>JXTB01000268.1:564943-594333 GCA_002914805.1 Parasponia andersonii | reverse complement strand
GATGCCGGGATCACGTGCGATCCGCGTGACCCTTCTCACGGTTCGAGGCTCGAGAATGGGCCCCACAATGATATGTTAACATATTTTATTTGATAGTTAATAAGTCAACTATAAACCATTCCTAACCATTCATTACTCTTATTGAAAATTATACGGGGAAGGGAAGTTGAAGAAAAATGAGAAGGCGAGAGAATACAAATAGTCAAATAATTAACTGTGAGCATTAAATACTTTGTTTTTTTTTCTTTCTTGTTAACATTCTAAAAGTCTAAAGTTAACAAATTTGAGTTTAATCATTTGACAAAATATACCAAATTTAAAACTATCAATTATAAGAACTCAAACCGTGTCCGAAGCTAATGCTCCAAGTCGTGTCTAACCAATAAATCATATTAAACGTTTAATGAAAGTCATAAAATTATAAAAACTGAGCAGTTAATTTCAATTTTTACATGATGTTTCATCAATTTCATGAATTCATAAGTTGAACATAAATTACGATGCTACAATTGGACATGTGACTTGAGTTCTTAAAATTTACATCAAATTTGACACAAAAAATGACAATTGCGTTGATAGAAGATTTTTGCATTTCTAGTAGCTCATAGCATTGGAAGATAAAATTGTCATTGGAGAAGCTGATTTAGAAAACCAAAACTCTGTTGCTATATCTATTAATTTGCTGTTATTGCCATTATTATCGAGAGAAAAGGACATGTGTAGGACTAATTCGGGCTAATATGACTTTTGGGTGCATTTTTCTAAAACTAACATTATTAGGAATATTAATAACTTGTTGACCATATGTCAAGAGATTTTTAACTTAAAAAAAAATCACTATTTAAGATTTTTCCATGGTGAAATTTTTTTAAACTATATATCAAGATGTCATTGACACACTTAAAAATATTATTTTTGAAAAAATGCACAAAAAAAAAAAAAAGTCGATTCTTTCTCAAGTTAGTTGTATCCATGTCCTTTTGTCTATATATCAAACATTCTCACGGTCCATAAATGAATCAGGCTCGGGCCAACCATCTTGACTCCCAGTCCTGCCTGGCCCATTATTTTAAGATATTGGGCTACGAATCCAGAGGGGAATGGACCTGGATAGGACAAACTTAGGCCGTGCATTTTTTTTTTTTTTTCCTAAAGATAATATTTTAGCAGTATCAACAACGTCTTCATATATCGTCAAGAAATTTCTTGACCTATTGTTAAGAAGTATTTGACACTATTAAGATGTCATTTCTTAGAAAAGACGCAAAAAGTCACTTTAGTCCAAACTAGTCCTATCCATGTAATTTTCTCGAGTCCAGAACCTCGGCCCAATTTCCTCCCCTTCCACTAGAAAGACCCGCGAACAAAGCCTTGTAATAACTGGCACATCTTCAATAAGGTTCCTGAGCGCGTGTGCGCCACTCTCACTCCACCATGGCTGCTGCTGCTGCTGCTGCTGCAAAGCCCTCGAGCTTCCTTATCCTCCGCCCGCGACTGAACCAGTTCTTGAAACCCTTGTTCGTGTCTTCCTCCGTCCCACTCGGCCGAGCTCGCCTACTCCCAATCCCGACGCCGCTCTTCTCAACGACCCCAAGGACTCACTCTTCGGTGGCCTTCGCGCGGTCCCCGAGCGACAATGGCGGCGGCGGAGGCAGGTCGGGAGCCCTTGCTCCGGAGCCGGTGGCGGCGGAGGAAGTGCAGAAGATCGACGTCAACCCTCCCAAGGGTACCAGGGATTTCCCGCCCGAGGAAATGCGGCTTCGCAACTGGCTTTTTCGTAATTTCAGAGAGGTTTGAACCAGTTTGGCTCTGATAATTTCGATTTTTTATGAATATTTTGTTTTCATTTTTTAATAATTATTTTTATTTTCTCAGGTTTCAGGTTTGTTCGGGTTCGAGGAGGTTGATTTTCCGGTGCTTGAATCGGAGGCTTTGTTTGTTAGAAAAGCCGGAGAAGAGATTCGAGACCAGGTCTTTTTTCTTTTTATTATTAATTTTAACTCTCGAAAGTGTGTGTGTGTGTATATATATATATATATTTCTTTTTTTTTTTTTGAAATTCTCGAAAGCATATATTTTTGTGTGTGTGTGTGTGTGTATGTGTATATATATATCTCCAGCTTAATTGTTTCCGAGATAGTGGTAATCTCCGAGTTGCATTGACGCCTGAGCTTACTGTATTTCTAAGATTCTGGATATACATGTGTATTTATATCTGTGTGTTTTCATGGATGAGGTTAGAGCCAATTATACAAAAAATTGATTAGAGCCAATTATACAAAAAATTGATCTTTGACTGAGTTTCTGCTGAATAAATCTTTAGCTGTATCGTTTTGAAGTTTGTTGCGATCGTTGAGTTGCAATGAGGCCTGAGCTTGCTGTAGTTCTAAGAGTCTGGATGTGTGTGTGTGTGTGTGTGTGTGGATGAGGTTAGACCCAATTTTTATTTGAAAATTTTGATCTTTGACTGAGTTTCCTGCTCAATCAATCTCCAGCTGTATTGTTTTGAGGATCGTGGAAATCGTCGTGTTGCATTGAGGCCTGAGCTTACTCCTTCCTTGGCAAGACTAGTGATACAGAAAGGGTAACAAAGTTATAGTTCTTTGAAAAAATTGCAAAGTGTTCTGCTTGATTGCATTGCTAATAGAGCTGTTAAACGGAACAAATATCACATTCAATCATTTATTTATGTACTTGTGATTTTTGGATCCAGGTACAGATGCTCGAATTTGATGTCGATGTTTTTTTCTGTCCAGAAAATCTCTTTCTCTGCCAGTGAAATGGTTTGCGGTAGGACAATGTTGGCGGTATGAGAGAATGACGAGGGGTCGTCGTCGGGAGCATTACCAGTGGAATATGGATATTATTGGTGTACCAGAGGTCACGGTATGTGCTGCGAAATGAGATTATTAACGTTGGCGACCAACATTTTCGATTTAATGTACCTTATGCATTGTCAAGCTTAAGTTTCATATCGTTTGTTTTAGGCCGAAGCAGAACTTATTTCTTCAATTGTCACCTTTTTCAAGCGAATTGGAATTACAGCATCAGATGTTGGATTTAAGGTTTCAAGTCGGAAGGTACCTTTTTTTTTGTTGAATACATTGTTCTTATTTTGCGGAAAAGTTCTGTTTGCTAAATTAAGTTTGATAGTTAGTGATATATTTAATAATACTGTTTTTGGATGTTCTTAGTTAACTTAACTAGCTGGTTCTTGCTGTTAAGTGCCGTAAACTCCTCTTTTTAGTTATTTCAAGAACTGGAGATGCTTTATCATTGGCTCTGTTGTTTATTACCATATGAAATTAGTTATCAACTTTACTTTTGAGTTTCATGAATTGTGTCTAGAACCACTTCGTCATCTTTTAAGAGACACACAACCTACATCCACCCTTTTCAGTAAGGGTGTCTTTGCTCATTCATTTTAAGAATCATGGCATGTGATCTTTTATTTCTTTATTTGCAGGTTTTACAAGAAGTATTGAGCCGCAACTCAATACGTGAGGAGTTGTTTGGCAAGGTCTGCATAATTATTGACAAAGTAAGTTGTATTACGTTGCTAGTTTATTTTAGCAGCGCTTTGATCTCGTCCTTTTTTGTTATGGCTGTCATATTGTTGTTCACGTCTGGTGCATGTGTGTGTCTGTTTTTTTTTTTTTTTTTTTTGGCCCCTTTTGGTTGGGGGCTGGTGTTTGCGATCAGATTGAGAAAATTCCGCTGGATGATATTAAGAAAGAATTGAAGTCTGTTGGTGTATCTACTGAAGCTGTTGAGCAGCTACTGCAGGTTCTTTCAATAAAGTCGTTGACAGAGTTGGAAGGTTGATTGAATTAATCATTGTTATTTGCATGTTTGTCCTAATGGGATATCAACTGTTCATTTTTCGTTGTTGGTTATAAGATGCTTCCTGTATTCATCTGCATGTAGAGATAGTTGGAGATGCAGGGGAATCTGTTGCCGAACTGAAGCAGCTATTTTCACTAGCTGACAAGTTTGGTTATTCTGAATGGATTCAGTTTGATGCATCCATTGTCCGCGGTCTTGCCTACTACACTGGTATTGTCTTTGAGGTTAGACTATTCCTCTTTCTTTTGATAGCCTAAATATAGTAGTTTGGACTTGCACAGTATGAATCTGAGTTAAAAACATTCCTTGTCATTTCTTTTATTCAGGGCTTTGATAGAGAAGGAAAGTTGCGAGCCATTTGTGGGGGTGGGCGATATGATCGGTTACTCTCTACTTTTGGCGGTGATGATATTCCTGCATGTGGCTTTGGATTTGGCGATGCTGTTGTAGTGGAAGTAAGTTAAACTTTACATTTCCTGTTTCAACTTATATCGCCATATTGGGTAGCTCCTTTGCAAAAAGATTGTGCCATATCTCATCAATAAATTTGTGTGCAGCCTGTTCCATTTAATTTGATATGATGATCTTGAGCATTGTCTGGCTGTTTTTGTTTTCTATTGTGGTTTAAAATGCTAGCCTAATGCACTTTATGGCTCTTAAGAACCACACCATTAATTGTCATTTTGAAAAATTTTCAAATTTTGTGGTGGTTGCCATTTTCGTAGTTAAAAGTTTTATGCTCTATTGTCTAGTTCAAAGAGGACTTGTTACAGTTGCGATTGTGTAATCTGGACTATTTTTTTTTTCCCTTGGTTGATGATGATACCAAGTTGCCACGTGAATTTTGTTTTTTGGCCATAATTGTCATTTTGATAAAGTAATGATTTTCAAATTTTGCTCCTGGAGTTTGGCTTAATTTTTATCCTTTATTTTTTGACTTTTTGGTTGAGGGGATCGCAGTTGCTTAAGGAGAAGGGTCTTCTACCAGAACTCAGCCTCCAAGTAGATAATATTGTTTGCGCTTTAGATCATGATCTTCAAGGAGCAGCTGCTACAGTTGCTAGCATACTCAGGGATAAAGGCCAAAGTGTTGATTTAGTACTCGAGAATAAACCACTTAAATGGTCATTATTTGGTGCCTGCTTTTTACAGATTGTTTGATCTACTTCCACAGTAATTAAAGGTGTCATTATCTCGTGTATTGAAATTGTTTTCTTTCAGGGTGTTCAAACGGGCAGCACGGATAAACGCTGACAGGCTTATATTGGTGGGAAGTTCTGAGTGGCAACGGGGTATGGTCGGCGTAAAAATCCTTTCTACTGGTGAACAACGTGAAATAAAACTAGATGAGCTAGAGTGATGAGATTTATTTGACATTTTTTTGTACCTTTTTTCCCCCTATTTAATTCAGTTTTAATCAATTGTTCTGCTTTAAGAAAAAAGGTTCTTATCAATTGTTTTCTCGTTTTGTACTATTCTTTGGATCAAGATCAATAAAACTTACTGAGCATTTTTTTGTTTTTTAAGCGGGAATTAATTAATGATCTTTATTTATTACAAATTAAAGGAAAATATCTACTATTAGCTAATCTCTATCCTACCCGATTAGGGATAATAGGCTTTCACTTAAAGGAAAATATCTATTGCTACCTAATTTCTATCTTGTCCGATTAAGAATAATAGGTTTTCATGCCTACTTCTGGTGTGACTCGAACCTAGTATCAAGATCTTAGTTGGTGAGTGTTTTTATCACTTGAGTCAATCTATTTTGTCTAAAACTTACCGAGCATTCAAGCTCATGTGTGTTAATATATATTTTTTTTTGAAGGAAAGCGTGCCAACAGTTGAAAACGTTTAAAATCATTGCTAAGAATTTGTCTGGTATTCGGTGTGTTATNCCAAATGCCCCTCGTGACGTGTGCTCTGGAAATGTTTGGGTGTCATAGCATTCTGAAATGGATGAAGAAGGGAATAAACAAGCCATTTCTGCATTATCCTGTAATCCTATAATTAAAGGCCATTAACAGGTCTTCTAGTATTTTTCTTTTTCACTCAACTTCTACTTCGAAAGGCTAAAACCCATTTATACAGAGTACCAAATGGACTCGCTGTACAGTTCTGTGATTTCTCTGATACAAGGTAGATTGTCCTGCATTTTCGTATGCCTATACACACTTGTTATCCTAACCTAAACTTATTGTAAACCATATAGGTTGTCCTATTTTTCATATGCTATTACTCTTATAGTACAGTAGACGTCTACAAAGGGAAAGTTCTTAATGCGTGTGTATACTACCTGGGACACCAGTTTTCCTTTTTAGACTAATTAGGAACAAAAGTTCCGACATACCCAAATCCCATTATGAAGAAAGCGCCAGCTTGCAGTAACAGATATAAGAACAAGTGATCTTTTCCATACTGTAGATTGTAGACTGCACAATGCAGCATAAACATTCCCATTATCAGCTCCAAGATATGGATCCTGTTTCAAGAACCAGTTCAAAAATCCTGGACTAGTAGTTACCAACCTCGGGTTAGTAGATTTCCTAGTAGAAGAAGAGAAAACAAAAGAAAAAAAAAAAGTAGCCGTATTGTTGATGTTGGAGAGCTCTGTACATGCTAGCAAAAAAGAGAGAGATTGCAATCTGGAAAAAGAAGAAAAGGAAAGGAAATACCTTTCACCAATTTGAGACCGTGGGGGCTTCTTTAGGATTGGCAAATTGTACTTTTGCTTCATTGTGTTCCCAAGCTTTTCAGTTACAACCCATTCGTTAACCCTGTTTGCTTCTAGGAGTCCTATGATTGCTGCTTTAGTTCGATGAAGTGACATTACATTCTCAAACAAGATCCAAAATACAACGAGATGCAGAGACCTGCCTCATGGTAAGAGTTTTTCCAAGAATTATTATTGGCAAGTAAAAGAGAGAGTAAAGTTAACTCTGTTTTCTTCTTGTCTTCAGATTTTCGCTACCTTGGGGTGCAGACTGCATTTAGAATCGTAATGGTTGCCGGAATGTAAACGGCAATTGGCTTTGTGAGTTTGACTTCAGGAACTATAACACTTGCTGGTATAACAATGCAGTAGAAGAAGAATGTGACCCAGTGAGCAACTATCTTCCTCACAAAAAAGAATGCGTATATCAGATGTAGTCTCTTCCAGATTGACACCCTCTGCATGATATATCGTATGTGAAGCCGGTAAGTGATCTTTTCTTTAGAATTTGAAACTTGATGATTTTATTTCAAGTTTGGCAGTTATTTAGTATTTATATCCGAGTTATTTGGGATTGCTTACCTCGCATAGGATGATTTCTTTGGTCATTTTTCTGAAGAGATTGGCTGGTCCACATGACCAGCGGTGTTGCTGATATCGATATGCCTTGAAAGTACTTGGTAGTTCATTTTTAACCTAGCAAAATAGGAACAATATTAGGTTGGTAAGAGGAGTCGTTAAGTTGGTAATGATAGAAACAGGATTGCAGGAAAAATCACGAGGAGAGATCATAAACTTACACCTAAATCTCCCACAAAGACAAACTTCCAGCCCTTTAAGCTAGCCCTGACTGCTAGATCCATGTCTTCCACTGTGGTTCTGTCTTTCCATCCACCAGCATCTTTTATGGCTTGGATTCGCCAAACACCTGCAGTTCCTGGAAATGTGGTATTGTGTAAACAGATTGCACAGACTATGAGTTATTGTCAGATTCCTTCATCCAGTAAAATAGAGGACTGATGTGATTTACCATTGAACCCAAAGAATGAACATGTTGACGAGCCCACTTCTTGCTCGACACTGAAGTGATAATCCAGTGACATTTCCTGAAGTCTAGTCATCAGACATTCATCTGCATTCACTGTAGAGTAACAACACACATCAAGTCAAATGGTGAATTTATGCAAATAACTAATTACTAGTAAACTAGCCTGAAATCATAGAGATTTCTCCTGTTTGTGTGCCTCATGCAGGACAGTGCATGTCTGCTAGATGTTATGCATGCATGAATTCTGACACATTTGAGTATTAAATCCAAATTTTGATATTGATGCATGTCATCTCCATCTGTTCCAATTAGACATGAGAATAAGATGTTCATGATCTATTAGATCATCTAATCATATTGTCTTACCAAATTTCCATCTGGCCTGAACCAAGCCCAACTCTGGATTCTCTAGCAGATACGGAATGGTCCTCCACAAGAAGTCTTTTTCAGGCTGAAAATCGGCATCGAAAATCACCACAAACTCACAGTCTTCAACATATTGCTTCTCTAAGCCTTCTTTTAGGGCACCTGCCTTGTAACCATTCCTATTGTTCCTAATTTCATACTTAACATTCACCCCTTTCTCCATCCATTTATTACATTCCAACTCCACCAACTCCTGCGGAAAAGTGAAGTGGAGTGAAATTCTGGCTTTAATGTGTGTATAATGGACAGTTTTCTTGGGTTTAAAATTAAACAGATACCCTCAACACTTCATTTGTTGAATCATCAAGAACCTGAATTATGAGACGACCAGATGGCCATGAAATTCCACAGGCAGCCCCAATGGACAGCTTGTAGACCTGGAGAGAAACAATAGTGTTATTTATCTTTCTAGGTAGTTTATTCTTTAAGACGTGCTATTATGATATAGGTCTGGGATTATTATCTAGATGTGTGTAATTACTGCAATCTAATTCAGACAAATGGAAACGACTAATCTTTCCTACTGTGTTTGTCTGTTAGCTGACTTAAAGCCTTTAAGCAGTTGTACGCCAACTGCCACGCATGTTTTGGGTGCATTTGTAATAAAAGACAATAAAGAAATGTATAAAATTGAGTTGTTTATCAACATTATATAGTGAGAGTTCATATTAGAAGGCCTACAATGGACTCTTCTAGCATTTCAGTGTTGAGTATGTGCATATTTATGTCTGTCTATTTAGCACCCATTTTCACCTTAACTGTATGGGAGCCTAATTGCCCTAATCTTGTACTACAGGATAATGAATTTTTATTTAATGGAGCCAAATGTTTAGTTAAACTATACAGGGTCAGCCTGACCAAATGGCACATATTACACTGTTTGAAGCTTCTAGATGTGGCAGGACTTATATTATGGAATATTATATTTATACATAGTACTTGTTCGTGTGCAGAATAATGAATGAAAGAATTCATTTACTTTAGAAATAGTAAACTATTTTACTAAAATGAGAAGCTGGGATCGCAATAATAAATACGCCAAACTAATTACAGGATTGAAATGATAACTTTCTCCTGAGGCAACAAATTTCTTTCCTTGTCATAATTATGAATAATAATAACTTTTAATATCAATTAACTACAGAATTTTGATTGTTGATCACATAAATGTAAGGACCACATCTTTTGGCATGAAAACTATACTCCAACTTAAAACAAGATATAAGTATCTACCAATTTTTGTTGATATTAGAGTCAAAAGCTTGCAGAGTTCTTTGATAGAAGACTCAGAAATTTTCTTGTGCTTAGACAAAAACACGACATTGATTATAGAGTTCTATCGAAGCATAATATTCACTTCACATATGCTTAACCAAAAATTTCCTACATATTGCTAAATTTGACAAGCACTGCTGTTACCTCTTTCTCATTGTACATAGGTATTTGAACCAAAACCAAGGGGTAGCTCTGGGTAAGCTCCAAAGCTTCTTTTATGCTCTCTAACTTGTATTTGGTGTATCTTTTCTTCCCCAACAGTTTTACGCACAAGATAACAATCGCCATGTAAACTCTCTCGATGAAAAGCATAATAGACATGATTGAGCACAATATCATTGCTAAGCTCAGTAGTGGTACTATCACTGGAACTCTTATAGAATGCCAGGCATAGCTTAGACTGCTAGTAACATCATCTGTCACTCTCACCTCAGGCTTTTGAAGAACTAGATTTCTCATGGTAACAAGTCTTTCTAGCAATGAAAGAAAAATAACCAAAAAAAAAAAGAAGGAAGTTAGTGCCGGAAAGGAGAATAGGTGACAGTGACTTGAATTAGCTATGGGACATGGGCAGTCACTTGATGCAGGAGATGCATCAAGCAGGTATAATAAATCTGAGAGTAAAATGTTTACTCTTTAACAGAAAGCAAAATAGAGAAAAAAGATGAAGACGTGAATTCGCTTAGGTTGAAGAATTTAGTACGATGAGTGTACCGTTGGAAAGGAGGCCTTACTGATGGGAGACACACGGTCAACATGCAAGCGATGTACCGCAAGGTATTTGATAGCTTGAAACCTGGCTACTGTTGCCAACACTGCAACTACAAGTTTCTGTGTTAAGTATCTGATTATGGACCATAATTGCCTTTTTTTTCTTTTTTGTTTTTTAAGGATATTTGGTTACTAAGCTTGTGATCTTATGAATTTTATTTCAGATAGGTTCAAAATAACCGAGCTGGCATTTCTGGTTTTTTATCTAGTGTCCAAGTACGCAACTATGTCACCTTTTCATCAATGTTGTTTTCCTTCATTATGAATAAATACAATGCTGAATAGTTGTCTTTTCTACCTCTAGAACTCCCCCCAACCTTCCCTGAATTTAGCAACAAAAACAAGTTTAAGATTCCCTTTTTTTTTAACTTTCTCGTAATTAGTCTGTTTTAGGATGGTTTAATCTAGGAACCATGAAACGACAGAGTTTTATTTTGGATGATCAAATAGTGAACATAAAAATACATTGGATTTTGAAGTTGCAGCTTTCTTCTGTCATGAATTGCTACTGCATCTAAAATTTAGAGAAGTTGGTTCATCAAGTGATTTCCAATGATCAAACTTTATTAATTAGCCTACTTAAATCAGAACAGTTGTAAAGAAGTACCTAGAAGCAGAAAGAGGAAACGAAATGTTCAATCAAGACTTGGTTTTTAATAATAAATGCACTGACAAAGGTGGTATTCCAGATTATTGCTTGAGGATTTGAAAAACAACAGAACATTTTGTCCAACTCAAATAGCTGCAATAGATAAAACAGCTTACATATTGCGGTCAGAAAAAGACACAAGTTTCTTGACCTCATCTGTGTAAACAATACTTGTTTTACGTACTAAACTCAAAAGCAGATACTAAGTTCGGTTACGTCACCATTATTTGTTGGTTTCCTTGTGAATTGTTTTCGCTGGTCAAAGTTGTAATTTGCACGCAACAATAAGCATCATGTTTATTAACATATACTAGATTCTCTTGTACTATGCAATGTGAGATGCAGTTCTCCAGATTTATAAAATAATTTAATACAAATTTTCCTGTGATCATGGCATCCAGGTAAGCTTACTGTTATCTTTTGTTTGAGTCATAATTGGTATCTGCTAGACTGCTAACATAAAAATATGTTCATTTATGGAAATATATCCAACCCTCCCTCACCTCCTCACACGTGCATGGCATTTATTTGAACGAATTTATTCAAGTATCTGGAGAATGGTCTACCGAAATCATTTACATTCATTGCCCTATTCTGATGAGAGCTGTGATAATAAGCAACCTTTTCAAGTCTTTTGTAATATATTCACGTATTAGCACATCCTTTTTTTTCTTCTTGTTTCTTTTTCCCCCTTACTTACACATGGTCCACCCTATTTTGAGATAATAATTTGGTTAATACAATCATAAGACTTGAGTAAGGAAGTATTGAGTAACTTTGTAACGCACTCCAGAAAGTTACCAAATATTCATTGGGACTAGTCATAAAATCTGCCAAGTGATTTTTAAGACAGGTTTTTATAGGCATTTGTGTTTTTCTTTCATAGTATTATTCTGTTAAAATTTTGGCTTGTTAGTTTTTGTAATTGTTTTGGACTTTGTCTTATATTGCTTGTGTATGAATATTTTGAGTCTACAGTTGGCTATAAATAAAGTCTACTGTAATTGGTTTTAATCATTCTAAAATTAGTTTCCTATTGGTGAAAACTTTTATTCTTAAAGACCTTCATAGTTTTATTTTTTTACCATTTTTTCTTCTTTATTTCTGGGTTTTTGCATTATAGTCCAAATTTTGTATTTCCTTTTTTTAAAGTTAGTGAAGTGGTAAGCAATTCCCTGAGAACGTAGGTAATTTGTCGAACCTCAATAAATTTTGTGTTCTCCTTTATTTTGAGGACGTAAGTAATTTGCCGAATCTCAATATATTTTGTGTTCTCCTTTATTTTGCATTTAGTATTTCTGTTTTTATTAAATTTTGTGTTCTCATTTATTTTACATTTAGTATTTCTGCTTTTGTTAATTTCAGTAGTTAATTAGTAGTTTATATTTAATATTGTCTTAGTATTAAATATAAGTATTTGGAGTAGTTGTGCTTCTGCAACAGGTTCGTCCTAAGCTTTGTTTGGTTGCTATTTGAAATAGTAGTAGAAATGTCAAAATTTTTGTCAACGCTGATAAAGATGAAAACTGTGACTAGTGCAAAAATTGACATGGAGAAATTTGATAGCAGAAATAACTTCAGCTTATGATAGTGCAAGGTATTGGATGATTTATGTCAACAAGATCAGGATATTGCTCTGGAGGAGATGAAAACAGAAAAAATGGATGATAAAGAATGGGAGAGGATCAATCGTCAAGCTTGTGGTACGATCCGCTCATGTCTTTGTAGAGAACAGAAGTATTCATTCATGAGAGAGACTTTTGCAAGTAAGCTGTGGAAGGTGCTCAAGAACAAGTATATGAAGAAGAGCAATGAGAACCAGCTATACTTGAAGAAGAGACTTTTCTGCCTCCAATTGAAGCCTGGTTCGATAATTGGTGACCACATTAATACTTTCAACTAGTTGATTGCAAATTTTTTGAATTAAGATAAAACTTTCAAAGATGAAGATAAAACAATATTGTTAATTGGGTCCCTTCCTGATGAGTTAGATCATCTCTGTATTACGTTACTTTATAGGAATAAAAAATTATTATTCAATGAAATGAGTGCGGCATTATACAATTATGAGATTCAAAAGAAAGATTAAAAGAAGAATATAGACATTCTAGCAGAAGTGCTTACAGCCAAGGGACATAGTCTAAGTTGTAAGCAGAAGAAAAAGGGTAGATCTCGTTCGAAGGGAAGACCTGATAAGGATGAATGTGCCTTCTGTCATGAGAAAGAGCATTAGAAGAAAGATTGTTTGAAGTTACAAAATAAAGGCAGGGGCAAGACTACTTCTAATGCATATGTAGCTGAAGTCGAAGATGATGAGTCAGATTTTACTCTAGTTAGTCAGTCATTGATGTCTCAGCATAATGAGTGGATTTGAGATTCAAGTTGTACTTACCATATGTTTCCTCACAATGAGTGGTTCTTCAATTTTGAAGAGCTAAATGGTGGAGTTGTTTATATGAGTAATAATGAATCATGTAAAATAGCTGGGGTAGGTTCAATTTGATTGAAGAATCTTGATGGATCGACTAGAATTCTAACAGAAATTCGGTATATACCAAAATTGAAGAAGAATCTCATCTCATTAGAAGCTTTAGAATCTAAAGGCTTCGCTATGTCTATACGAGATGAAATTTTGAAAGTTACTTTAGGTTCTTTAGTGGTAATGAAAGGTACAAGAAGAAATAACTTGTATTGTTATAATGGTAGTATAATTATTGGATCAATTGCTACGGTTTTCGAGGATGATGAAGCTTCAGAAATTACTAGGTTATGGCATATACGTTTGGGACATGTAGAAGAAAAAAGTTTCTTTAGTTTAGTGAAGCAAGGCTTACTAAAAAGAATGAAGACCTACAAGTTAGACTTTTATAAATACTGTGTTTTAGGAAAACAAAGAAGAGAGAAGTTCAGCACAATAATTCACAATACTGAGGATATTCTAGATTATGTTCATTCAGATGAATGGAGACCTACCCAGATAGCTTCTTTGGGAGATATACACTATTTTTTTACTTTTATCGACGACTTTTTCAAAAGAGTTTGGGTATATGTATTAAAGATTAAGGATGACGTACTTGATGTTTTTCTTAAATGGAAAAAGATGATTGAGACTCAGACAGGCAGAAAGATCAAACGACTTTGATCAAACAACGGTAGAAAATATAGGAGTGATTCATTTTTGAGAGTTTGCCAATGTGAAGGTATTGTGTGTCACTTTACAGTCCAAAAAATACCACAACAGAATGAGGTGACAGAATGCATAAATCGAACTTTGTTAGAGAAAGTTCGGTATATGTTGTCCAATGCTGGGTTAGGCAAAGTTTTTTAGGCTGAGGCAATTACGTATGCATGTCATCTCGTGAATCGTTTACCATTGACTACAATTGGAGGCAAAACTCCTCTTGAGGTGTAGTCTAAAAAACCTACTAGTGATTGCGATTCTTTACATGTCTTTGGTTCCACTGCCTATTATCATATGAAAGAATTTAAGTTAGATTCGGGAGCCAAGAAAGAATTATTTATAGGCATTAGCTCAGGTGTAAAGAGATACCGATTTTGATGTATAAGTTCGAAAAAGATTTTGTTTAGCATGGATATTATTTTTGATGACTCTGCCATATTGAAGAAGGTAACAGAAGACTAAGAGAAGACCATTAGTATTCCACAACAGGTGGAGCCTAGTCGACAACATGTGGAGGTTGAGAAAATGACAACAGTAGTTCCAACTAATGTTGTTGAAAATAGTGGTGTCATTTCATTGGCAGAGGAGGATACTGAAGATGAAAAAGAGGTTCTAACCTAAGAGCCTCAACAACAGTAAGAATCAATTGCACATAATAGGTCAAGACATGAAATTTATAAACCTGCTCGATTTGTTGATATGGTGGTCTATGCACTTCCCATTATGGATGATGATGTTCCTTCTATGTACAAAGATGTAGTCAAAAGTTCGGAAACTAAACAATGAGTGAAAGCAATGGAGGAAAAAATATAGTCTCTTCAAAAGTATGATACTTAGAAGCTAGTTCAACTACTGAAGAACAAAAAGGCAATAGGTGCAAATGGGTATATACAAAGAAAGAAGGATTTCCTCATAAGAATGATGTTCGCTTCAAGGCAAGATTGATAGCAAAAGGTTATGTTCAGTTGGAGGGAATAGATTACAATGAGGTATTTTCTTCAACATTCCTCTATTAGAATTTTGTTAGCCTTGGTAGTGCAGTTGAATCTTGAACTAGTATAGTTGGATATAAAAACCACCTTTCTACACAGTAATTTAGAAGAGGAAATCTATATGTCTCAACCAGAAGGATTCAAAGTTGCTGAAAAAGAAAATTGGGTTTACAAACTGAAAAGATTGCTTTATGGACTAAAACAATCACCAAGATAGTGGTACAAGCAATTTGATCAGTTTATGATGGGTCAGAAGTACACAAGAAGCAAGTTTGATAATTGCGTGTATTTTTGCAGGCTCCGAGGTAGGTCTTTCATTTATTTACTCTTGTATGTTGATGATATGTTGATAAATTCAAAAAATCAATAAGAAATTGAGAAGTTGAAGGCTAAGTTGAATCAAGAGTTTGAGATGAAGGATCTCGGTGAAGCGAAGAAGATTCTTAGTATGGAAATTAGTAGAGACAAAAAGAGAAACAATGTTAGTTTGACTCAGAAATAATATTTGAAGAAAGTATTCCAATGTTTTGGTATGACTGAATAATCAAAACCTGTTAGTACATCGTTTACTCCTCATTTCAAGCTTAGTGTATCTTTGTCTCCAAGTACAAATGCAGAGCGAGCATATATGCCACAAGTTCTGTATTCAAATGCGGTTGGTAGCTTGATGTATGCGATGGTGTGTACGAAACCCGATATTTTACATATAGTTAGAATTGTGAGCAAGTATATGCATGATCCGGATAAAGATCATTGGTAAGCTGTGAAATGGATTTTATGGTACTTATTGAAAACTATATAGATATTGGTTTGGTTCTTGAGCGGGATGATAGACTTGGTTAGTGTGTGGTTGGTTGTGTTGATTCCGATTACGCTAATGATTTGGATAAATGTCGTTTAACTATTGAATATGTATTCACATTTACAAGAGCACCAATCTGTTAGAAGTTTACTTTGCAATCTACAGTTGCTTTGTCTACTATAGAGGTAGAGTAGATTATAGTTACAGAGGCTATAAATAAAGCTATTTGGTTACAAGGATTACTGGAAGAGTAGGGAGTCGTTCAGGAGTATGTTTGTATTTATTCTGATAGTCAGAGTGCCATTCACTTAGTAAAGAATCTAATATACCATATACGTACGAAGCATACTGACGTCCGACGTCCGACGTCCGACGTCACTTTGTGCGAAAGATTATTGATGAAGGAAAGATGCTGCTTCAGAAGATTTGGACTACTAAGAACCCTGTGGATATGATGACCAAGGTGGTGACATCGATCAAGTTCAATGATTGCTTGGACTTGATTAACATCCTACAAATTTAATGGCACTTTTTGGCGCATAAAGTGGCGTTGCTATAATAGATAGAGGATGTATGAAATGGAGAAATTTGGGTGGGACCTGCTAACTTGCTAAGGTGGAGATTGTTAGAATTTTGGCTTGTTAATTTTTGTAATTATTGTGGACTTTGTCTCACATCACTTGTGTATGAATATTTGAGGTCTACAGTTAGCTATAAATAAAACCTACTGTAATTGGTTTTAATCATCTAAAAATTAGCTATCATCCAAAACTTAGTTCCCTATTGGTGAAGACTTTTATTCCTAAGGACCTCTATAGTTTTACTTTTATTATTTTTTCCCCATTTGTTTATGAGTTTTTGTATTATAACTTAGATTTTGTATTTTCTTTTTTGAAGTTAGTGAAGTAGTAAGTAACACCCTGAGCATGTAGATAATTTGTCGAATCTCGCTAAATTTTATGTTCTTCTTTATTTTGTATTTAATATTTTTTGCACGGTTTCTATTTTTGTTAATTTCAGTATCTAGTTGGTAGTTTATATATATAAGTATTTAGAATAGTTGTGCTTTCGCTACGCAACATTTTCTTTCGGTTAGAGTGTTCCATGGCCAGACACTAAAAGAGGGTATGAAGCCACCATTAAAGTCTTTACTTATTTTGGCATTTACTACCTTAAAACGAACCTCTTGTTTCTTTTAGTGGTGTTTGGGGCAAACCTACGGTTTCTGGTTTAATTCCTTAGGACTTTTATGGTATGTCAGCTTGTATCTCAATTTTGCATCAAATCATCCTATAAATTTTAAATCTCAATCAATATATTAACTTGCTGGGAAACTGAGGTCTCCCTTGTTTTGCCTATTACTATAGCAGAAGCAGTGTGGGGTCGAAGAAATAAAACAATTATTTATTGACATGTTGCTACCACAATGAGCTTCTTCCCATATTTTCAATGGATCAGAAGAGTTGGTGTTGAATCATTCCCACCAAATCTTTGTTGAAAATCTTTTACGGGGCGGGGTGGGGCGGTGCGCGCAAACACTTCGACTATTCTCGAGGCTTTCTTTAGTCAACAAGGACAATTAAG
Source organism: Parasponia andersonii (assembly GCA_002914805.1). Lineage (NCBI taxonomy): Eukaryota > Viridiplantae > Streptophyta > Magnoliopsida > Rosales > Cannabaceae > Trema > Trema andersonii. The sequence goes on along the minus strand of JXTB01000268.1, from coordinate 577,046 downwards.
TCGTTGAAGGTAGGGTGCTTCATGGCTCGGTTGGAGGAAGGTCCTTCTGCGTTTGGTGGTCATCAGTTCTCGAAGGTATCATGAGTTTATCACATATAGCTCTCCTCACGAGTCAAGAGGTGATAGGCGTTTAATGGTGTTGTAAGTATTCCATAAATCCATTCATACAGGATTACTATACTGCTTATCTAAGTTCATCAATGTTGTTGCTTATCTTAATGCATTTATTATGCAGGAGTGGGACGAGGACGAAAATAAAATAGAGTTGACTGGATGAGGGAAGCTATTGGCACATCAATCCATTCTATTATTTTGGAGTTTTGTTTTTCTACTTTTCCCTTTCGACAAATTATACCATATGCAGAGGCATAGCCCAGTGATAAATTATTCCTCCTCCGTATTAGTCTTAAGTTCTACAAATCAAATAAATATTGCATAGGAATAATTTTTCATTAAACTTTGTCGATGTCAAAACTATGCTTCTAAAGCCTTCTGTAGGCTGCATATGTTTGACTGCTCAACATTAGGTTCTAACACTCGAACGCTTTTTTAACGTGTGCAACAGGTTTGTACTTGGGCATAATCCAATGTGCCTTGATTTTAAGCACAGCTAGGGAAGTGGGGTCTATATAGATTGATTGGTCAATAGTTCATGTGACAAGATTGTATTGTATAACTGCTATTTTGAGTGAAATGTGACGAGTAAGATAAAGTTTACTCTTATAAAATACAATATATAGAATTGATCAAATCCTTAGATTGAATTTTTAAATAACATGCACAATTTATAATTTATCGAACACTTAAATTCTATTTGTAAACATAGTTTTGTAAATTTAATTTACTAATAGCTGCTTCTTATGAGTAAAGCTGCAACACAACTATACCCTGGCCCCATGTACATGCGAAATATGGATTTCATATTAGGGGTATATATTTATGATATAACTGTATATTAGACAGTTTATTCGTGACATGTATACCTAAAAAGGGCAAAAATCTTATTGAAGGAATTGGTATGTATCCAAATAAATATGCTACCTAAAACGGGTATTGGTTATTATCTTCAGAAGGTCTGAGTTTTTATGAGGCCCAATGTGAAATCGTTGTCTGGCCCATTGAATGTTTAATCCCCAACGCTTTTTGGTCAGACTCGAGACATAGATAACAGTAAAGCAAAGCAAAGCTCGCATTTTGTCTCAAGTCAAACCTTTCATAACAACGTTGTCTCCACTACTCTGTTCGCGTCTTGCTGAAGCGGGTTGGCGGCGGCGGCATCATTCGATTCCTTCTCCTCGACAGTCACTGACCCAAGTAAGCTAACCCTGACCCTAATTTTGTGCTATTTTAATGGACTCAGTAAGAGCTCAGATAGAGATAGGTTTCAGAGACCCTTTTATCAGATCTTGTTCTTTGCTACATTTGGTATTCAATGTGGTTTTGTTTGGCATACCCATCTGCGAGATTTGAGTTTTTTTTTTTTTAATTGGTTTATAGCTCTAATATAACTTGGAAAATGTTGATATTGTTGAAAATTCATCTGGGTCTACGCTAATTGGACTTTTTTCTTTTTGGTGGGCGATATCCCCATTTGAAAGATTGAGTTTTTTTTTTTTTTTGATGTGGAATAGGGAATCAATAAATTAGGTATGTATATACTAATATTATTATTTAGAATAAATTAGGCATCTACATGGACTTACCCTTTTTTTTTTTTGTTAGTATCATTTCCTGTTTCTGTCAGCATGAGAATTTGTTTACTTTCCTAGTTGATTCCAATGGCTTATTTATTTAGGCTTAGCAACGCAATTGTTTTCGGTATCTTTCTGTGAATTCTCTGTATTTCTTGATTGGTTTTCTCTCTTTTCCACCTTTTCTTCGATTTTTCTCACTAGATTCATCTGTTTCTCTTTCTTCTCTCTAGTCGTACATCAGTTTTGTTGCCAGGGTTTTTTAAGTGAGCCATGGCTGGTGGAGAGAAGAAAAAGACTAATGCTGGCGGTGGTGGCGGTGAGTTTTGCGCTAAATTGCTTTTTATTTTTTTTTTAATGACTGGTTTCTTAAACACCTGTAGTTGAAGGTTATTATAGATTTTTGCCGTTTTTGTCTTTGTCTTTCGACTTGTGTACTTTTTATTTTCATTTTTATACCTGTTCGTTATGTTGGCTTTACAGGGGGAAAGAAAAAAGAAGTTAAGAAGGAGACTGGATTGGGACTTTCCTACAAGAAGGATGAGAACTTTGGAGAGTGGTACTCTGAGGTATCTTTTTTAGTAGCATTTAGCATAATGGTGGTTCTAAAGAAGTAGAATTACTAAAATTTTCTCCATGTATGTCATTCTTGAACTATTTTCTCTTGTGGGTGGTCGGATTTTAATGTACGAAGAGGAAATTGGAAATCTTTCTCTCTAACTTAGGTTCCTGAAAAGCTCTTCCTTGATCAGTTACAAAACAAAAGTTGATTAAAATAAAATTGCAATACTTAATGTGTAAAGATGCGGGAGAGATATGAGCCAGGAAATGAGCTATCATGTGTCATTGTTGGAATGCTAGACCAGGAGGCCCTGCTTAGCCTTAATATATATCCTCATTTTGTTTGCTATGCCTCAAGGTCCTTTTTTCTGTTTCCAAACAGGTTATCATTGAAAAGTTTGGAGTCCAAATCTCCATTCTTCCTTGAACTTGATTACAATAAGGAATTTTATTTTCATATCTAATTATTAATTTGTTGTTGTTCTTCTTGGTATGTAGGTAGTTGTCAATGGAGAAATGATCGAGTATTATGATATATCTGGCTGTTATATTCTCAGGCCTTGGACCATGGCGATATGGGAGATTATGCAAGTGAGTCTGAAAACCTTGTGTAATAATGCCTCCATATTTCTTCTTCTTCAACCCCCCCTTGCATTTCATGTTTGATTGTACAGGATGATGTTCTCATTGATCATTATTCATTGTACAAGTTTCCATTTACTTAAACTTAACAATTCGATTGCCTAAAAATATTCCTAATGATGTCAATGTGCAGACATTTTTTGATGCAGAAATAAAGAAAATGAAAATAAAGAACTGCTACTTTCCTCTTTTCGTATCTCCTGCTGTCTTACAGAAGGAGAAGGATCACGTAGAGGGTTTTGCACCAGAGGTGAGATTCAGAAACTTTTTTGGGAACAACAAGAAAAGTTTACTTATCCTTTTTGTTTGTTTTGCTTTCTTGTTGCTTCTATGAAGTTATTTTATCCTGTGTAAAAGTGTTTATGAACTTTGTTCAGTAATTGTAACATGCAAATATAAAACTTCTCTTGTGTCTATTTTTTGCCCTTCTATAGTATTGCTAGTGCATTGTATAGATGCAACTTAATTGCTTCTTCAGATGAAGCTAATTATTCTATGGTTTATTTGCAACCAAAATTTTGACTAAAAAGTTCAGTATAATCTTAACTTTAGCTGTGCGTGGTCAACTAAAATGTTTTAGCTTGACCTTTTCAAGCAGCTAATGAATTTTTGGTTTGTTAATCACCATACTTGGGTTTCCTCAGGTTGCTTGGGTGACTAAATCAGGAGAATCTGAGTTGGAGGTGCCTATAGCAATTCGTCCAACTAGTGAAACTGTAATGTATCCCTATTATTCAAAATGGATAAGGGGACACCGTGACCTGCCTCTAAGACTTAACCAGTGGTGTAATGTTGTTCGGTGGGAGTTCAGCAATCCCACTCCATTCATCAGGTTAATTTCTGTTGGATTTCTTTATCCATAATAGTTTAGTTTCTTTAAACATGTTGATGGCATCTAGGCTCCTGGAGCATGCCATGAGTTATAACATGAAGAACTTCAAGTAGAGCCTACAGAATTTCTTAGATACTCAATTTTTTAAATCGTATTTTTTACATACGATTACTCTATTTATCATTGTATTTGTTTTCGTAAGTGGTATGTAAACTTCCATAAAACGAGGAACATGATGAAATAGTTGTTGATTAGAAGCTTGCTATATCCATTGGCTCCCATGAATTGGATAGTTGAGTGCTGATGCTGACTTATCTACTTATTCTAGGAGCCGGGAGTTTCTTTGGCAGGAAGGGCATACTGCTTTTGCAACGAAGGAAGAAGCTGATGAAGAGGTATGAAACTCAAGCTTGTAGAGATCTTATGTTATTCTTTCCCATGGTTGCCAACATTTTCTTATCTGTTTGTTCATTTCAAATTTCAAGGTTTGAATAATCTAGCAAAAGGTAGATGGTCAAGGTTGAATGTCATTCTTGGATATTAATCTCTTCTATTTAACTTCTCCATATTTTATCTTCTATTGGTTACTGAGCCTTTTTTTACAATAAAAAAATTCAATATGGCATGTCACATTGTGCCTTATATTGTCTCCATCTCCATTTTTTCCACTTCTTTATAATAGATTTTATACTGTATTAAGTTTTTATATTTTACCAAAGAGGACCTAGTGACAGGATTAAAATTTAGATTTCGGATTATGATCAGATTTATTTTGGACTTTACAAATTTCTTTTTCGAGGATCAGTTAAGACTCTATGAAATACAATTTTTTTTTTTTTTTTTGCCGTTCTGAATTAATTCTTTGTATTCTGGAACTAAATATATATATATATATACATATATATTTCCTAATTTTACCGTCTTGGGTTTTTGTTAATTAAGTAGTCTTCAAGGTCCTTATTCATCTATTTTAACTTTCATATTTTCAAGTACCATAGAGGTGCTCAAATATAGTGTACAAGATCTCTGTTTAATTGCCACTGCTTGTGATATTTGCTTTCACATGGAATGTGCTACTTTGGTTTTACAATTGGTCTGTTAAATGCGTTATATTTCAGGTTCTTGAAATTTTGGAGCTATATAGACGCATCTATGAAGAATTCTTGGCTATTCCTGTTGTTAAGGGTAAGAAGAGTGAGTTGGAGAAGTTTGCTGGTGGACTTTACACCACAAGTGTTGAGGTATAGTGCAACGCTTGCTTAATTTAAGTTATTTTCCTTTGAATGAGCGACACACATTTATTAACTTGTAGTTGAACTATGGAATCTTTGTATTTATCTATATTCATATGGCAGGCATTTATTCCGAACACTGGTCGTGGTGTACAAGGTGCAACTTCACATTGCCTGGGTCAAAATTTTGCAAAAATGTTTGAGATTAACTTTGAAAATGAGAAGGGGGAGAAGGCTATGGTCTGGCAGAACTCATGGGCCTATAGCACTCGAACGGTATTCTTTATTTAGATCTTCTTGAGATGAATGATTGTAACTCATAGTAGCATTGAAATAAAATTAAAGAAAAAGGAAAATGGAATTGCATTGTGTATAATTGACACATTTCTTTGCTGTAAAATGCTTGCTTCCTCCTTTCTTCTTTTTGTTTGTCTATGACAGTGTGATACTGCAAAACAAAACGTTTTTAAATTGACCTATTTAACCTTTCTGGTTTCTAATATAGATTGGGGTCATGGTAATGGTTCATGGAGATGACAAAGGCTTGGTGCTCCCACCTAAAGTTGCATCTGTTCAAGTTATTGTAGTTCCTGTGCCATATAAAGACGCAGACACTCAAGGGATACTTGATGCCTGTACTGCTACTGTGAATACCTTGAATGAAGCAGGTATTCGTGCTGAGGCTGACTTCCGTGACAACTATTCTCCTGGTTGGAAGTACTCTCACTGGGAAATGAAAGGCGTTCCTCTTAGGATTGAAATTGGGCCAAAAGACTTGGCAAATGGTCAGGTTAGGGATTCTTCCTACTTTTTCCTGTACCTAGAGTTAGTTAGTTTGTTTCTTTTTGTTAAATGTTGCACTTTTTTCACAGATACTTTTCCTGTTTCATTATTCTTTTTCTGGGAAAGTTTTTTTACTTGAATGTAGTAGAAAATTTTTGCTTAACAGTGGTTCAAATACAGGTGCGTGCTGTTCGCCGTGACAATGCAGTGAAAAAAGATATTTCTAGGGCGAACTTGGTTGAGCAAGTAAAAGAACTTCTGGAAAGCATTCAACAGAGCCTGTTTGATGCTGCAAAAGAAAAACGAGATGCATGCATTGAAATTATTAGGACTTGGGATGAATTTGTGGAAGCACTTGGCAAAAGAAAATTAATCTTAGCTCCTTGGTGTGATGAAGAGGTAAGTAATTTGGAATTATGATATTAACTCGTATACTCCTGTAAAGTCTCATCTGGTCATAAGGCTATCTATGTAGCCTATTGGTTTGCTCTTGTCGTTTTAGACTCGGGCCCTTTTCATTTTGTGCTGTCAATATATTTTTTTGACTGTACTTGCATTTCTTTTATAATGATCTCAATATGTTTGCAAACCATTCTATAGATTTGTTATCTTAAAGAGGTTCTGTACCGTGGCTTTGTAGGAGGTTGAGAAGGATGTGAAAGCAAAGACAAAGGGTGAGATGGGAGCAGCTAAGACTCTGTGTTCCCCATTTGACCAGTCAGCGCTTCCTGAAGGTAGCATCTCTGTTTCTTGTCATTATTATGGTCTCATCATTTTGCTTCTCTTTCACCTAAGATTTAGTTAAATCTCTTTTAGTCTGTAAGTTCTATATTATCTCTGGCTGCCTGTGAAAACTTTCCAAGTTGGAATTATTAGAAAATTGATAATGGAACTAGTGGTGTTGGCAAATAAAACTTCTGATTTACTTAGTATGAGAGGATTGCAACTGTGACTCAAATCTTAACATTTATCATACTGGAGTTGGGAAAAGTGAAGAGTTCGATGTCAATTTCTTCAAATTCTAATTCCCGTTGCTCACTTTAAAAATAATGCAGTATCTTGTAGTGGCAAGACACACACTCTCAATTAAATCTTTTTACAACAAACCATACTGATGATTTATAACAAATGACTCCTGGATGTTGCAAATGCTTTCAAAAGGCTAGTATTCTTGTGGCAATTGACTGTTTTGAACCGCGTTTCATTGGAACTGGCCTCGTTGGATGAGATTTATAAGAAGATTCAAGGCTACCTTTCTGTTTAGCATGTGCATTTTTAGGTGTGGAATATCTAGAGATCTATTTTAGAAAGCAATAGATGGTTAATTGAGCATGACTTTCCGTGAGATGCCCATTGGCCTATAATGAATTGAATTTTTATGATGCTGGATTGCAGTTTAGTTACATGTCAACTTTAATTCTTTTTTGGAATTGTAGGTACTCTGTGCTTTGCCTCGGGAAAGCCTGCAAAGAAATGGACGTATTGGGGCAGGAGTTACTAGATTTTCAGAGTTGATTAACGCTTCTTTGGTATTTCTCTATGTTCCTGAGCTTGTGTTGCCATAAAATGGTCTTGTTGGGCATGATGTAGACATGGATACAGGAGTTGGTATTTGTTGGGAGAAAAGAAAAAAAAATTACTCAATTTGAAATGGGACAAATCCCACTTCTCTTTTAATCTAATCTATATTTTGCTTCCATTTCTTCATTTTACAAAACAACGTGCATCAGATAGTTAATATTGGTGGGAAAATTTGTTTGAAACTCAGTTTTGTTGGATCATTTGTTATATTTCATTTTTCATTTACTTCTACATAATAATGGATGGTTACCGGCTGAAATGCTTGGCTTAATTTTGTGGTTATTATAAACTTAATTGGATTTGCTATCTTCTTCTGCTGTGTTGCACTTGCTATTGAGTTGGTATTTTAATTCTGCTTTAAAAAGAGAGAAAAAAAAAAAAAAAGAAATCCCTGAAGAAAGGAGTTTTTTGGAATAATAAACTCAAGTTTTGACTTATGTAAGATTATACCTCTGCATTTAAAATCTCTTTAAATGTCTGTTTACTGTGTACAAATGAGTTGGTTTGTGTTGCTTGCTTTAAAATATTTTCAATAGTTTTTAAGTGTTTAGCGGCTTTAATAAGGTATTTACAATTCGAATCTGAATTTGATGAGTTGATTTTTGGATAATTTATATACAGAAGGTATATTTTCGGGTAATTTATACAGAGTATAGTTCTGAAAAGATTTTTCAATATAGAGGTATAAACTTACAAGTCAAAATATATGATTTTACTTCGCAAATTAATCCTTGGATTCTTGGAATCTTTTTGCCATCAAACCCTTCTGGGCCATTACTTTCTTTTGGAACCGGTTATGATATGTGGAATCAGTGATGGATTTTATGGATGAGACACGTGGCTTAATCTAAGTAAAACTTCTATAAAATAATATTATTGGGATAAAAAAAATATAAGAAATAATATTATTTTAAGGAGGTTATTTATTTATCGATAAATAAATAATTTATTAATTTTGATCGATAAATAGAATTTTATATTTTGAATCTTCTGTGTAATTTTTTGAAAACCAATTTCTATGTATGAGTTATAAATTAAAAAACAAAGGATGTGGTTATAGTGACAATCAATGAAAAGATTGTTGAATAACAGATGTAGCTGATGACGACCAAATGTTTCCATACGGAAAAAAAAAAAAGATATTTCAAATAATAGTAACATTAAATAATTACTATCTACAACACAACACGAGGAAAAGGGGGAAAAAAAACAAAAAACGAACGTGGTGCACTGTTGGATGAGGTTGAGTTTATTTTAGATACATATTTAAAAAAACAAAAACAAAAAATTTTAGTGTAATTTTTTTTGGGGGGAGAAACTTAAGACACATTTTGGAAAAAAAACAGAGAAAAAAATTTCTTAATATTATAAATTTTATATGTTATTTATTTTATGTATTTAAGTGATTATTAATTTATATCTCCGTTGGCACCTAAAGGATTTTGAAAATATATATATATATATATATATTATTTTATACATGTAACGAGGTTATTCATTTAGTGCATTGACATGAGTCGGGAGTGAAAAAATTTATTATTTAAACGAAGTCATTAATTTATTGAATTTCATTTTTCGAAGTTTTCCTATTTAGGAGAAAAGTGTTTTGTTGCACTGTTTAGAGAATATCTGATTTTGTTTAAACTACGAGAAAATTCGTGCTGCGCTTCTAGAATGAAAAAAGTATGGGACGAAGTTCCAGAATAGGGATCAGGGTGCTTTTGTTTGCTTGCTCTTTCTTGTCTTTCCTTTCAGTTTTTCGTTCTGTTGAGTCACAGAAAAGTCTCATGCTTGGCTTAGAGGGCCACAGAAGACTTGGCAAAATTCAGCACCATCACTTGTCTATATTATGTAATGTGAGTGTGACCACATGGGAATGGGATGGTGAGCTCCTCTCTCCATCATAACTGGGCCATGATTCATTTTCATGTTGGGCCAAAAATTTGAGAAGTGGTGAACTTTTTGTGGCATCTCAAATTAGTAGTTTGTTTCTGGTTGCCGAAAGGAAATTAACCATTTGTTCTGAAAAAAAAAAAAAAAATGGTCCAATTCTGATCAATTGCCTTTTCCTAGTCCAATTCTACCCCTTTCTTTCCTACAAGTGGCAAAAATGCTTTCTTTCTGTAATACTTGTTTGGATATGTTTTTCACTTACCTTTTCTCTTCTTTTTTTTTTTTCCTTTTAAAGAAAGTAATAAAGCACCCAACTTGAGCACTTGTAGCCAAAAAATGAAAGTGTATGGAAGAAACTTTCTCCATCCATGGTACTCAGTTTGGTATATTTCATATTTTGGGCTTAGGATGCTACTAGTTTGAGTCATTATCAAAAAAGTCAATTCCCAAAATATCTCATCTGCTTAATCTATTTTGCAAATTGTTTGAACAAACCTCTTTAAAAGAAACACACTACACTTTGATTGTCCTTCACAACAATTATAGAGATAATTTTACTAAATGAAATACTTTTTAATGTTTGTTGGGAAACTGCAAAATGACATTACCGTAAAACATCAGTTCTGATAAAATAATATCTCTGATTTTGTTGGCAAACTGTCAAGATGGACCATTATGAGGCCACAGCTTGATGAATATAGTTAATTGGCACATAAATGAAACACAAATAAATAAATTTAGCGAATTTCACTAGGTGTTGTCGAAGAATATTTAGATGAAGACCTTCCTAAACTTGAAGACCATATGTTTACTAATCCTTAACGAAGTGGAGTAAGAATGAGAATAAAAGAGTTGTTTTCATTTCTCATTTTTTCACGAGTGCCCTTTTTTTTTTTGCTTGGATATTTATTCATGTATTTAGTTACACGTTTATTAGAAAATAAATTTTGGTGCATTTCTCATATATTTAGTTAAATTGGGAACATAGACAACTTAAATTTTAATACCTGATTTCTCTTCAAACACTTTCTTTACTATTTTTTTCGTCACGAATTGTTAAACAAGCTCGGAAAGGAGTATGAAAAGAACAAAGTAACAACATGCTAATAATAGAGAAAACACATAATATAATATGTTTCTGCTTCTATTTTCTTCTGTTTCTCACATTTTTCTCTTCTTTTCTTTTTTATATATAGATATGGTATATAACAGGGTGGAAGGTTAGGTCATTGGTGCGTGGTCCATGGTGGTTGTAAATGCCCACGTGACCAGACACAAGTGATTGGAGTTGCAGACCACGAGCTCTGATTATCATACCAGGCGGGAGGCTCAGATGGTGTTGTTGTTCTCTTCTTATTGGCTTAGGACACAATTCCCACGTGGAAACCCACGTGGCCTATACGTACCACTACTATTTATTTTTAATTTAATTTAATTTTTATTTGGAGTGCTATTATTAAGTACAAAAGTTAACCATGTCGGAGCCTTCATCTCTATATATCTCTGATCTCCACCTCTTTCCTTCTCTACTACAACTTTAGCAATGTTTTTATATATATATATATATGGCACCAACTGCTCTATATATAATACCTATTAGATTGCCAACCATATATATATATACACGTATTATTGGCTCAAACCAAGTGGAAATGAATCATTAGAGCCTAACTTTTATCTCTGTAAGGGTTTGCAGATTAGTGTGAATATTATATATACACACACACACTCCATAAGATCATGTTATAGTACAGCCATGGTGGTTCATTCTTCTGCATTTGCACCTGCACCTGGCCTCTCTAAGTCTATATATATATATATATATATATATATATATATATATATATATATATATATATATATATATATAGTTCACTTCAGTAATCCTTAGTCTAAAGACAGTAAGCACATGAACAAAACCATAGATTTTATACCCAACAGAAGGAAAAAAAAAGAATATAAATATGTATCATGTATAATTATGTGTGTGTGCGTATATATACATGAGTATATAGGTGCAGATGCATTTGCAGACGAATGTCACCTTGGTTTCATACTCTCTGATCTGATCACTGCTGCTGAAGTTTGCAAGGAGACACTCTATCTAGGTATGGATTATGGAATTCATGGTAGAAAAGCCTAAATTCTTGTCTATATTATTGTAGTGGTATGTATTACATATATAGCTGCTTATTAGCTAGTACATACTTAACTTAGATTAATTTCTTAATTTTGCCTTAACAAAACGAGATAGCTACTTGAAAACTAGATTCTTGGACAAATTTTCTTTTCCAATTGATAAATATTATGTTTTGTGATTTGAATTACATGGATTTCATGAGATTTATATACACGTTTTCAGAAGATCAGTAAATAATGGTTGACTGAAGATCAACTGAATAACAGAATAATTAAGCGCACCCTTAGAAGACAGATCACCAAAGAAATATAAAATATAATATATATATATATATATATATATATATATATATATATGTGTGTGTGTGTGTGTGCGTGTGTGCGCTCGTGTGTGTGTATGAACTATTCTTCAAAAAAAAAAAAAAAGAAGAATCTATGTAAATAGATGAGAAATGATCTAGCTCTTGAGATTTTTTTTTTTTCCGTTCAATTCACTAATTTGACTTTAGTTTCGTGTTTGTGTCGTATTAGTGTAGCTTATCCAGTTGATATATTCTAAATACTATTTAAAATTTTGGACAAATGCCAATTTACATTTTTCTGGATATAAATTTTGGAAAAAAAAATAAAAACAATTGATTATAATGTTAGTCATGTAAAATCCCAAATTTTATTAAGGGTAATTAAGTAATTTTGCCTAGAGGGCAATTTGGTAATTTTGTATTTTGGATAAATAAAAAAAAAATCTG
>JXTB01000268.1:518129-559737 GCA_002914805.1 Parasponia andersonii | reverse complement strand
AAAAAAAAAAAAAAAAAAAAATTTCCTTTCTGCCACTACCCCGGGGTTTGGGTCGTGACAAGTCACATTGCAAAAACTAAAATAGTCCACACGTAGGTATTTGCTGAGGAAGAGCATAACTAATGTCTAGATATGCAAAGGTAATAGAAATATACGGTTGCAGGCTTGGTTTCATGATGACACCCTTGTTCAATGAAGATTGCCCTAAATTTGGATTCCCAAACTTCTAACTGGAAACAATAAAAATAAAATAAAAAATAAAAAAACTGAAAAAGAAAAGGATGTATTGCTACAACTGAAAACTATGAAAGTGTAACATACTCGGATAGTCTCGTGGAGCGTTTCAAAACCGGTGTAGCTATGAAAGAGCTAAGTGACAAAATCACGAAAGAAGCTGCTTTCTTAATTCTTGTAGTTTCTTATAATTTGTTGTAACAATATCTTGTTCATTAGAAACAAAATATTAACTTGATCAAGTTAACAACAAGACTCATATAAATATGGTACTTATTGTGAGTTATTATAATATCAGTTCAATTTATCATTTTACTTTTGAATATGAATTTATCCTTGCACTTTATTTGACTTTGTATTCAAATACCCTTAAATGATAAAACTTAGTTTTTTGCCCTCGACAAAATGACTAAGCATATCTCGCTCCTGTTCAACTCTTACAACTTCTATATCTGTATGTGTTATCCATTATAGCATTGTATAACCAGCTTGACTTAATAATTAGTCAAGCTCTTGTGCTCGTGTTTAGTTTGCAAGTTTCTCTCATTTTATATTTTTATGATCTTGGAAAGATTATTTGATTTTACCCTCTTTAGCTTATAATTAACTTAATCAAAATGTCTCTAATTGTTCTTACATATAAATATACATTTTTTTCATTCTTCAATTTTGATATCATAACAATAGTGGGATGCCTTCATTTATTCTCCCGTGAGTTAATCATCTAAAAGTCTAATTACGTTTTCGGGATAATATCAAGAAAACCCATCATTTTTAGTGTTTTATCAATAAAAAAACTCATACTTTTTTATTTATATCAAATTAAACCTTCAATTTATGTTTTCTTATCAAATAAGACCGGACCCACATGTTTAATCAAAATTGGAACTTTAGTTTATTTAAAAAAAAATTTTATCCTTTGAACTCATAAAGCATATATTAAAACTAATAAATATTGAAACTAATCATTTTTGTCTTTTATTTTTTTAAAAAAATATTATAATTGAAAATAATGATTATTAAAAATAAAAAGAGTTTCAACTGTTTAAAACAATTTTCAAAAAAGAATGACAAAAGTTATAAAAATAAATTATTGTTTTGTTCTTCTTTTTTTCAAGAGTTCAAATTATTCAAAATAATTATTTTTTTTACAAAAAAAAGAGAGATCAAACAAAAATTTGAAAAAATTCTCATTTTTTTTTCTTTCTTTTCTTAATCATTTTAAGTGAAAATAATAACTATTGAAACTAAAATGAGTTTAAATTATTTAAAAAAATTAAATGTTAAAAAGAAAAGAATGAAAAAAGTTTTTATTTTTAATAATTATTATTTTCTCCTCAAATATTTTTTTTTAAAATAAAGGCAATAAAAATTAGTTTCAATATTTACAATTTTCTCATATATGTTTTATGAGTTTAAAGGGTAAAATTATTTTTTTTAACAAACTGAAGTTCCAATTTTCACTAAATTTAATTTGATATAAATAAAAATATATGGATTTTTTTAAATATTATTTCTTATGTATTCGTGTGTCTGTTATTCTTCTCTTCTTCTTTTTTTTTTTTTTAAGTATTCTATTTTTTTGACAATGGGGTTGTTCTTTTCAGTTGACGTTGTAGTTATGGATTGTGTTTATTTTTATATTGAAATTGTTTGTTGTTTATTTAAATTTTAGATATGCATATATTGTTTCTCATTTTTTAACGGATGATCTATCACTTTCGATTTACTTTTCGTCAGGGTCCTTTTATTCGCTTGATTTGATTCTTCGTCACACACCTCTAGGTTTAAATTCACTTGATTTTGTTTTAATACAATGGAATTTGATTCAATCAAATAACTCAATTACAAAAATCGATTCAATTAGATTAAGTTACAAATAACTCAAAATAGTGAAGAATAAAAAATAGTAATTGAACTTTTGTGTTCTACTAACAATCATTCATGGAGGAACCATACGACTAATAAAAAGTATAACTAGAGTCTCAGCTCTCCGCCAATCAAGAATTTGGCTCTTACAACTGATATTGTGACTAATCATGTGTAGAAATTGTTTTTTGATAGGACGAAATCTTCAGATCTAAATATTAGAGTTTTAGATTTAGAAGAATACCTCATGAACTAGGAGCATTTGGAAAGATTCTAAGACTCAAATGTGAATAAAATCCATTCACTGGATTATTTCTCTTCATATCATGTTATGATACATTTTGAGTCTATTTTATGTTTGCCCTTAAATTATTTAAAATTTCAATTCTGCCCTCAAATCATAATAATCATCATATGTTTGGTACATAGATAAAAAAAAATATCAAGAGATGAGAACTGAGGATTATAATCAGTAAACGGCGGGTTCCATTTCTTGTTTGTTTGATTAACAGAGTGGTGATTTTAATGGTTCACGAGGGAGAAGTTGAAACTTTACAAATTCAGAAGGCATATTAAGACACTCTACAAAGTTTACGTCAAACACTAAAAAAAAAAAAAGGGGGAAAAAAAACCTATATAATAAATTTCTTTTGGACATTAGGGATAAAGATTTGAGAATAATATTCTCTAAAAAAAAAAAAAGAGAAAAGTTGTGAGAATAGTAAATCTGAGGGAGTGAGGAGAATGAAAGATGTTGACTACTTCTTATTCTGTTACAATAACTCCCACTACTTTTCTTTAAAATGCCAGTGTTTTCGCTGCCTTAATTTTAGGAAATTGTCTTTGCTTAGCATTTTTTTTTTTTTTTGCCTAAAATAGATATTTATTCTTAGTTAGAACATTTCTGAAAGTGATATTTTCCAACATTACCTGCCATAGAAGTGTACACTCCTAGGGATGTAGATATAAAACATGGGCCTGAAATTGGGCCTTGACCCACCTCTACCCACAAACCTAAATGGCAAATGGACAACTCGAGTCGTTGACGGCCGAAACGGTGCGTAGGAGACACAAAACGACAACTAACGACACCGACCAGTCCAAAGTCTCTAAACGACTAAACCCCTCTTTTGTTCTTTTTTTCTTTCTTTCTCAATCGAATCGATCAGAGAAACCCTAATTAGAACTCAGAGAAGCCGAATTTGGGAGAAAGAAGCAAAAATGGGAGGGAAGTGCCCCCATAGAAGCGTTAAGAAGAGGAGGTACTCTCACAAGGCTGCTCGCCGCACCAAGTTCCTCGTCAAAGATATCCTTTTTCTCTCTTTGGATCAATTCTAGGGTTTACAATTTTGTTTTTTTTTTTTTTTGGGAAATCGAATTGTGGAATTTTCCTTGACTGGGAATGGTTCACGTGATGATATGGTGTATGATGAGCTGAAGAATCCGGAGGGGACCAGGTCGTTGCCTGTTGATGAAGACCTCCCTGGTATGGGCCAGTATTACTGCTTACACTGCGAGTATGGTCTCTCTCTCTCTCTCTCTCTCTCTCTCTCTCTATTTTTTCTTTTTAATGAAATGTTTCTTTTTTTTTTTCTTTTTTTTTCCCTTTTATTTTTTAATGTTTGTGAGTTGTTCTGTTATGGGTTTTGTCGCTTATTTTATTATTCTGTTTGGTTGCCGAGAAAAAGTTGAGAAAAGTGTAGAAAATACAAACTTTAGAATCGAACATCGGAAAAGTCTTACTTAGCTGAGTATTGAATAGAAACAAGATGAGGTTTTGAAATATTGGGTTTTAAACTTTTAATGTTATGTTTGTTAGCCATACGCAAATGTCGAAACATATGGGGGTTTTTGCTCAATTAAGTAAATGGTTTTCATGTGCAGCCGATACTTCGCTAATGTGACCATAAGAGATGAGCATTTCAAGACGAAACGTCACAAGAAGCGGTAAGCAACGTTGAGCCTATCATTTTCTTTTGTGCGCATTTTCTTTTCACGTTAGATTGTTTGTTTTAATAGTTGATGGTATTACATTATTAAAAAAAATTGATGGCCGAGTTATTTAAACGCAGGAACTTTAATCAAATTGACTGATGATAGTGCTACTTTTCTTGGGAATTTACTTTCGCTATTCTGTACTTGGTCTATGAAAATTTCGTAGCCATGCCATAAAGAGAATGGGGTTAAGGAGAGCATTTTCTTACGCATTTAGGACATAATATACCTCTTATAATTAGTGAAATCAAGAAGGGATAGCTTTGCATTCGCATTCCTCTCTAAAGGCTTATCCCTTATGATTCTTGCCGTTATAGATTATTTTCTTTTTGGATAAGAATCATTATAGATTATTCTCATTACAGATAATGAACATGCTTTTGTATTTGGATTTAGGAAAACTGTATTGAAGATGGTACATTGATTTCTTTTGTATGCTTGTGATTCTCACACCTTGTTTGCCATGATAAATATTATTTGGAGGTCTTGTGAACAGTCTGCTTCTATGGTTGTTTAAGTTGTCGTCATATTGTTTTAAATATGAGAACCTACTTAGCAACAACATAGATCTACTAAAAGTAAATGGAACTAGCGAGAATCAGAATATTCATTTGAGTTGCTATTCCTAAATTCTCTTCTATTTTCTTCTACCCTAATAAGCATCTGATTTGTCAAAAGGGTTTCTGAATATTGGTGATGTAGTGTGAGGCAATTGACTGTTGTCATTTACGTGAGGAGTTCTCTGCCTCTAATATTTAACTCTTGCTTTGAATCGCGTGTATCCTTCTCAACTATTATACATTACTACCTCAGTGCCTTGCTAATGCACATGGAGATGGTTTTTCTTTTCCTGGAACTTGATTCACTCTGTTGTTGATGCAGTGTGAAAATAATGACGGGCCCTGCACCACACACCCAACTTGATGCGGATTTAGCAGGTGGAATGGGAATGCCAGATAATGGCCCCAAGCTTATGTCCATGTGAAGTGTGAACTATCTGTTTTTGTTCCTTTCTTCCTTTTTGCTTTAGAGCAAGAGGATTATAACTTATAAGGCTCATATGTTACTGATGAATATCAAGTTTTAGTCAAAAATGCACCAGTAAAGAATCAGTTTTGTCATTGTTCCTTGTTTCCTAATTAATTCTAGAATCCGTTACATTTTTTTTTTTTCAACATCGCTTGTATTGTCGAGAACCTTTACCTTAAATGCTCTTGTTAAGTAGATGCTTTATCTGAATTTGATTGTCGTACATAATCCCACTTGTAACGCCCCAATATCTGTTTGGGTAGAAGGTTGGCATTCGGGACTGTAGTTTTTATGTACAGAATTTTGGTTTTAAGATTGCAAGGAGCTAAGGACTCGGGATTTTTTTTTTTTTTCCCGACGAAATGAAGTGAATTGAATTACATTCAAAGAAGTCTACAAACGCTAAAACCAAGCAACGAAGTAAAAATTTGTTTCAAAAAAAAAAAAAAAAAAAAAGCGAGGAAATAAAAGGGTTCATGCTTGATCCACCTGTGCAGCATTCCAAGAGTTCAACTGAGCAAAACCATTCCTTTGGGTTGTAGTACTAAAGTACTAACTGCATTTATTTTCCTGATATAATAAATTGATTCGCTTACATCTTTTTGTACCAAAAATAGGGACATAGCTTCTTTTGATACTTTGTATCATACGTTACCCCAACTTGTAGTAGAAAGCCCTTTCTGCAATGTGATGACTAATTTATTTAAGAAGGGTTTTGTTGGTTTATTTAGTTTGGATGCTAGATGGTTGAGTACGGAGCTTCGGAAGTTTACTACTTTACTCCACGAAAGATATATGCTACAAAATTACCATGTTCAAGACAATCAATAGATTTTCTTTTATATTGAAAGTCTAAATTGTGGTTATTGGGCAGTATATGCTCCTCCTTCATTTACTCAACCTTTAATCTGATCTTGTTTCCCTTATACCACGTGACTTTGGAAATTTTTTCATCTATAGTGAGGTTGTAATGTAATTGGGCTTTGGAACAATGCCTGACAGATGTGTATGAACGCCCTAAGAGCCCTTACATAAGATTCACTTCCATAGCCTGCTGTCCAAAGCTACTAACTCTTTAGAGGCAGAAGAACAAACACTTTAATCACTAATCAGTTCCCTTGTCTTCTCTGCTTAGATTCTGTTCTTTGGTACCTATTGTTCCCTATTTTCTTTTTCTTTTTTTTTTTCTTTTTTCTTTTTTCTTTTTTCTTCTTTTGTTTTGACCTCTTTTCTGTTCTGGGCTCCTTTTAGCTACTTTGTGGCTTGGCTTTTAGTCGGTTGGGTCTGTTGTTAGATGAGCTGTGAGGCAGGGTTTGTCAGCACCATCCGTTGTCTTTGTCCGAGCAATACCGGCAACATATCATAATTTTTAGACATTAAAGTTCAAGTGCTAGCACTAAGATGTTAGTCATTGCCTTATTATTATTATTATTGGACGCGTGAATCTTAATTATATTGATGCAATATTACCCACGTACGCAGATCAATTATAGGGTGCCAAGTAGAGAGAAATTGTAGTGTTTGAGAGACATGAACTCTGAGATTTTTTTTTAGAACTTTTTTTTTTTAAATTGCAGTAAAAAAGCCTGTAGCGGATAAAAATGAACGTAACTCGGTAAATCATTATAAATGTCGTGTGTGATACTTTGTTTTCTATTTTATTACTCTTGTTAGTTGTGTGTAATCCGAGAAGTTTTTTTTTCTGTTATTATTATTATTATTATCGGAGAGGCTTAAAAGTCAACGAGTGTGGCGAAGAACACAACAGAGACAGTATTAATGTCAAGTTCATTATAAGAGTAAGGGGCTTAAATTTGTGTGCGGTGCAGCCTGCCTGACTTGAGCTATCATTTAATGCAGAGTGAATCATTGCTTTTTTTGGGTTGAGAGGCGATAATAATCATATGGCTTCAGGCATATTCTTGTCTCTCCTATTTGGCTTTCATCTTTATTATTCTTTTACTTTTTCCTTTCATTCAAAAAAAAATGTAGTCAGAACTACAGTGAAGGTACTAGGGCTTCTTTCACTGACCAAAAGAAGCAGAGATGTGAGTGTCTCTCCACTTAACCCGAAGTATTAGTAATAATCAAATCATGGCTACTGCATGAGCATGACCATTTAGTACTCCGAAATAAAATAGATTGAATAGTAACATCAATCACTATTTTGACTAACGTGGTTCATCGTAAAACACTTAATAAAATTAATAATTGAGAACCTCATTGAGGAGAAAAAAAAAATCCAAGGACGAGGCAGTCACAATACGCCCCACTTCCATTAAGTGCATCAGCAGCCACTCAAATCCTTGTATTTCTCAGCAACAAAGAGATTAGGTGTGGGGTCTTGGATCTGTCATTTTCCTCAACCATTATCCACTTTCTTTCCCCCCCTATCTCCACGCTTGTCTATCACAAGTTACTTGGTTTGGCGTGTTCAAATGAATCAAATCCCTCTACACCTCCTTCGAGTCCTTGTCCAATTTCTTCCTTAACCCATTGTTTTCTATCTTTGAACTCATGCTCATGTGCAACCCACATGCGGACTTTCTTCAACTCAATAATGGTGTTCCCCACAAGCTCTTATCATAAAAATATATGCATATCCAATTGGGACCAACACCTACAGATTTCCTATTGCCTTGAATCAAAATCATTAATATGGTCAGCAGTCACATGTTGCTCTTCCAAGGACTACATCCAGGGCCATTATTTTCATTTTTTTTTCTTTTTCAGTTAAATGTTGGAGCCTCATGCATGATGTTTCTATGGAAAATTGAAGTTTGCAGAAGGCTAGTTGTGTATCATATAACGCATGACTGTTATTAACTCTATGTTATAATATATTCCAATCTTAAGTATTGCTTGTCATCATTGTCTTTGACAGATCTATAAAGATAGAACATATACGGGTAAGAAGGTAAAAAAAAAAAAAAAAAGACAAGGATAATAGACATACTATACCAAATTAAGAAAAAGAAAAATAATAAACAAAAACACAAAAAATCACAGGGTGTATGTGGATATACTCCCTTTTCTACTGTAACTTTTCTTTTATCGCCTTACTTGCCTTCTCTTTCCTCATCTTCTTTGGGTCTTGCTGAAGAAGTTGAGCCTGCTGAGGCCATACCAATAACCTGGCTATGTGTGAACCTTTGTAACTGTATCATTCGGGCATAACACCCATCAGGATAATTCTTTAGCAGATGGGAGTGAGAGCCTTGCTCTGCCACTTTCCCATCATCGATCACTGCAATGACATGGGCATTCCGAATAGTTGAAAGCCTGTGCGCTACCACAATTGTAGTTTTTCCCGAGCAAGCACGCTCTAGAGCCTCTTGAACAGATCTTTCAGACTCAGCATCAAGTGCACTAGTTGCCTCATCAAGCAGCATAAGCTCTGCCTTCCTTATTAAAGCCCGGGCAATCGCAATTCTTTGTTTTTGACCCCCAGATAATTGAACTCCTCTTTCCCCAACAAATGTTTTGTATCCATCAGGCAATGCAGATACAAACTTGTGGGCATTAGCCAAAGTTGCAGCTTCTATGATTTCGGCCTCAGTTGCCGACTCATGACCATAAGCAATGTTCTCATATATAGTTGTAGCAAAAAGACATGGTTCCTGAGGCACCACTGCTATGTGCCTTCTGAGTGACTTGAGATTGTATTTTCTAATGTCTTTCCCATCAATCATGATCCGGCCTGATGTTGGGTCATAGAACCGCTGTACCAATGCAATAACTGAGCTCTTGCCACACCCACTTGGACCAACAAGCGCAAGATTTTTTCCTGCTCGAGCACGCAGAGAAAGGTCACGGAAGATGGGGACATCAGGGCGAGTAGGGTAGGAGAAGTCTACATGCTTGAATTCAACTTCACCACGTAGCCGGTCAGGAGCTGCCGTGGCATCTGGATCATCAGGTTCAATTTCAGTTTTACGGTCAAGAAGTTCAAATACTGAGCGCATGGCTCGACCACCTTTGACGAATTCAGGAGCTAAGGTTAGTGTTTCAGCTGCTCCATTAGCGGAGACCATTAGGACCATGAAAACTCTGATAGTTTTCGAGAAATCAGAAATGCCATGTTTTACAAGCCACGAAGCATACCAAAGACCAAGAGCATAAGAAGCATAAAGTGCGAACTGAGCTATCCCATATCCACTTCCAGCAATCTGACCCTTCCAGAAGCAGCGGCGTAGAGGAGTCTGGAGGTTGGTGGAGAATAGACCAACGATTTTTCCCTCTGAATTGAAGGCTGCAACAGTCCTTACATTGGCTATGGCCTCCCCAGCTAGTTGTGTGGCCTTGGAATGAGCAGCTTCAAGGTCTCCAGAGAAACCAGTCATGAACATTTTCTGTTGAAAATCAACAACAAAATTATTGAATACGATATGACATTAAATGTACAATTCTTGATAAGCTGGTTGCATACACTTCATTTTCACATTGTTAGCAACTATCTCGTAAATTGTTACCAAAGTTTTAATGGATTTATAAACTAGCCACTGGTTTCCATTGATTACACTACACTATTATAATAAATCTCCTATGTTCATCAGCAATACATGCATGAGGAACTAGTGAGAAAAACAAACCTGTAAAACAGTGGCAGCAACAACCACAGGGAAGACAGCTACAAGGACAAGCGCAAGACGCCATTGCAGAACAAATCCAGCAGTACAGGCAACTAACATGAGTGCTGTGTTCTGCACAATTACTGAAATCCTGTCTCCGATGGCTGATCTGACGTTGTTGGCATCAAGAGCCAGCCTTGCGGCCACTCTAGCACTTTCATTTTCCTCCTGATCAAACCATGCGATTTCATTTTTCAGCACTGCTGCCAGCATTTTCTCCCTCACACGTTTTGTCAAGTTTTCTCCCACAATATCCCAGAAGAAATGTTGTAGCGTGTTGAAGAGTAGTGCGGCTGAAGAAAGCCCAATCAAGAGATAGCAGTACTTTCCAATTTGTTTAATCATGTAAGCGTGATCAGGATTGTAGTAGACACTGAGAACAGCACTTAGAACATATGCAAAGAAGGCACTAAGAGACCCACACACAACAGAACCAATCGAACCAACTAAAGCATAAACCCATTCTGGAGAATTCATTTTTGCAAGGCGCCAGAAAGAACTAGCTTGCTCCTTAAAGGGAAGCTTTTCAAGCCTGTAATTTGGATATGAGGCATCAAGGGAGAGACTGAAATCAGAAGTTGAAAAGTCAGACAGTCGGCGGGAGTATGGCGAACGACCATATGAGGAATTCCGTGCAATTATTGGTGAGCTTACGGAGTTCCTGG
Organism: Parasponia andersonii; assembly: GCA_002914805.1. Classification (NCBI taxonomy): domain Eukaryota; kingdom Viridiplantae; phylum Streptophyta; class Magnoliopsida; order Rosales; family Cannabaceae; genus Trema; species Trema andersonii. The sequence continues at coordinate 549,314 of JXTB01000268.1, read as the reverse complement.
CACTAGAGGGTCTGCAAATGAACTACTTTAATCAATATCACATCCCCACAACGAATCTCTAGTTTCAAATTTCCAATAGATGGTAAATAAGCTGAGAATACAATGATTGTACCTTGCGCTACTCTTTCTAGCATTGTTGAGAGCAGTTTCGTGTGCCGCCTCCTGCATTCTTATGAGCTTCGCGTACATTCCATTTTCTCCTTTAGCAATGAGTTCATCGTGGGTTCCAATTTCAGAAACAGACCCCTGCTGCAGTACAGCTACAAGGTCAGCCTTGCGAATGGTTGATAGGCGATGAGCAATGACAAGAGTTGTCCTCCCAATCATGAACCGATCAAGGGCTTCTTGTACCAGCTTCTCTGACTCAGAGTCCAATGCACTTGTTGCCTCATCTAACAACAGGATTGCTGGGTTTTTCAGCATGGCCCTTGCAATAGCAATCCTCTGTTTCTGTCCTCCAGAGAGTTGCAATCCCCTCTCCCCTACCTACCATTTACAAGTTAATTGCTTACATTACCAAATGTTATTTAAGATAAATGTTCTTCAATCAGTTAGGAAGCCTAATCTAACGAGTCCTGCAAGACTAATACTTCATTCTATCATAATCTCCAGAAAAAAATAATTACAAAAAAATTCAGTAATTTTCCTTTATTTAATCCTTTTTTTTTCCCTCGTAGAAATGTATATTAACTAAAATAATTCATAGGATTTAATTTTAATATGATTGTTTCTTTTTTCTTCCTTATTTTTTTATTGTCCTGTACCAGGAACTTTCTGCGGAATCTTCCCCCCAGTGCTCATCTAGTTCATCTCTATGCATAAATATATATATATCCCTATTTATTTGTCTACATGCACTGTTGACTGAAGCATGTTACTTTCCACGAATGCATGAATGACCAAACACTTCATATATTGACTTCTTAAAAACAGGGCATAAAATAAAGTTAGGTCTTGTTTGTTGACCAAATCAACTATTCCCTCTTATACATATATATATATATAATATAACAGAAGCAATTATCTTCTCTTTTAGTTTTTTTCCCCCTTTTTTAAGGATAACACAAGCAATTATAGCCATTAAAAAATTGAACTACATCAGGAAGGTTCATGATCCATAACCAAATTTAACCTTGAACAGTTAAGACATATCTACTTGGATGGCCATTCTAAATAAGAAAAACTAACGCTTAAGATAATTACATGTCCAAGTTGTAGTTAGCTAACCTGGGTGTCGAATCCATCAGGAAGCTTGATAATGAAAGAATGGGCATTTGCAACTCTTGCAGCTTCTTCAATTTCAACTTGATCAGCATCAGGCCTTCCCAACAGTATGTTTTCCTTAATGGTAGTAGCAAATAGAGCAGGTTCTTGACTCACAAGTCCAATTTGCTGCCTAAGCCACCTCAGTTTTAAGGTCTTTATGTCATGCCCATCAAGTAGAACTTGTCCTGTCCGGGTTTAAAATGCCAGAAATAATAAGTTACTCGACAAAGTACTCTACCAAAAACACGCAATAACTAACATGAAACAAATGAACCATGGAGCAATAGCAACTTCTTCTAAAGGCTTCGAACACATTTAACAATTTTGGAATTTATAATTACAGGAAGGTTTACCTGAGGTAGGATCATAGAATCTCTCAATGAGGGAGACTACGGTGCTCTTACCAGAGCCACTGCTGCCAACCAAAGCAATGGTCTTCCCGGCTGGAACATTTAGGCAGAAGTCATTTAAGATGCGAACCTCTGGCCTCGCCGGGTAGGAAAAGTCCACATTCTTTAGTTCCACCAATCCTGTAACCGACTCTAGTTCCAACCCAGAGTCGGTGTTCCGGTCGATACTCGGCTTGTGATCAATTACACGCAAAATTTTAGCAGCTGCAACTTTAGCCTTTGCAAAAGCACCCATACTCGGGGCAGACTGACCTAAGGCCCTGTTTGGTCGAAGAGAAACTTTCAAGCTACCAACATTTGGAAAATATGTTTAGGAAGAGAGAAAACAATAAAATGTGAATACTTACAGTCCACCAATCATAACAGCAAACATGGTGGCTATGGCGAGTCCTCCATTGGTGTAGTGGTGCCTAACGAGGTAACCACCATACCAGAGCAGAAGTGCATAACAGCAAAAAACAACAAAGTATGTTGCCCCAAGTCCCATTCCCTTCGCAAACCCGCTCCTGTAACCAAGCCTCTGAGAAATTCTTAATGCATTAGAGTAAGCCTGTAAGGCTCTTGATTCACCAACGAAAGCCAGGACTACCCGAATTTGAACAACTGTCTGTAAATTTAGCCGTGAATGAGAGATACCCAGATAAAGAAAAGCAAAGCAAAATTTGCCATAGATCAAATAAAAAGCTTCTTAAGTAAGTAAGTCATCAATTTATTCAACCTGTTCTACCACGTTTCCAGCTTGTGACAGAGCCTCTTGGCTCTTCCCAGAGAGCTTGGCTAATGTGGTAGTGTGGATACCTCCGATGACGGCTATGAGAGGAACAACGGCGAGAGTTACTAGTGCTAATTGCCACACAGCAGTGAAACCAACCAAAAACCCAGATACAAATGTGGCCATATAGTGAATAAAATTACCCAACTGCACCAAAAAAATAAGTATGCACAGAAAACCAATTAACCCATTTCTTGATTATTAGGAACTAAATCAAAATAATTAAAAAAAAAAAAAAGAAAAGATTAACCCAGTTCTTCGTTTTGCTTTACCTTCTCACTAATGGCGTCTTGGACCATAACTGCATCGGTGTTAATGGCGAAAACAACGTCGGAGGTTCGAACCTCGGTGTCGAAGTACTCAATGTCCTGGTTCAGAGCAGCTTCAAGGTACTTGATCCTCATCTTGGTGGATTGCCGTTCTCCAGTCCACATCCAACAAGATATCTCTGCAACCAAATTCTCACCATTTTCAAAACTCCTCAAGCCAACAAAACCAGAAAATTAAAGCAAAATTCAAAAAACCCAGAATCCATTTTGGAACAGAGAAGCTCACCGGCCCATGAAGACGCCCATATTGCAGCTCCAACCACTAGAAAATACAATGCATACTGAAAATTCACAAACAAAGCGATAAAGATAAGAGCTTTCTTTCTAAGAATATGGAGTGGACTTGGGTGAGATTATATACTACCTTGAGAACCTCTTGCATCATCTTGTCCATGTTATTGGCATTGGAGCCAAAAGAATTCACGAGATCGGCGAAGAATCGAAGAAAGAGAGGCAAAGAGCAACCATGGACGATAGCTCCAATCGACCCAATTGTCATCAAAATATAATCCAAGCCATCAGCGAATCGGAAAAGCTCGCCGAACCCGGCTGCCGGAATAACCTCAGGCTTCTCCCCACTACCACTACCACCATTACTACTACTAGTTCCACCACCACCATTGCCATCCTTGGGTTGTTCACCGTTCTCCATTGCTTCTTCTTCCACTCTTTTGTCCAAACCCACTTTAGGAGTCTCTCTCAGTCTTTCTTCTCTTCGGTCTTGTTCCAGTCTCGGTTGTTGTCGCTCTCTGTTGTCAGGTTCTGAAGTTGGAGCCATTGACGTTTGCGTCGATGGGTTTGGTTTAAAAGGGTCAGAGGAAGGACTAGGAGAAGCGGACACGAGCTCCAAGCCTTGCATTTCGGACCATCTCCACTGTTCAATCGTCTTTATCTCCTGAGAATCTTGTGACATTTGCAAAATTCCTCGCTTTATGAACAAACCTCTTTCTCTCTCACTCTCTCTCTCTCTCTCTATAACTCTCTTTATTATCTCACCCTACCTGGCTTTTGAGCTCATGTTTTTGCTGGCTTTAACTTTTTCTTCTCTTCTTTCCAAGTTTAACATTTGTTTCTTTTAACCCTTTTGGCCTTTCTTCCTTCCTAGTCTTCCATCCTTTCTTGTTTTTTTTTTTTTTTACTCTCATCAATGTTGCAGAGTGGAGCTTATTAGGTCTTCTTCAGTATGGTTCTTCTGTAAAATATAGAAAGGAAAAAACATAGAAAGTGACAGATTGGTAAGTTGGGGGGCACCAAAGCCTAGAGAGAGAAAAAGAAAGAGATTTCTCACCCGACAAACAATACTGTGTGAAAACTTGAGATTGGTTTAGATTGGTTTTTGACTAAAACAGCTTCAAAGTAGAAAAACCCAATAAAGAAAGAAATAGTAATAAATAAAAGGAAAAAATAATAGTTCTTTATTTAACATTTGGTTAGGTGTTTTTATATTAAAGAATTATTAAAAAAAATTATCTTAAAAATTAGTAAATAGTGGAGAATTTATACCAAATTAAATTCTATTGAAAAAAAAGACTCGTTCATAAATAATTTTAAAATTAATTCATATTATTATATTATACATGTAAAATTATTTAGATATCTTATTCTTTAAATTCTAAAATATATTATTCTCTAATCAACTCCGAACTACTTATATTGTCATTACCAGATCTCGATTCCAATAGTACCTTCACTCTATCAAGTTTGGAAAATTTCGATCGTGGTCAAACTTATTTTGCTACCTCTTTTTATTGTTTCTATCAAATTTCGACTCAAATTGAGATTTTTTGATTGAGGTCGAAGCCACCAATTGAAAATTTTCAATTCGCATTTAACTGCCATTAGTCGAAAATTTTCGACTAGCGTTCAATCGTAGTCAAACATTTTCGATCCTAGTCAAATATGATCGGTCACTTTCTCGGCACTGCTTCCGTCATTTTTTATTTTTTTGACTAAGGTCGAGTCATGGGTAGTTTTGGAACTTCAAAAATTTTATTAAATGACATGATAATAAATTTCTAAATTTTGTAAATAATTTATAGATTGTTCATTTTTTTACTACATGTATTAAAATATGGTCAAAATTGATAAAGCTCCATAAATATTTAGGCAAATTTATAGATTAATCTACCTACAAATTCTAGCATCAAATATGGAGCATTATCAATTTTGGCCATGTTTTTAATTCATGCGGTGAAAAAAAAAAAACCTATAAATCATTTACAAAACTATGATTTTTATTATCATGTCATTTAATGAAAATTTCAGAGTTTTAAAATTATCACGGACCCGATCAAAGTCAAAAAATTTTCGACTAAGTCGAAAAAATCAAAGTAAAGAAGGTAGCCGACTATGTTCAACTGAGATCGAAAATGCTCGATTGCAGTCAAATGGTAATCGAACGTCGTTCTAAATTTTTCAACTGATAATTTTGTCCCTAATCAAATTATTCGACCTTAGTCAAAAAAATGATTAGAACAACCTAAAGAGATCACAACAAGCTCGACCCTAGTCGAGCTGAGGCGGTGATGGAGTCAGGATTGAGACCAGCAGTAATAATAGAAGTAGTTTGAAGTTTGTTGGAGAAAAATGTATTTTAGAGGTTATTATTGAATAAAGTATTCAAGTAATTTTATGTGTATAACATGACAATAAAATTAGATTTGAAAATATTTATGGATGAGTTATTTTTTTTATAACGTGAGTTTAGTAGACCCCTTTCATATAAATTCTCCCTAGGTATTATATGGTTCTTAAAAAATACTCAACAATTATGAACTTTTTGTCTATATTTGTTAGAAAGAGATAATAATTTTAATAATTTAAGGGGCAAGGAATTTAAATTTTTAGAATTTTTTAAAAGAAAAGAAAATTTTTTTTCAAAGAATTCTATTTTCTATTGTTTTGATTCAAACAAAAATTACAAAATTTTGTTAAGGAAACAAGAGTTAGATTTTATACCAGTTTTTAGTATATACAATTTTGATAAATTAATTTAAAAGAAGAGAAATTTTAAAATAGATAAGATTTTAGGAAAATATTTTCCTCTTGGTTTTTCTTTCCCAATTTTTTTCCACTAAAAATTAACTTATACTAAGACAACATTCTACGCATTTCAGTGGCAAACATCAAATATAACAATAAAAACAATATATTAAACAAAAAAGAAAGAAGCTTAGGGGCAGTTTTTAGTTATTTATATTTTTTTCTTTTTAGGTGGGATTCCTCTGTTTTGGCTCCTTATGCAAGTTAAACCGTAAAAGTTCTTACAAGAAAAGAAAAGAAATTTCTTCTTTCTTCATCATAAAGTTCATACCTTGCGCACACGCACTCTCTCTTCTCTCTCCAATAAATCCGGCGTCATTTGCTACACACTGTACCCTCCAAGAAAATATGTCAAGCTAACCCAAAACCCTTTGCTTACCATATAATAAAAAATAATGTCATTATGATCCACTATTATTAATACATTGTAGCACATAGTTTGATAATGTTGACTCAACATAAATTTTTTTTGACGGTGATGAATCAAAATTCAAATGTGTAAATGTGAACTCTGCTAATTTTATCATAATAATGCTTAAAAAAATAACAACTAAGCTTACATCAAGTCATCATACTAGAATAGGCCAATCATTAATTTAATTCAATATGATCCAAATTTTATTACTTTTTTTTTTCTATAGAACTGAAATTCTTGATGTTTGATTCAAAGTGTCAGGAAAATCGTGGTCAAATCTGGGGGAATCCTCCCAAGTGTAAATTCTTTATTGAAAATGAAATGACAGCAAATTATTGGTTTTTTTTTTAATTTTTTAAAAGAGTAAATATACTCTTTCTTAGTCAGAAGACTAGGAGTACTATTCTGCCATGGCTAAAAGATTAGATTTTTATTAAGCCCGTTTAAAGATAAAGTAATTCTTTTTGCTTGGATTCATTATAAGCTTAAAAGCAATTGATCTCATCCCACCTCAGTTTCAGAAATCAGCTCAGACCGGAAAAAAAAAAAAAAAAAAAAAAAGAGAGAGAGAGAACTTGGCTTTAATCACGCTTTATTGTTAAATATATGAATTTGGGCAGTGAGTCAGTCCCTTTCTTTTGGCTCAAATTTAGTAAAAGTGACTGGGATCTGACACCCTAAAATTCCCTCGAGCTGCTAATAATTTTGTTATTGGGATTATTATTAGTTATTTTTTCGTATAGTTTTAGTATTTTATAAAGGAATACGCTAAAGTTTGAGTAAATTGAGGGGGGAAATTAAAATAAAAAAGAAAAAAAAAGGTGGGGGGGGTGTTTTTGATATCTTTCTCTCTTTTCACGCTTATTACCGTACTTTGTCTGAGTAAGTCCTTCTTGGCAAGTCTCTCCTTGTTTTGCCTCTAGGCATTTTTCTACTCCTGCCAAACCTGCCTCATGAGAATAGCATTCCTTTTGCAGCTTTTAATGCCTTTTTTTTTTTTTTCTTGGGTTTTGTAGGACCCGGGAACTTATCTTATTGATGAGTTTTAATTACTTCTATTTGATATTTTTTCCAAAAAATAAAAAAAAAATGGTAAAAAGGGCAAAAGGAGTTTTGTTTAGATAGTGGATAAGTTTGAGATGGTTTTATGTACTCTGCAAAATATGTTTTATCTCTCAAAATGAATTTGCTTATATATAACCGATCATTGACCAATCCCAATTCGATCTCACGGACTTATTTATACAAGAGACGATTAAATTTACCATCTTGTCAAACTTTCGGTGATAATTAATTTCGTTCTACATAACATGCAAACTAATCTTATAAATAATTAGAGCCATTCATCACCACTGACGATTAGGAGAATACCGCTCGTAATATACAAGAAAAAAGCGTGTCAATTTTGCTACATAACATCATTGAATTTATTTTAGTACGGTGACGGTGACCATTTTTGATATATTATAATATATTATATATATATATATATATGTATAGCATTTTTTTAAAGTTTCTTTTGGTGTTATTGTGCTGTTCCCTTTGACCACTCTGTAATTACAACTTAGAAGCCAATAGAAAATGTCATTAGAATATGATAATCTTATTTTATTTATCACTAATGGTTACAAAATCACCATGATATAATAATAAAAGTTAAAAAAACAAACTGCTTGCGTAATAATGTAGGAGTATTAGTCAAGAAAGCTATCCTAAACAATAATTCTAGAAGGGGAAAAAAAAAAAAAAGAAAAACATTATGTGTCTCTCCCTTGTGTCGCTTGGTCTTGGGTTGGTGTGTGGTTTCATTTATTTATGGAATTTGAGAACCAACCCATTAATGTGATTAAATTGAAGGGACTGAATGACTACGAGTTACTGAGTGGTAAACTACAAATATGGAAAATAGGTAAAACATCTATGCAGAAAGTTTTATCTGACTTGCACCACTTTGAGTGGTCTGTGATCTGCGGCCTCAATTGATGACATTCTAGGCTATTTACTTACTGGCAAGTCACCTGTTTTATCAGTTTGGATCATTATGTTGTGAAAAGCCCCATAAATGGTTGCAACTCTCAGCTTCCAAAATCATCACCAACTTCATAGATATTTAACTTAGACAACAAGCTTTTAAACCAAAATAGATATATTATTGAATCAATGCTCACACATTCGTACTTTACCTCCAAAATATATAATACACATTCATTCAATGCGAGCTTTAATGACGGTGAAATTTCTAAGCTTTATTACAGAAGGCCATATAAAATCATGTTTACATATTTTGTCCACCACTCTTCTAATTTTTTTTTTCTTATGCTTTGACATCATACAAGTCCTTGTGAAAATTTTATGAAAAAAAGTGAATAAGGACCACCCATTGAAATAGTGCACTGACATGTGTGATGCCATGGTCCAAAGTGAAAGGGCACAAGAGTTCAGTGGAACTCCATAGTCCATGCCCTTTAAGAAGCTTAACTTAATCCTCAAATGGGAAAGTTACACCTTTTTAACAGCTGTGTATATACATTAGAGATGAACCCTAGTGCTAGAGTTGTTTAGTCTTGTTATAATTTTGAACATTTTTTTCTTTAAAAAAAAAGAAAAAGAAAATTGAGGCAGGATGTACTTAGATGAACTGGTGTGAGATCTTAAAGTCATTCTTCTCACACTTCTCTGCAGTATAGTCAGTTTCTTGGTCTCAGAGTTGAATAACATAAAACAAAGTGAGTAAGTGGCACCTAGCCATGTGTCATGTCATCATAAAGATAGTGAACGACATCCAATAAGAGTTTTAGCCATATAAATAAATAAAATGTCACTAATAAATAACATGCCATAAGGTTGTTAAAAATTAGGTGTAAAGTAAAACTAACATGAGAAACAATATTCAATTTGAAAGAAAGTATATTTTATTGGCAAGTAATCTTCTAAGCTTAGGGAGGAGGGAGTGACCTTGAAGAAGTCTAAAAGGGAAGCCAAAACCCTTCTTTCTCTCTCTCTGAGAGGTTATTATTAGTCTTGATACAAAGGAGATGTGGGATTTTTCATTCTCCTATTCCTGTTCCAATAGGAAAGGAGATCGAATTTCAAATCTAATAACAAATACTCAAGTGCCCACTCAAATACTCCTCTCAAAAGTGGTGCATGTGGCACTCATTATGCCATTCAATTGTCTTTCTTGTGGCTAAGTGTGCATTATTTTATATTAACTATTTAATCATCAAGATTATGTGATCTTAATTTCCAAGTAATGATGGTATTGTGGGTTGTACATTACAACAGCAACCTGATCAAGATGCCTTGTTTAGCATCCTAAGAGTTTATACTAGTGTCAAAAGTGCAAGACTTTCTGAGCCATATTTTTCTGTAATTTTTAGGGCCCCAGTTATATTTCTTCGAAATCCGCAGGACCCATCAGCTATTTGGGTACAAGCAAAGATTTAAACTATACCTTTGTCATATTAGGACTTTTTAAATATAGGATCAAAAACAAAGGAATGAATATGACAATATGGTTAGCCATATTTTCTAGTAACAACAAACAAATATGACATTATATTCATTATCATATTTCTAACCTTAGTAGTATTTACCACCGTAGTCAAGCGGCAATGTGATTATCTTAGAAGTTAGAGGTTGTAAGTTCGAATTTACATGGCTTCGTCAAGAATCTTAAACGTGAGTATACTTACCTGTCAATCCAGTGTTCCGTCCTTTATCTTCAAGTACCGTTCTCACTAGTTGTTCAGATGGGGTTCAGGTAATTTACTCCATTGTCCGATGATGGCAACCTACTGATGAAATCTTGGAGAATATTTCTAAACAAAGTTAGAACTCCTATGATTACGAGTAGCCATGCTCGTCGCCCCTCCCCTTTTTTCGTTAAAATAAAAAAAAAAAAAAAAAACTGAATAGTAGTTCATATTCAGTATGGTTTATAGATGAAAATGCTGTCAAATTCAGACAACTGCTGAAATTTCCTCTAACAAGCTCAATTATTTCATTTGACATTAATTTCAGTCAAATTGGATGAAAGACTAAATAAAGAGTCTGGACTTTTTTTTTTGTCATATTGTAATTTCTTTTCTCAATTTGGACCTGGTCAATTTTTGGGCGTTGAGTGCCATTTTCTCTACGCTGCTCCTTTTGTCCAAGCAAGCAGGTTATAAGCATCAGCTATGTCCTATAATATTGTAATTGAAAAATGAAGGATATCCTCAAAGTCACAATCACTTTGGTAAAGTTTTTATCTATTGAGCAGTGCAAATAAGAGTTGAAGAATGCTTGATTTGAGATATGGTAGGGCACTTGTTGGGCATGTGATAGAAACGGGGAACAATAGTTTTATTTATTACTCTGCAACATATGATATATATCAATGTGTGGAGGGCATGAAAAGCTTTGGATTGGAAATTAAGCTTTGGGTCCACATATACCTTAGACTCTTCAATTCCTATATATGACTTCCATCAACAATAGCATTATATATTTAATTCATTTTGAATAAGAGAAGCTCATAGTTTGTGAATAATAAAATGGCATAATCCTCATGTTATGCATAGATGTATTGGGAGATGCTTGGTCTAAAAGAAGATCAATCAACTATTTATTTTACCTGATGAAAAAGGTTTTGATTTTTAAGCAATAAATGTTTTTTTTTTCTTTTTCAGGTGTGGGACTTTGTGCTCAACTTTAGTTAGTTCAACTAAGAACAAGAAGAATATTTCAAAGCGCCTTACTCAATAGGAACTAATATGCATTTTCATTTAAAAAGTTTTGCTTAAACGGTTGTCTTAACAAATGTGAAACTTGATATTGAAACTACAGCAGAAATACTCTCGCTCAAAAGTTTATTTATGTACTCTTTTACTTTGTCAAAAATTAGACTAAACTTTGTTTATCATTTTCCACCACTGACCAAACACAAATTAAACCTCGTGTTTGGTGTTGTTTTTCTCATGTTTGGCTCTTCTCTTTTTTATAATAATATTTATATGATGAATAGTGCAAAAGAAAACACTTTATGCAGCAGTTGACATATGTAGCATTATCACCACCCCTAGTACTAATTAGCTGCCTAAATATACTAGCTAGACTTATTCAAATATCCCTAAATTAGCTACGAAATGATTTTTTTTTTTTTCATCCTTTTGGTAACTTATTATGCACAGTTTCCTTATAAATAGAGGCAACTTTTGGCTTTTTAATCATTCAGTCTCAACTTTTTTCCTTATATAAAAACAACTCTAAGTATTACAAAATTATGAAATGTAGTAAGTGGCAAATCTTATCAATCAGATATGGATTTGTAGGAAAAACTATATCAGGGAATATTGACAGCCTATAAGACTAGGAAAGCATCAAAAACAGCTGTTTTAAAAGAAAGAGAATAAAGAAAAAAAAAAAAAGTGGGATAGAAACTGGAGTGGAACCCCTTTTATGTCAATAGAATGATTCAGAGTACCAGAGTCCCTAAGCATCCTTTGCAAGAATGTGGTATAAAAGATCTCCAATTTTTTCTGGTAAAAATGTACATAAAACTCTTTTCATTTCACAAGTAGTACTTTTAGGACATTGCTTGGATTTTGCACAGAAATGTAACTTTGAAAAGTTAAAAAGAAAATGGAACAGGAACATGTGTTGCTAAACCAAAGAACAAAACTTTTTTTCTACTAATCCTGTTATTCAGTTTATATTTTCTCAAGTCAAAACTGCACTAAAAATTTGTTCTTAGAGGGAAAAAAAAGGTGATAAGACTTCTTTGGAATAAGTTTTGATACCTGGAGACTGTGTGTCAATGAAACTTTGCCTCCTTTTTCCCAAAAAAGGAAGTAAACATCAATACCTTACACAATATAATACAGCTTTTAGGTTTCCATTAGTTATGCAGCACAACCAATAAAATACATTTAGGTGGCTGTTAAATGCCATCAGCACTAAAAATGCATCTTAAGGGTACCTACATGTCCCACCTAGTTGAATTGTAAATTATATAATCTCACATATATATATTTTAAAGTAAAACTATCATATCCACCCAAAAAAATAATATGAACATCTTGGACATTAGTTTGTGTTGGAATAGGAAATGATAAAGGGAATTCGTCGTCTTAACTTCAAGGAAGAATTAGGCCATATTTGGAGGAAAACTTGCTTAATGAAAAGAATAGTGTATATATCACCTTTTAACATGGACCACAATTTTCTTTTCTTTATTATTTTTTTTGGAAAAGGATTTAAGACTAATTATCCTCCGAAATATGTCTCTCTCTCCTTATTTTTTTTCAAGAGGGATTTTTTTAAAAAATTGTTTAAAAGTAAAATGATAAATTTGAATGAATTTTTTTACAATGAAAGCAAGATAATATTCCAGGCTGCAACCTATACCTAATTGCCTTAAGGAAGCCGCACAATGGACTAACCAAGAAAGTACATAAAAACAGTACTCTCTTTCTCTCTCTCTTTTATCAGTACTTAACAAAGATCTTAAATCTCATTAAGAAATTAGAATTTCCATATTCTACAACCCACCAATCTAATCTAATAATTGAAATAGTGGGAAGTGTATGACAAAAGTATCCGCATTATTACCAACTCATTTCCATTTAATTTGTCTGCATTTGCAAATTGAATATATCCAATTTATCAGCCATTTTTCTGCTTGCACTCTAACTGGTTTTAACAAAATAGTGGCAGCAATAGTCCAAAATGACTAATAATACCACCAAATTTTGTACATATTTTAAAGTTCAATACAATTTGTGGAAATTTCTCCCACTCCCTTCGAGTTAGGCTTTTTGATTTAAAGTCAATATTATTCTAAGTCTAACATTTTAAAACAATTTCTCTCTTGGTGAAGTGGGAATCTGACTGGGAAGGATCAAAGAAAAAAGCCTTTCTTTTGCCAAAAACAGGTATCCTTAACGGTAGCAGACCTACCCCCAAACTAAACTCAATTAAAATAATCAAATAAAATTATTTTTCTTAGGGACTTCATATATTTCTCCATGCTATACATGTCCTGTACTTAAAATCATTGAAAATGTCTAACCCCACATGCTTTAGGCATCTTAACCAAATTTAAGTTTGTAAAGTCTTTACTATAATGGAATTAAGTAAAATCTGATACTAAAAATTTTTCTTGGGAAGTGTATATGTTGGACACTTGGATTAGAGTACATGTATGCAAACCTGTATTTGTACTTCAACAACTGCCTAATCTGTTATTTATATATCTCAAATAACTCGAAAGAAAAGGGTGTATTATTCTGAGTTGTATATACCAAGATCATAATCTTTCCATATGCAAGCTAATGATAAAAATGATTGATTTTGCTACTTTGCTGTATAATCCATTGTAGAAATAAAAAGTTTAGTAGATTTTCATGTAACTCAGAGTTACCTATATGGTTAACTGCAGTGTAATTCTAATCTTCTAATACAAAAATAGAAGATGGGGTGGGACTAAAATGTACCAATATGGTATGTAGCTATACATACACATAGCAGTAATACATGGAATATGGATGTTGTTTGGGTGCTTTGGCTAGCCCAAAAAGAGCAGTGGAGAGGTATGAATAGGCAGTAGTATTATGGTATTTGATGAAAGTTTACCTCTAGTAGGCAAATGAAAAAAAGGGAGTGTTGTAGTTTGATGACGAGAAATTATTTGGCCCATAGTGGGGGTTGGTTTGGCTTCCATGTGTAAATGCTTTGTGATCATATGCATTGTGCATCCATATATGTTTTTCTTTTTCTTTTTCATTTTCATTTTTTTTCTCTTCCAATCCTCCATGCTCTGGCCCCACTCCCACACCCTTTTTGTCCCTCTCACTCTTTTCCTTTCTTTTTCTTCCTTCCTTCTCAATTATTTTTTTCTCCCTTCTTTTCCTTTATTATTATTATTTTTTTTTTCTCTTTTGGGTTTTTAGCCCTTTGCTTTAATGTGTTTTTTTTTGTTTTTGTGAATTATGGGCACTTTTGCTTTTTGTCAAAGCGTCACACGCAACCCAATATTGATTGTACGGCCATGAGATAGACCTTCTTTTGTTTGGCGTGGGCCAAATATGCTAAGTTGGGCATCACTACAATAAAAACAGGCCTCTGTTTGACTGTTTCCCTTGTAGGCAGGAATCTTGTTCTATTAATTTGAACTTCGAATAGTTCAATTCATCTTGGCCAAGAAAATCTCGACTCAAATTTTGCAAATGTTAGCATAATCGAAATTTTCCCATGATAAAAACAATTCTTTTTTCCGAAAGAAAATATCGACTCAAATTTTAGGAATGTTAGCATAACCGAAAATTTTCCCGATTGAGATAAACAAATTATTTTTTCCCCTAAGAATTTCCCATAACTCTATTTACTAATGACTATTAAGTAACTAAGAAATGGGCAATGGTCAAATTTCTCTAGACTGAATTGGTTAAGTGACTCTTTGGCAAAACTATAAAGGACTAAGCAGCAACCCCTTTCTAGCATTACAGCTGTGTGTAATACCAGTCCAGTGTTTATAGCATTTCTAGTACTATAGTTCCAAGAGGTGGCTCTTTTAAATATGGTCTACATGTGAATGAGACTAAAGAAAAATAATTTGGTGAAAAACACAGATCATATGCTGAGAAGTTTTTTTTTTTTTTTTTTTCCCCCCCAAAAAGAAGAAGGTATATTTAGTGGAACAAAAGCTGTAATTGAGAAAATGATGTTTGATGATGCCAGAAGGACACGCATCAAACGTCTTATGGGGAGACATATCTTGGAACTGTGATGGCTTAATATGAAAGCCAGCTTGCTGTCTGTACCTCTGCACCTAGCTAGAGAGTATATCAATATCAAGATGGAGAAAATGAAAATGAAAATGAAAATGAAAATGAATGAAGGGACCAAAATTAGCTAGTGTTATGAATTGGTCTCAGAAATTTCTGTCGTTTAAGGGGAGTAAATCGTTCCATTAGGTATCCTAAGTAGATATTGTGTCTCCAAAATGGGGAGTTGCTAGTCAGTTTCGGATTGCCATATTGAATTCGATAAGCAAATGAAATGTCCATTATGTGGGAGAGAGTTGATTTTGAATTCTTGTTGAGATGTTCATTCATAGAAAAGGTGCATTAAAGCTATGTAGGAAATTTAACGAGGCACATTACTTGAAAGTGATTGATGTTTTCCTCACCTTAATTCAATAGGCCGCTTGTGCAATATAAGATATTTGTGGATTTATATAACGGAATGGATTTTGTTTTTTGTTTTTTTTTTTTTTCAGATGTTGGAATTTAAAGTCTGGACACCCCATATTATGAGAGAAGTGTAGTTACTATTAGGTTATACATGCAACCACAAAAATGAAATGATAATTGGAATTGTGTTTTTCTTTTCCCGGTTTTAGATTCATTGACAAATTTTAATCTGCACTAATTATAGTTGCAAACAAAACATTAATTAAGTTAATTTAGAAACGATAATCCAAATTCATTTGCAAAAAAATGATAATCCAAATTAACCGAAAAAGTTTATATGAGATCAAATCTCACCTTCACTTTGAGTTGAGAGGACTACTTTTCTAATTTAAAAGCTCACAAGAGAAATGGTTTTCCAATTAAGTAAGAGGAAAAAAAAAATCTTAAGAGAGTGAACGAATTTTAAACATAAGTTAGCATATGTCTATATCTAGATGGAAATAGGCAAATAAGTCAAAGAAAAATGGAACCCACAAAAAAAAAATAGGTTAGTTACAAAGTCAGATTAACAATTGAGGTGACATGGATTAAAAAGTAGAATAGATTAGGTTCATATGGTACACAATGTTTTCAAAGGGATCATTGAAGAAGAAGAAAAAAGGAAGTGCATGTGCTACTAAATTATTGAACTTTTCCTAGCATCCAACGTCAAAATCCTAATAGGGGAAGGGGAATTTCCACAAGATTTTCTCTCTACGTATACATGCATATTTTTAAATTTTGGACCTCTTGGACCCCATCCCTATTGTTAGGAATCAATCAAATATGTACCTAACCATTTTATGTTCAAATTCCAGGAGGTTTTGGCTACAAAAAAAAAAAAAAAAAAAAAACAAAATCAGTAGAAATTCATGGAATCATAATTATTGAACTACCATGTCTATGATATGAGTGATGTTGTGTAGCTATTGTGACTTGTACCTTGGCACAAAATCAATTTCTAGGCTCCATTTTTATTGCTAGTTATATTTGACAACAACCGAAAGTGATTCATATTAGCAGGCTAGCTATATGTGGTGCTTAAATTGGACCCCTTTCAGAGTCCACTTCCTTAGAAGCCCAAATTAGGAAGACAAGAAGAAGCCTTCTCTCCTTGAATGGCCCAATAATTTGGTTGGATTTGGATCGTAGGTAGCAACAAGAAAGAGCATGTCAGGATTTATTTATTTAATTTGGCATTATTCTTATTTTTAAGAAGAATTAGTGAAAGTGGAAAAAGAAATTTTCAAAAGATAGGTGAGTATGTATGTATGTATGTATGTATGTATGTGCGCTATATTGTTATGTACTTGTATACGCACCAAATATGGCATTTGTGGAAACTTAAACTGGAAAAGAAGATTCCATTCCAGAGATAATAGGTAGGCACCAAGCCAATCCATGCAGTAGTGGTGAGAATATCCATTATTTTTGGCAGTTGTCAGGCTATAATTCAAGATGTTTTTTGTTGTGCTTGCTAAAGTGCTAGCACTCACTACTAAGTACAACAAAACGAAATGTTTTGAAGTCGTCTTTCTGCTTCTCTGCTCTTCGTTTCAGATTTCTTTTGCAAACATTTTACAGCTTTTTTTTTTTTTTTTCTTTTTTCCCCTGAAGACTACAGCCTTTTTATGTCATTTTTCTTATGTAAGACGCTTTTTGATGATGCTAAAGTTTTCTTCTAGAGAAAAAGTATAACATTTTCATGATTTAGAAGAAGTAATATCAATTACCTTCTAAGTCAAGTACTCAGAGTTCATCGCTTACTTTATGGATAATTCATTGCAAGACTATCTTAGCCAAACCTCTTATCTCTTTTGTATTGTTTGAATTCTTTCTAGGGGCTTAGGGTCCACGCTGATCAACGGGCAAATGCCCCTCCTCAATTTTTTGCCTTAATTCAATTACTAGAAGATATTAGATTAAAAATGTGTTCTACTCTTGTCTAGAATTTCGAATTTATAGACATTGCCCCCTTTAAAATTTTAAATTTAGCTGAGAAACTATTTGCTGTGTAAGTTTTTATTCAAATTCAATTATTGACATCACAAATGTCAAAGACAAATAGTCTGGACTTGGGTCCTGTTCTGAGATAGCGTTTGATAAAACTTGTAGCCCAAATACATGGGATTTAGATAAGAGACATGACCACGGAGTCAGTGGACTGATTGGGTTTTCTAGAGCGGTGATTGTGGCCCAAGTTTCACTGACCAGTTATACAGAGATGATCAGCATCCAACAAGGAAAATCATACGTAAAATGGATGGCCCAATGAGATGAATGAGCTTTGGGTTTCATATCTTGGATCGGACTTTCTGAACGAGCTCTCTTCTCAAAATCTTTCCTGAAGCTGACTTGGGTACACTGCTCACAAAAGTTACTCTCCTCAATCTTTTGAATGGTGCAACCTGTGGGGAGCAAAGGATCAAATTATGTAACTTTCAAGCAAAAAGTATTTCATCTTTATGCAAGCATGAGGGGAATAGAAACTATTTATCACTATTATAACAGAAATAACCATCATATTGGCTTGGCTTTCATAGAGAACTGTTCAAAATCTCTATATCTTTCTCTGTAAAAAATGATGCTTTGCATACTTCCCTACCTGCTTCTCAATAAATCTCTGAACATCTTCTTGAGTTAGAGAGCTATTCTGTGCGCGAACAACGTAAGCAATGGGTACCTCACCAGCTTTCTCATCAGGGAATCTGAGAGTTGGAAATTAATGGTTAAATTCTATCCAAAATCTGTGACTATATGACGGCAAAAGTTAAAATATTTCCAACTTACGGAATCACTACAGCATCTAATATTTCAGAATGAGAAAGCAGCAATCCTTCAAGCTCTGCTGGAGCCACCTGAGAAAGTTCTCTCGAAGTTTTTTAGAGGTTGAATCACCAATTAGGTCCAAACGTGGGAATTAAGCTAAACAGAATGATCACCTATTTTGAAATACCTGAAAGCCATAGCACTTGATGAGTTCTTTAAGTCGATCCACAACAAACAGTTGTCCCTCCTCATCAAAGTATCCAAGATCTCCTGTACGCATCCAACCTTGTTCATCTATGGTGGACTTTGTAGCCTGTGGATTGTTCAAGTAGCCTGAAAGAATTCATGTACAATGTTGATCGTTCTCACTAGTCTCAAAACTACTATAAAAGAACAATATTTTGTACTTCACTTGTTGAATTGCTATGTTTCTAGCTATGATACTTCTAAGACTCTTCTTTCTAAGGAACTCATCCCATCAAGTAAGTACCTCAAAAATTCTCCTTCATGATATTAGTACCTTTTTTCTTGTTGAATTGCTGTCTCATACATACTTGAACATATGCATTAAGTCATTAACTAAGTTTAGAAATGGATCAAAGGTGAAGCACAAATCTTAAGGTAAAAAGTTTCTGTTCCAATTGCCATCACTAGACTAGGAATGCAAATCAGAATTTGGCAAAAAATTTCGAGATTACTCAGTGTAATTCTAACGAAAAACCAATGTCAAAAAGAGGAGTCCTAATCAGAGACGTCCAAGAACAAAAGCAGAACCTCGCATCACATTAGGTCCTCGGAGCCAAATCTCTCCCAATTGATTTGGTGGAAGAGGCTTCAATGTTTCGACACTGACTATCTTGGACTCAATTCCAGGGGCAAGAATTCCGGTTGAACCAGAGAATCGAGATCCTTCCCTGCTGTTCTCTAACGAAACTATTCCACAAGTTTCTGTCATACCATAACCCTGCCAAACCACAACATTCACTTCACATCATTAAGCAGCCTAAAACAACTACTTATGAGACCAAAAGTAGATGTATTACCTACCCTACTCAGCAAAAAAGGGTACCAAATAAACAGACCACAAATTTAACGACCCAATATTTGGTTGATAAAAGTGATAGATAGAAATTGAATTCTATTCACCTGAATAATGGCGGCACCATTGACATTCTCCGCGCACTTCTCCATAACATCCTTCCCCAACGGAGCCGCCCCAGAGAGAACCATCTTCAACGACGACAAGTCGTACTTCTTTACGACGCTCTGCTTCGCTAGAGCGATCATCACCGGCGGAACGACAAACATATGCGTCACCCTATACTTCTCCACCACCCTCAGCGCATTCTCGAACTCGAACTTCCCCATTGAGACCACGCTGTTCCCTCTCCTCAGCTGGGAGTACGTAATCACCGAAAGCCCGAATATGTGAAACATGGGCAGAAAACAGAGACACACGTTCTGGGGTTCGCCGTACCGGTCCTGATCGGAAGGCACCATCAACGACGTCGTGATGAAATTCTTGTGAGTCAAAACCACTCCCTTGTTCGTCCCGGTCGTCCCGGACGAGTACAGAAGCGCCGCCACGTCGGCCTGAGCCACATTGCTGTCCTCCGGCAGTTCGGGGAACCGGTCGGAATTCTCAACCAAATCGGAGAAATGCCAGATTTGGGATTCGGAATTCGGCGGCGGCGGCGACGAAGAGCCCAAAATAATCGCCGGCAAATCGAGTTTTACGACTGTTTCCCATAGGTCCGGAACGGTGATGACGAGCTTGGGGTTGCAGTCCTGGACTTGCTTGGAGAGCTCGGAGAAGGTGTAGGAAGGGTTGCAGGTGGTGGTGATGGCGCCGAGAGCGGCGATGGAGAGGAAGCAGACGGGGAACTGGATCGAATTCTGGGCGAAGATCAAAACGACGTCGTTTTTCCTGACGTTGAGCCTGACCAAGGCGTGGGAGAGGTTGCAGACTAGGTTCTTGAGCTGGAGGAAGGACAAGGTTTGGCCGGAATCTGCGTCGATGAGGGCGGTTCTGTGAGGGTGAGGGGAGGAGGATTGGAAGAGGAAGGAGGTCAACGAGAGGTTTGGGTCGGTGGGGAAGTCAACGGGAGGCCGAGGTGAGATATAGGTTTGAGTTTCGGGATTGAAAGATTTGGCCATGATGGAAGAGTGTTTGGTTCTCGAGAAAATGATCGAATGGAATAGTAGAAAGAATGGACGTTGATTTTAAAGGAAAGTAGGAAACGAATGAATCTGTTTTTTTGTTTTTTTTGTTTTTTTTGTTTTTTCCGGCTCGTCCGTATTGAATCAAAAGTCTATAAATAGCCATTCAAAAAAAAAAAAAAAACAGGTCTATAAATAGCAAAGAGACAATAAGTAACGAAGTTTGTTTGACTTTTTAATGTATTTTTGACTACGTGGTGTGTTTCTATTCGATAGATTAATGGGCAATTGCGCGGTGTGTTTATAATTGTGGTACAGGCACGATGAGATCCATATCACGGGGGATTGAGATTGGAATCGGGAGGAGAGAGAATTTTATGGGCAATCGGCACGTTTTACGGGCACGAAAGCCTAAGCCAAATCTATAGGATTGATTTAAAGACAGCCAAATCGGTGATTTGTGTCGTACAGTACTTAATTTGATTCAACAAAACAAAATATCCTATTGTGCTTCTGGCCTGAATTTCAAAATTTTAGGTCTGAATAGGCCTAAAAACTAACACACCATCTTGTTGAGGTTGTATCGGACTCGTATTTATGATTGTAGCCCATTTTTATCACGTGGGGCATAACAAATCTAATGTACTCGTGTGTTTTTGTGTTTTCCATTTCGATTATTTATTAAATTACTCTGACACACATTAATATTTTACGAAGTTTTTAAAAATTATTTAATTAAAATTTTATACTTTAATTTAAAATAATAACAAAAATATGTAATATATTTATAATTATTTTAAAAAATTATTCAATTAAAAATCATTAGTTTTGAAATAAAAAACAAGAAAAATGAGTTTATTTTTAAGCAAAACTAAAATAAGATATAATTTTTTTTTCAAATATAAATAATATAATAAAATTTTTGGATAAGAATATTATTTTTTTCGTCAAAATAATTTGAATACATTCTAATTAAGTTGATATGTACCTAAACTATTATTACGTGCATATTCTCAAAATTTTATTCGGTAAGGATTGTTTTTTTTTTGTTCAAATTATGTGAATTAGTATATGTTCTATAAGAGAATAAATCTTTAAAAATTATTATTTTTACATATTCTCAACAATTTATTCAGTAAGGATTATTTTTTTTTTGTTCAAATTATGTGAATTAGTATATGTTTTATAAGAGAATAAATTTTTAAAAATTTTAATATCGATTTAGCCATTTTAGTATGAAATTCATAATCAATTTTTATTTAGCACTTGGTCTTTTCTACTAGTAATTATTAGTATCAATTTTTTTTAATGTATAAAATTAGTCATTTAAGTAGATAAAAAGAACTTATTATTTAAGTTTTTAAGACTGTTAAAGTAAAAAATAAATATTTTTAAAAATACTTTGAGTCATATTTTTTTTGCTTTTTAGGTCATGTCATGTTTGTGTTAACCCTATAGTACCGAAAAATTAGAATCCGACACGACCCAACATCTCGTGTCGTGCTCGGCATAAATTTTTTTGTGTCGTATCATCATGCCAAATGAGCTAGTTTTTTTGTATTATATCATCGTCCTAAATGGGTAGCCTAATCCATTTGATATCTCTAGGTATGAACAATTCCAAACGGACTGGACAATCCCAAACTTCTCGCACACTACATTCACTTACTTACTTAATTTTGGAAGTTACATGGACTTAGATCAAATTTAAAAACTAGGGAAAATAATAATATGTAACTTAAATTAAATTTAAAAACTAGAGAAAATAATAATTTGAAATCTACAATTCGTTTAATTTAAAAACTAAAATTCGTGCAAGTTGCAAAAGAAAAGAAAATTTTTCAACAATTTAAGAGTTAGTATAAATACCTCTTCTCTCATGCACGATTACTTATATGGATTTGTAAACCTAAATAACTATACATAGTTGATGCGGGACAAAAGAAAAGAACAAAACTTACTTGTAAACCCAAATAACTATACATAATTGATGCGGGACAAGAAAAAAAAAAGAACAAAACTTACTTGTAAACCCAAATAAGCATACATAATGAAGTCGTGACAAAAGAAAAATACAAAACTAAGCTACATCAACGAGCCAAAAATTCAACAAATCTCCACATTGGTAATTTAGCTACTCCCAACTTTACTCCGTTTGCCATAGTAGGGCAATTATTATATATATATAATTTACGCTTTAATACTTTAAGGTGTCACCAAGCTATGAATATGAAGAAAAAGAAAAAAAAAACATCACGGATACCTGATAACATTATGAGGAATGAGTCTAGATCGCGAATTCTTTGCAAAATAAAAGTATATGTCAAGAATCCATGAAATAAAGTTTGAAGTACAAGCTGAACATTTGTTCTATAGAGAATAATTGATAGCTGACTTGCAAGTGTAGATCAAATCTTATGTTATTTCGAGCTTACGAAGTTGAGACTACTGTTAACATAATCAAATAGGCTGGTAATATTCTTTTTAAGCAGAATAGTTCCCGTTATTAAACCAACAGAGAAAGCAAGAACTTTACTATTCTAACGATTCTTTATACGTTATTTTGTACACGGTATTTACAGTCTATAAAAGTTTACATCTTAGCGTTAAGTTAGTTAATTTGTAGAGAGCTCAGTGAGTATTTACAACCAAAAATACGTAATGCTAAGATGTCAACTTATAGCACACTTTGTAATTTACATTTTTTACAATGCAAAAACGTACTGTGCGAACATCAATTCTCCTCTAGAGTATCAAACAGTCGGGCAACGTTGTATTGCACAATAACTTGTTCGCCGTGTTGGAGCGGTTTCACACCAGTCGTCCACGTGTCTTGAACTGCTGATGCTGGATTCTCCAACTGTTCACGTGCCCTTGCTAATTCACAAATCTCTGAACTCCAAGCAGGATCGGAGAGGCGGGGGTGGCTACCTGCAAAGACTCTCCGATGCTTAAGTCAGTGGTTTTTCTTTGCGTTTTTGGTAGCAAGGAGGAAAATATATCAGTTTAAAAAACAGTTGGAGAATCCAGCATCAGCAGTTCAAGACACGTGGACGACTGGTGTGAAACCGCTCCAACACGCCGCGCTTTTGTTTCCATGTTTTGATATAGATGACATAATCTTTGGAGCTTGAGGTAGTACCGGAACTCTCAAGCTCTATTTATCCATCCTAATGTAAAAAAATGATAACAATAATACTAATATGTATAATAACATTGTTAGGGTAAATCAAAGTAGCACTATTATAAAGGAACAAACCTCTGCAGTGTGCTCCGTTAGTTGTGTTGTAGAGTATCCCAGAAATTTCTCAGCATTGTCTCCAAATATAGTTGCAGCTAATACTCCAGAAGGATCAGTTAAATTCCTATGATGCAAGTTTTAATTGGCTCCTATGTACGCAATGAAGGTTATGTAAGCTGGTTTTTTTTTTTTTTTTTTTTTTAATTTTTAAATCTTGCTAAGATGTTGACAGTAGTCGTTTTAACGCAATAAGAAAATATACTAATAAGATAAATTCATGAAAATGAAATAAGTTAAGCAAGTGCAGATGTAATTTTATGGATGTGAAATATAAATTTGTCAACAAAGGAAGGCTTGATAGAAAACAGAGAAAAAAATGAGAGAGGGAAATATACATTAACAATTAACACCCTTTCTTAGACTTTTTTTTCCTAGGGAGCAATTAATTAGATGGTTAAATCAAACGAAGTTAAAGCGAATTTGGTTTGTAAGAGAATATTAACTCTTGGCTTACGTTAACTAATGAGATCAAAAATGTATTTAAGAACTATAAACAATAATAGAAGGAGATGTTATTTTCAATTTCATAGACTTAGCACCTTACCGAAATGCTTAGACAAACTTCATATTGTAAGAACTTAGCAACTAATTCTAGTTGTGGCTATAACTTGTGAACTTACGAACTAATAAACTTTATTTTATTGGTCAGTATGTTGGTATATGTTACTTGAACTAGGTGGAAAATGCGATTATACAGATAATTAATCCAAATTGCTACGGTAGAGAAGGTCCTCTATACTTTATCCTATATTTAGAATGTGAATGTCAATACGAAACCAAGTAGCATAACCACAAACAGAAGAAAAAATGTTTCATTGAGCAAATATGAAAAGGAGGATAGGATAAACATGATAAATGTTAATGACGAGAAAACTTGTAAGAACTTCAACTACACGTAACTAAAACCGCGAAGCTATTCAAGAACCCAAACAACCACAGATGACCCAACCACACCAATTTAAGTTATTCAGTCCAAATTTGCCTAGCTTGGTCCCATTACCTTGGAGAAGTACCTGTGCAACCTCAGTTCTTTTACTTTGAAGTTTCCCCTGATTTGACCCGCGATCAACTGCGAGTCGGTCTTTACTGCGATGTTCTCTACTCCGAAGTGCAGTGCCATCTCAAGGCCTTGCAGCAGTGCCTTGTACTCCGCCTCATTGTTAGTCGCTTAGAAGCCGAGCCTCAATGCCTTCTCAACTCTGAGACCCGTTAGGGTCTGCAGGACTATCTCGATACCTGACCCTGAGGCATTTGTGGATCCGTCGGTATAGAGCGTCTAGGCTGAAGGGGGGCGATGTTGAGACATCTGAAATGGGTCGTGCAGCTCACCGAAGGATTCGATTTCTACCAAGAAATCCGCCATGACTTGTCCTTTCTTCGCCGCTCGAGGCCGATACTCGATGTCGTATATTCCCAGCTCGATGGCCCACTTGGTCAGTCGTCCCGATAGGTCAAAAATGGCAAAATTTGCCGGATGGAGAAATCTGTATACACGGTGACCGAGTGTGCCTCAAAGTACTGCCGGAGTTTCTTTTTAGCGTTGACCAGAGTGAGGACTAGCTTTTCTGCCACACTATATCGCATCTCGGCATCCAGGAGTATACGGCTTATATAAAACACTGGTTTCTGTTTGTCATCTTCCTCGATAAACAGTACGGCGCTGATCACTACTTCGAATACTGCTAAATAGGCGTACATGCGCTTTCCCTCTGCTAAAGAAGCCAGGATAGGTGGGTGACTCAAATACAGCTTGAGATCTGTCAGTGTCCTGTCTTGTTCCTCCCTCCAGACGACAGTAGAGTTTTTCTTCAAGTATTGGAAGAAAGGCTTGCATCGGTTGGACATCTTGGAGACGAAGATGTTGGATCGGTTTCTTACTAGCCGTCCACGTGTCTTTGAACCACTGATGCTGCGTCCTCCAACTGTCCACGTGTCCTTGCTATTCTAAAGAGCTCTGAACTTCAGGCAAGGTCGAAGAGGCGGGGGTGGCCACCTGCAAAGACTCTCCGATGCTTAAGTTAGTAGTCTTTCTTTGATTCAGGGTAGCAAGGATTTAGTTCTATATGAGTATATCTTTGTTTCTTGCTCGTAAACTTTTTATATTTCTTTTTTGTATGTGTACATACTTCATCTCGGGAACGCATGGCTCATATATATATAGTCCTGAGATTGTGAACTATACGGTTCTCAATCTCAGGACTGAATACCTTTTTCCTCAAGATTTTTTCCAGAGGTCACGGGCCAAGACTACCGTGATCTCCTTTGTATCCTATAACCTGGTTTCCGCCGCCTACTATGGTTTGAGTCTGTCAGGGGTGAGATTTCGACAAATCATCGTTCTGTTAGGATAGCTTGCCCCTTACGCACACCTACTCAAGATCGCATTAAATGCTCTGTCTGGGTCTGGAGTTGTGAGTTGCTTTCCATTGTATTCTGGTGGAAGACCCTTAGGGCTTTCGACCCTCCAGCTGTCGAGGTAAGGGTCGGACTGGGCCGAGTCTATCTAGGGTTTATGATGGGCTCGACCCTAATCTCGGACAGCCCAATGGGTGATGTGGTATCATGTATGACCTGCATGGCCCTTAGTTAGTCACTCTCGATACATATCAGACGGTGAGCCCCATTTGTGACATATTTTGCCGCTTAATTATTCACGTAGTGTATGATTTAGGAACGGATCCCACAATAATTTTTGACTCCACTTATTAATCCAGAGCGAAAATCTCGAGATCCACGTGCCAAGAAACTTTTGAATTCAACTTTAGAGCTTATTACAGAAAAAGTGACCTCTTTTTGGCGCCACCTAATTCAAATTAAAAAGGTTGGTGTTGAATCCACTTTGCTCCCTACTGACTATGAAAGGTACGTACAAGCTGCCCCAGTAATATTGCGAATGGGCCTTGAATTAATAAAACCGGAGCAGAACCAGATTTAGGCCAGACTACAAATGAAGATGCATGTGGACTTTATGTGCCTGAAGTGACTTTCGCAGCCCACTCAAAAAATAACAATACCAAACATTGACAAGGAGTTACAGACTGACCCAAGTGCTCCATTAATAACGCAAGTCGCGACTACTTTTGTTACATATATATATATATATATATATATATATATACTCAATGAAAATTATTAAAATCATTAATCTCATAATTAAGATTTTATTTTTCTTTTCAGACTGATCCTGATCGACTAAAAATTCTGGTGCTGGAGTTGGTGGACTACTGAATCGAACAGACGAGTACTGGACTTCGCGTTTTATGATTTAATAATTGATAATTGTAATAATCTGGTTTTTGGCTGGAAGTGACTGATGAGGAAATATTGTCAAACGGAAATAAATCGACTTTTGGATAGTCGTAGCTGGCAAAATTTGAGTATTTGAAGTGAGAAAATCAAAGGTCTATCTTTAAGGAAGTATATTTTTGTTATGATTTAATTATGATATCAATGTAAATCTGTTTTTATCTTATTTGTCCTACTTTTTTTCTGTTGGACACTCTTTGTACGCGCTATAAATATGTAATCTGTCAATGAATAAATCAAGTTTCCTTTTCCAATATTTAGAACAAATCTTCATGGTACCAGAGCTATAAACCCGTAAGCCTTATTTGTTACCCATTGCTTCCTTATTCAATTTTCATTCAACCCAGAAAATGAAGGAACCAAAGCTTTCCATCCAATCTTTTTACCAAGGAGCTAATCTAATCTCCGTTTGACTTAACACTACCAATTATCTCATATGGCGCTCTCAGATTCTTTCTCTTGCTCGTAGCCTTGGCTTGCTCCATCATTTCAATGACGATGGTGGAAAACCTGCTGCAGAAATAGAGTCAGACAATAAAAGCGTACCAAATCTTGCATATGTTACTTGGCTCACAAATGATGGGCTAATCGTGTCGTGGTTGCTTAGCACCATGAAGGAGGATATGCAAGGATCCATTGATGATATGGATTCTGCCTACTCTCTTTGGAAGTCTTTGGAAGAACAACTTCTTCCAATGACAATAGAAAATGAGGGGCTTCTGAAAAACATGTTGCCAACAATCAAGAAGGGATCTAGGACCTTAGATGAATATCTAAAGGATTTCAAGTCAATCTGCGACAATCTTGTTGCATGAACAAACCCTTTGGTAACAATGACGGTAAGGTCATTTGTCAAATATGCGGTAGAGCAAATCATCGTGCTTTTGATTGTTGGCATAGGTTTGATTACTCATACCAATCTGAAGAGTTTTGCCAAGCTTTAGGATCCTCGTTGGGTTCATGCCATGCAGAAGGAACTCACAGCCCTTCAAGATAACAAAGCTTGGAGACTTGTCCTTCGTCTAACTCATACAAATGTCCTTGGCTCAGAATGGGTTTATCGGATTAAATATAAAGAAAATGGGTCCGTTGAACCTTTTTAAAGCTCGCTTAGTTACCCATGGTTTTACACAAATCTCTAGTATAGATTATGATGAGACTTTTAGTCATGTTTTCAAGCCAACCACGATTCGATTAGTGATTGTCCTTTTAGTTTCTCGCGGATGGTCTAGAATGCCTTTTTGCATGGAACGCTCAAGGAAATAGTTTATATGGAGCAACCACCTAGCTTTGTTGATTCCATTCAACCAGATAATGTTTGCCTTCTTGAAAAATCTCTCTATGGCTTGAAGCAAGCTCCACGAGTCTGGTTCGATCGCCTCTCCAAGTTTATACTCCATCTTGGTTTTTATTGTAGTAAAGTCGACTCTTCACTTTTTATCTATCATTCTCATGATACTATTGCTCTGCTTATCGTATATATGGATGATATTCTTGTGGTTGGAAATAATGATACATTTATTGCTAATTTAGTTGCCAAGCTGGCTCAAGAATTTATGATTAAAGATCTTGGTTCCTTACGATATTTCCTTGGTATTGAAGTCCAGTCTTTTGATGGAGGCATATTTTTATCTCAGTCCAAATAAACTGGAGATTTACTCTCCCGAGCAGGCATGAATATATCTTCGATCAATGTTACCCCTATGAGTCTTAAAGAAAAACCTCATGTCTCAGATTCAACTCCAGTTGATCCAATCACGTATCGCAGCTTTGTAGGTGGTTTACAACACTTGATTTTTACACGTCCTGACATTGTTCATACAGTTAATAAAGTTTGTCAATATTTCTCCAATCCTACTATGCTTCATTTCAAGGCTGTGAAGCCAATATTACGCTATCTTAAGGGTACGTAGGATTTTGGTGTTCGATTTTTATCTCGAAGTCCTATGACTCTTTATGCCTTTTGTGTTTTTCTTGGTGCTAATTGCATTTCCTGGTGTTCCAAAAAGCTACCCACTGTTGCTCACTCTAGCTCTGAGGTTGCATGGCCTCCACAACTGCTGAATTAACTTGGTTGACTTACTTATTAAGAGACATTGGTGTGAAAAAGTTGCCATGGGGACTTTGGTTACACGATAAATCTCTTCCTCTTCACAGCCAGTAGACATCTTCACCAAGCCTCTGCCAAACTTCCTATTTTTTTGTGACAAGTTGGGAGTCCACCAAAATTCC
The DNA here is from genome assembly GCA_002914805.1 of Parasponia andersonii. Classification (NCBI taxonomy): domain Eukaryota; kingdom Viridiplantae; phylum Streptophyta; class Magnoliopsida; order Rosales; family Cannabaceae; genus Trema; species Trema andersonii. Next base: position 520,097 of record JXTB01000268.1, on the reverse strand, counting down.
CTCTCTAACTTGAGGGGGACATGATAAGGAAATATTGTCAAATGGGAACAAATCTGGGAGAAGACTTTTGGATAATCATAGCTGGCAAAAATCAGAGGAAAATCTGAGCATTTGTAGTGAGAAAATCAAGGGCTTATCTTTATGGAAGTATACTTTTGTTATGATTGAATTATGATATCAATGTAAATCTTTTTTTTTTGGTCTTATTTGTCTTACTTTTTCTCTGTTGGACACTCTTTGTACGTGCTATAAATATATAATCTGAACACTCTTTGTATTTGCTATAAATATGTAATCTGTGAATTGAATAAATCAAGCTTCCTTTCTGTTAGAGTTCGTGACTCGAATTCTATTTGTATTTCCTCCGCTTCCATCACTGATCTCGTTGGGGTATGGACCTGTTTGATTGGATCGTTTTGTCAGTACAGTTTTCGTCCGTACACATATATATTTTAGAATTTTGGAGATTATATATATATCTTAGACTTGGTCGTGTAAAACATATCTTCGACATAGTGAAATTTCCTCCTTTGATTTTTCCCGATTAGAGTTTTCCACTTAAATCTGTGTGTTTTTATTTTTCATCTGTTTTTTTATCAATTATCGTTTAGTAATTCTTTTAACACTTTTCCAATATTTAGAACAAATCTTCAGTGACCTCCGGTCAACTGCCATTTGCCTCTGGATTGGCGAAACGAACTATTGACTCCAAGAGTATAGGTACTGGATTTTAGTGACCCCGGTTAACTTCCATTTGCTTATGCTTATGGATTTCGAATTATTAGCTTCTGTTGGAATGTTATTTTTCCTGATATGGATTGTTTTGTTTCGGAAAAGCTCAATAAGCCAGGGCACGTACGAATACACCACCCAGATCCAACGGTGGAGATTGCATTATTTTGATCTCAACGGTTGTTTTAGTCAAACTGGTAGAAAAAGTACTAATGGGCTCCACATAATTACTTTCAAATCATGTCATGGATCAACAATATAGCCCCTTAATTAACAATTTAGTCCCCCTTAAACCTTTATTTATCCTTTTTCAACCCTCTTGGACCTGAACAAAAATGGAAAAAATCTTCCCCCAGTATCAACCTCTCTGGCTGCAGGAACACCCTTTTAAAAAAAAAAAAAAAATTCTTTATGTTCGTCTAAACTTGGATTTTGTTTCTGGCTGAGTTTTTATTTTTAAATTTTTCATGGGATCTGGTTGACGAAAATTTGGGAATTATGGCGTTTATTGGGTTCCCTTTTGGCTAAGGTTTCTGGATTTTGTGTGAATTTTGGTTCAGTTTTGTGTGAATTTTGGAATGACCAAAATAACACATTGTAAATATATGTCCTGATTTTTTTTTTTTGTTTAAATGAAATTTTCTTTAAAAAACACATTTCAAAATAAATTAGTCGACTTTGTTATCAAACAATTCTCGGTGAATTCCAAAATTGCCTTGAAAATAAATTAAACAATTTTCTCTCACCACCCACATTATATATATATACATATATCTTTCACTCATCCATTCAAAATCATTCGCCACACTATTAGCCCCCTTTATCAAACTACTCATATACATATATCAACGACTCTTGTTGAACCTCCTCAGCTCAAGGTTCACATCTTGCATGCTTTGATAGCTTAGCTTCAAGTGGTGAAGTACTTTTGCAATTTGATTCTGAGACACATAATTCATTTAGAACGTTCAGATTACAAATGATGTAGGGGGCAACTCCCCTGAAGAGACCCTAAAGAAAAGAGATTAAACACAATAAGACATAATTTGGTAATCGATCTTGACAATCTGAGGCAATGACAGCACTTGACCAGCCAGCCGTGACCTCTTCTAGTGAGAAGCCAAAATTCGAGCGCCTTGAATTCTGCTTCCAGAGGGAGAGCTTGCCATAATAGGTGAAGTGAATAATCTAATGTTCATATTGTCTTTGTTCCAAGCTACCAGAGCTGCAGCGTCG
>JXTB01000268.1:504622-518114 GCA_002914805.1 Parasponia andersonii | reverse complement strand
GCGCCCATGCATTGGGTTCAGCCTTCGGCGAAGGTTACCGGGGGTGGGCGCGGGCGCATGGGTACTCTGGTTTGGTCAGAGTAGACTGAACTTTGAAGTTAAAAACCACCCCATATCTAATCATGGTCAGAGCTCTAATCACCGATGGAACATTCTGTCAGATGTCCTGAAGTCTCATATTATGTATGCTCTGAAAAGATAATAATAGATATTTAAATGATGGTTCATAAGTTTAAAAACACTTTAAAATTAATAATTTTGAGCGAGATTATGTGAACCAAGAACGTTAAAATCTTAAGGGGAGAAATTGTAATGCTCGAATATAGTACTATACGAATATCATATCATGGGTAAGTGGTGTTACATACCTTACAACCCAATATAAAGGCATTGACCAATGTTTAACTCGTCTTCTAATCCACACTTGATTGCATGCTTAACCCGAGTACGTGCAGTTAAAATTCTCCACAAATTCCTACTTTTTAGGCTCGCTTAATACCTGAGCCTCTCTCTCATCGAGAAAAAGTCCAAAAGAAGTTACTTGAGTCGACCAAAGGGACGAGCCGAGATAGTACGAGTCTTACTTATTTATCCATATATTTATCATTTTCATTTTCATTATTATTATTATTATTATTATTATTATTATTATATATACAGGTTATTAGTATCTATTTTTTTTTATCTATGTGTAAATATTAATTTAACCAATAAAAATTTAACATATATATTTTTTTATATTATAAAAAATAAAAATAAAAAAAATATTAATGATACACATTTAATTTTTGGATAATCATGATATAAGAACGTAAACAAAAAAATACAAAAATAGCTTGGCAGCCACATATATATATAATATATATATATATAAGAATTTCTTTCATTCAGATGGTTTTATAATCGCTCAATCAGCCACGGACTAGACTCATCTGACGGTCAATGTAAATTTAGGAATAAATAAAAGTAAAATAATAAAAAAAAATGTGGAGTAAAATCCACGTGGTCAAGTCAACCTCCTCCACCTGTGGCTTCTGACTCTTCACCTTTCGCTTTCCCATTTCCTTCGGCTGCGTTTTCCCTCCCTCTCCTTCCTTCCCGTTTCCTCTCCTCCGTTCTCTCTCCTCTCATCACAGCTTTTCTCTCTCTCTACCTCCTTCAATGGCGGAAGCTTCGACCTTCTCCTGTGTCTCAACCATCTCTCTCTTCTCCAAAGAATCTTCTCCCTCCTTCTTCTCCGCTCTTCCTTCTCGATCCTCACTCACTCGCCGCCGGCGAAGTTCGCCGCTCCTCCGTTTCGCCGCCAATGCTTCTTCCTCTTCTTCCTCCTCCGATTCCGGCAACTTTTTCTCGGATGACTCTTCCGGCTTGTTTCCCTGGTCTGATGGTGACTCCGGTAACTCCTCGACATTTTTCCTTTTTTTCCAGAGATTTTTTAATTTGTTTTTCGTTTAGAATCGCAAATTGGGAACCCTAGGAGTGTAATTGGATCAAAATTTGTAGTTGTTTATGCGGATTAATTCAACAGTATATATTATTTCTCGTGTTTTGTTATTGCGTATTTGATTTGTGTATGGGAAATTTTGGTGCTTTGTTATTTTTTGACATGATATATTGAGTCAAACGCTAGGAATTTCTGGTGCCCAATTGAAATTGAGGCTAATTGTACAAATGGGTACCTTGTGCCTTTAAATTTAAGTGGCTATATCTATTGGAGAAACTTGAATTTAAGTTTGACGCAATGTGGCTTCTTGAATCTGTGTCTTTATTCTCCTTGTAAAAATGGAGCAACTAGTTTGTAGATGTGGTGCTCCTATTGCATGAAGAGCTTGTAAAGGAAAACGATGTTTACAAGCATGGATGGGCACGTTTAAATCTGTAATGCAAGAACAGTAATTCGAAAAGGTTTGGTATATAAAATTGAGTTATTTTTGCCCAATTTTCACCGAGTATGTGAGGAAATCAACAAAACTTCTGTCCTAAATATGGAAGCAAACTCATGAATGGATGGGAGATGGAAATACTACCCTTATTTCGATTCTGTTAGAGTTAATTACGAATGTAAAGTTGATTGTTATATGAACGAGGATAATGTTTGTGGTCTTTAAGCTAGGTTTCTTTTGAACGAAGTGGTGACATATTTTGAATGTTTTCGCAGAAATTCATTGGGTCCCTGATGGGAAAGTCACATTTTTCACTTCTGATGGGCTTATTCAGATTGGAGGCTCCATGGTCCCTAGACGTATCTCTTCTTCGGATGTATGTCATTTTTTGTCCTTCTTTGATTGTGTAATCATTATTCTTTTTTTTTTCTTTCATATTTTTCTGTGAGATTTTCATTCCTGGCAATATTTGGTATTTACACAAACAACTTGTCACGCTCACAGTATTTATTTATGCACACCAAAATTTGACCCTGAAAACTGTATTTTCGGTCAGTGAGGAGGACAGAATCACTTGGGTGATATGATTCGTGATGCTTATGTTTCTTCGTTCTTTTTTGACTTCCAATTTCAGTATTAAATCCGAAGTGTTCTTGACAGAAACAAGGGAGATCAAAGACTGCTCAAAGATTTCAGCGCTTTCAAGAGAGTGATTATATGGATCCAAAGCAAGAAATTTGTTTAGGCGCACTCTTTGATATTGCAGCAACAAATGTAAGCAACCCTCACCGATAATATTAATCCACTGTTTATTCTTTTAAATACTCGGCTTATGTATGTTTATTGTCCAAATATGTCAATCTAGGGACTTGATATGGGGAGAAGACTCTGTATTTTTGGCTTTTGCCGTTCCATTGAGATGCTGAGCGATGTTGTGGAAGACACTGTTTTAGAGCATGGTGGTGAGGTATGTAGATTATACATGTTTTAGAGATTTAATAACAGAAGTTGTTTTGGTGTTGTAAATGTCATAAAAGCATAATTACAATTTGTGCCTGTTGATTCAATCCCTTTTTAATAGCCATAGAAGTAAAGCAGAAACCATCTTTAGCAAGGTATTTCAGGTTCAGTATCTGCTTGTAGAAGTCATACCAGTCCATTAAGAATTTAGGTAAATATGGGCGCCCATAAACATAGAAGAAATACAAGTTTCGGAGTGGGACGGAATCTTATGTTCATTTATTATATCAGCTTATAAGAATAGCTTAAATAGTTAAGCTGGAAACTAACTGACTCTGTTCAAAGCCAATGAATAATGACTAACTAGCTAAGAAACTTTTAACTTCTAATAACGGATTATATTGTCTTGACACGGCACACAATGGTTTAGCCAAATATCTTGAACTTTGATAAGCAAGGTTAGGCATTTGGATGATCCTTTTTCTAAGGAATTTCTTTTTTTTTTTTACCCTCCTTTCAATATTCAGGTTGTTTCTGCAGAGAAAGCTATCAAAGGCGGTCTGCATGAGAGGCTAACAATGACTGTTGCAGTGCCATTACTTTGGGGGATTCCTCCTGTATCTGAAACACTTCATCTTGCTGTTCAGAGTGGAGGAGGGGTTGTAGACAAGGTTTACTGGCAATGGGATTTCTTGTAAATGAATTATCAGATTATGTTAACCATTTATTTGTGAATTTTGTACATAAATTGTTACTTTCCTCTGTACAAAACCTCATTGATAAGATATTTTCCTATGTACAAAACCCAATTGTTGTTTTTAGCCTTTATGACCCCATAATTTCCATTCATTTTATTTTTTCTTTTCTTTTGATATTTCTGTTTCACTGAGCCATGTTAGACCTGCAATTACAGCTTCTCCATTTACCTTCAAATGATTCGAATGCTCTTATCTTTTGGCAGAGATGTTTAATCTCTCTCTGGCTTGGAGCTGAAGTCTTACCACTTGATAATGAAGTGATATTAAGTTTTCGTATTCAAAATAAAGGGAATGACATCACATAGCAACAACGCTTGAATAAAATCTTAAGCAAGATTACTCTAGTTTCTTTAATTGCTCATGTACTGCATGTTACTATGCAGCTTACTTAAAAAAATCAGGCCTTGATTAAGGCACTAAACTTGTCTTTGCTAAACGATTAGGACATAAAAAAGCAAGTGAAATCTAGCCAGCTTAAGGGAAAATTATGATAATTTTATTCATTTTTTTTCCTTTTACTTGTGTGAGTGAAATTCCTTTTAGCTGTTGGAAAAAGGCAAGCCGAGATTGTCTTTTGAAATGAGAAGTGGGATTTGAGGGGACCCTTTATCTAATATGCCTTTTAAAATGGGGAGGCGGCTTTATAAGACGTTATATTAGATTATTAATGATACGATTAAAAGAGAGATCCCACTTTAATTAATGCTTCACACTTTGATAGAGATTCATTTCTAACCTTTTCCCGAAACCAAGAAACAGTCCATAGATTTGAATTTTAGGACTTTGATTTTGATTCCATCTTTGAGATATGTAACATAACCAAAAATCAAAAACAAAAAAAAAAAATATAGAAAGGAAAAGAAAAAAACTTGTAAGACTACCAATATTTTCCTCCTAGAGGAAGAACCTTACTATACATGACAAAAGGTCTATCCAGCGAAAATGCACTTTGACAAAAGCACGTGCTTTTTATGAGAACTGCCATGTTGGGCATAAGGATTCTCAGCTGGTTGTGACATATAACCATTTCAGTCAAAAACTTGAGGCCACTTCTAGTTATCTTTCCATGGTAATTTTGTGGAATCCTTCTCCAAAGAAGTATTCGAAAAATAAAGATTTCCCATTGAAATGTTAATAACATCATTTATTTATATTATTGTTTTTTCATCCAAAAAAAAAGTACTGACACTTGTTATGTCTACAAATAACTTTTGAATGCAGCTTTGCTTCAACCAAGCCTTGAACCAACAAAATTTACAATTGCCGGCTGCCCATCAGAAGATTAAGAGATCTTAAAGTATCATTTGAATGAATCTTGAGTTATTGGGCCCACAACTAAGAACATGAGGAGAAGAAATTGGATGTATAATAATTAAAGTTGGAGACTTAAGACTTGATCAAAACAAACTTGTCCACAGAGTGGTATACGGGGCACAAGACTAAGAAAAGTCTCAAATTAAGATGTCCCATTTAAGCAAACACCCAACAGCCCATCTCTTATTGATTTCTTGAATTGCTCATGTTTGCATACAAATTAAACAATTGAATAAGTTTGTGGAAATTATAAGCCAAAAGAGAGGTTCTTGGAAATTTCATGGGCCAGTAGGTGATACCTTTTGACCTTTTTCACTCCACCGGAAAAGACATTCCTAGAAAACATTTCCTTATAGCTGATAGCTTTAAAGACATTTACACTTTTTTTTTTAATCTAAACTATAAAATGCCTATAGCTGGCAAAGCTCAAATGGCCTTCTCTACTTTGAGAAGCAAACAAAATTGGGGAAGAGGTCAATGCATTTATCTTCAAACATTGTTTATGCTTTTCTAGCGAAAGTTTATCACAAAAGAAAACTTTTCTGTTTATTAAATTTTATTTTTGGGTTTAAACAAAGTAGCAAAACCCATCTGCCAATGATACACTCGAGGCATCATTATCCTTAGAGGCCTAGATCATGTAATTTTGGAGCCCTATGGACTGCTTCCCCATGAGGATTCTCCATCAGTCCCATTATAAAGCTTTCAATCTTGCTTTTTAAAATATCTATAACCCAAGTTGGGATTTGTTTATCAATGTACTCCTTTTCCTAGTCAAGTACTCTGCCCCTCCATACCGCACAAGTCTTAATCAAAGTTTTGTCAATTATTGAGACCTGGTTCACATGCTATTATACTGATCAATCAAACATTAAAAATAGAAACTTAGGGATAGCATGCAGCATAATTCTTGAATATTTCTTTGTTCATGTTTTTCCTCGTGTCCATGTCAAAATCAGCCTTAATGTATTCTATTATCACATGTCTACTCCAACTTTGATTCATAATGAAACTTTTGATAGTGGGTTATTGCCTACCTATGATTGTTTGCATTATAAATTTGGCTAATTGTTCAAGAAAAATGAGATAAGTTCTAAAATTTTCTCAGCTCAAATCAAGACTATTCACAAAATCTAGGGCTTTCACATTGGGGCTTGACTAGATCCAGATTGAAACCAAAAAGAAGTCTGTAGAATACGAAAGAAAACATACATGTTAGAAAATAATACATGGATAATTGTGCATACTTGGCTATCAAATTCCAAGTTTGTTCTTAAAAATAAAAGTAAAAATAATAAAAAAAAAATAGCAAAGATGATGGGATATGTTCTGACTTCCATGACATTTATGTCTGAATAGGGGGCAGTTAACTGTACTCAAACACATCATTTCCCAAAAAGAAACACACAGAGGAAACTTTTTACCATGTACAGTCCAAACAAAAAATAAAGTGTTTTCTCATCAGAATGTATATCATGTCCAACCAACCACCCTTACAACCCCCCACGAAAAAAACCAAGTCCAAATCTGAATAATCGTTTAACCCATATCCCTTTCTTCTCTGGTTCCTTCCCACACTTTCCCCAAATCTTTTTGATTGATTTTACTCACAGTCAGCATCATCAGTAGTACAAGACCCTTTCCTCTGCTGTCTTGTTTTCATCAAACAAAAAGTTGCTACAACTGCTAGTGGTAATAGTATTAGTATTACTGCTAATCAACTGCTTAATCTCTTCAAGACCAAAACAGTCTAATAGAGCTTGCTCTGATCCCCACAGACCTTTTCCATTAACATTAATGGTATCCCCATTTGAAAGCATTACGTTCTGATGATGATTTTGATCAACCCCATTATGGAAAAAATTGTTGTTCTGCAAAAGAGCTTGTTCATTGTTGCAGCTTCCATCTGAGGAGCTACAACTGGCTTGATCACCAGTACCAAACATGAGTTGCTGGAGGCTATCTTTGTTGACTTGGTAATATGGCATTTGACCAAGGTAACTCTCTTGTATAACATGGACAATATTGTTTGAGGAAAATGCAGAGATGGTTTCATATCCAGGGGTGGTGAAAGAACCTACTTGACCACAGAATGATGAAGGTGATGATGATGACGACGTAGATGATGATGATGATGATGATAACGATGATGATGATGAATGTTGAAGAAGAGATGAGATGGAGGCAGTCTGAGGAAGCTTTCTCAGGCCTTGTGGAGAATTAATTATGTTCATGAGTTTCTTCTTGAGCTTGGTGTTCCAGTAGTTCTTTATATCGTTGTCAGTTCTACCTGGCAACTGAGCTGCTATTATTGACCACCTGCAAAAACATTTGGTGTGAAAATAATTTGTACAAAATTTATAGCTTCTTATCTTATAAATATGCAATTAATAAAGATCTAAACATGGCATGAATGAGAAGCATTCAAATCAAAGTAATTGTTAAGGAAAAAGGAAAGTATTAAGTGGGACATTCTTCAAAGTTGAAATTTCTTCACTTTTCTTTTCCAGAAAAAAGAAGGAACTCTTCTTTGTTAGTGAACTGATTATCTTTGTAAAACCCAAATCAGTAATAGTTAAAAGAATGAGAAAAAAAAAAACACTAAAATGGATGAAGAGTATATATGCAAGTACCTGCTTCCAATGTTGGCAAAGAGGTTAATGATAATCCTATCTTCCTCATCAGAGAATTCCCCATGCTTAATGTTGGGCCTAAGATAGTTGAGCCATCTAAGTCTGCAACTCTTGCCACATCTTTTAAGACCTGAAAATAATATAATACAACAGTCATGTTTAGTCCATAGTATTGACACCTTAAGGATATGATCATTAACAAGACATCAAACATGTGAGAAAGAGAAAAGAAAACAGATCTTTCCATGAAAAAGAGATCAAGAGTTAACATTTCTCCCTTAGCAAGCCTAACCAGCCTTCTTTTCCCGGAAAAAAAAATAAAAAATCAAAGGAAAACATACCAACTTTCTGTGGAAGAGCAATCCAATTGCCTCCAGTTCCATACTTCTCTATGTACTCTTTCAGCTTTGCATCTTCTTCAGGTGACCATGGACCTTTCTTCACATTGGTCTTGTCACAACAAGGAGCTCTTCCCATCTCTCTCCTTTTGCAGTTTCAGAGTTGAGTTCAATATTTTGAGGCCTTCTTATGAAATGGGGTGTGTTCCTTGCTACTTTTTTTTCACTTTGTCCAAATACAAGACTTGGGTTTGGGACACTACAGAGAAAGCGAGATGAGATATATATTTATGGAGATTGAGAGAGAGCATAAGTCAAAGGACAGACTCTTAATTTCAATCATCATTCTAACCCCTCCTTTTTGATTAGACGAGAGAACTTTCCATCATTAACAAATCCAAACAAGACGCCAGGGACCCTCCCAAGGATTAGTCCTTTACTCTCTCTCTCTCTCTCTCTAGTCTCTTACATACACAGAAGAATCCAAAGTCTACTCAAAGTAATAATTATGATGAGATACAATATTATGAAAATATTTTTTAATATGATTGGTTATATGTGATATTATTTTCCAAGCTAGCTATCGACATGCCAAGTCATATGTAGGTTTAAATAATTTTCTTTTCTTTCTTTAAAGACTTTCTAGAGAGGTTCAATTGTATGATTCCTAGTCATCTATACGTGCACAAAATATTAATGTGTACATGATATAAAATTTATACGTGACAAAAACATGGTGGAATATTATTACTAATTATTCAGATCTAACTTTTGGCCTTTTAAGAGCCATGTTTTTCACACCCCCTCGAAATTCTCAGTGCCCTTTACAATTTTTGAAACTAAGTTAACAAAATAAATATTCTAATAACTTATTTTAGAAAAATAATATTGGCTTCTATAGAGCTTGATATGGTGCGATAAATATATTATATAAAGTATGCGTATGTATTAATATTTCGCGTTTATCTTTGTTGAGTAATTCCCTTTTGGTACATTAGTATAGGGGAAATGTTTTCGGTGGAACCATGAAATTTTATGACTATGTCAATCTACACCTAGCAAACTCAAAATTTCACTCCAATAATTTTGTTTTGAAAAAAATAAAAGTAAAAAATCTGCTACTAAAAATTTAGAAATGCTTATAATAAACATATTCCATTGGAAGAAAGATTCATCTCATGTTTCATTTCCAAAAACAAATTTAGTTATTTCATGTGTATCTTCATTACGTACACATGGTTAATTACGATATTAAAAAAATATCGAAAATACACTTATGAACAATTGACCAAACAATAAACACATACTAAACTATTAATGATATATTGAACCATTTGATTGGAGAATTTTTTAGCCATTAGGCCAATATGTATCTCTTCAACTCTTTCAACACCCTCCCTATTTGAGTTAGTTCTTACTCCATGAGCATGTCAATCTACTCCTAAATTCAATAAATTTTACTAACCCTTTTTATAACCTGTTCTTAACGGCACGTGTACGAAACCGTGATTGAAATCGGAATAAATGGGATACAGTAAATGAGAATACAATAAATGGAATTAGAATAATTATTTGTATTGTATTATTTACCTAAATAACAAGAGAGAATCAAAATGATAGAAATCCTTTCACGTGCATACTTAATCTAGAAAACATAATCCGAATTTTCTAGATTTACTAAAATGCTCTTTTAAAAATATGCAAATAACTGATTAGATAGTTAATTTTAATTTTAGGGTAAATGGAAAAGATAGAAAAGACTCATTACGGGTAATAACATAATTATATATGGGTTGGAGAATGGCTCTCATTCTTTTACTCTAAATTTATCTACTATTCCCATTTAGTAAACATTTCACAATAGAAAATTCTATACCAAAGTAACAATTTAGTATACCATCCCTACTATATTCAAACCCTTCTCTTTTTCCTTTTCCAAGTACATCCGATCGAGTCCCTCCAAGGAAAAATACATAAAATAAAATACATCCAATCAAAGTTTTCTATACTTCTTTTGTGCATTTTCCTTTTTTTTTCCCTCTAGTTTCGGGAAATATTTACCAATAATGTATGTGATGGCTACGTGGTCATGTACTCATGTATGAAGCCAAACATTAGTTAATGCTAGTTCTGAACCACAGCAAATTTAGTCGTAGCTTTATAATTGCTTTTGGATTAAAAATGTTATAACAGCTGCAATTTTCAAAAATTTTAACCAAAATTCCCCATTTGGTCGGCTGAGGGATTAATCACGAATTTTCAAACATGAAATTTTTGCAGTGTTTATACCTGTGTTCTAACTTGATATAGCTAGCTAGGCCATGCTCTAAGTACTTTAATTAATGTTGATATAACATAGATGGTCATAAAGTCATACACACATGTATAGTTAGAGTAGATTATAAGACATAAATACTTATCACATATCGGACAAATTACAATAACTTTCCTTTCTGGCAAGACAAACAGTAAAAATATGACTGTCAAATAGAGCATCTAGACTTTAGGTCTATCTATGTTAAAAATACTAGAAAGGTTAGAGCATTGGTGCAAATATATGAAGAAACGTGCTTTGATTGGCTTCGTTTTAGTCAAACCTGGTTTAATTAGTGATGGGCCACATGTAAGCAACTTAAAAATATTGATCAACTAGTTGTTAATGGACTCAGATTTTTTCTCAGTGGTTGAGTAACAAAAGTGATCATCTCATTTACCCATAAATGTTTCTCAATCTTGGTATAAGAGGAATTTTTTCTCAGATCCTTGAATGGGATCTTACCCACGTACAACCAGATGTCTCCGTTTATTAGGGACTCAATTATTTTGCACGAAAAACTATATAATATAAACTCTTTTTTTATGTGGAATTTAATTAATAATTATTATTTATTAAAAATTTTAAAAAAATAACACATATATTCTATTAGGATTTGAATCTCAAACCCCTAAACTCACGTATAAACATCTCTCAAATTTAAATTTTAGATCACATACATATTTCTCAAATTTTAAATCAACCGCACAATAAAACTTAAAATTCAACGTTTTATCTATTCTTTTGTTTAAGTTTCCCAAACAACAAAGTTTTTACCATTTTTCATATTACATATGGTTGATCCTTAAATTACTGTAAAAGTATACTTCTTTAAATCAAAGGAAAATTACATAATCAGCCCTTAATTTTTACTTGTTTGCCCATGAAAGCTTGTATTACTAGAAATTACAATTTAAACCTTTAAATTCGGATTATATTTCAAATTTCCATTGGTCAGCGCAATTACCCTTGATCAAGAAATATAAATATTACTTAATTAAGTACATAACATAGTGTAAAGGAGATCACAATTATTAATTTGTACTTTCACTGAGTAATTTTAACTGTTTGTATTGATCATCATTGGGAATTTGAAAGAAAATCCAAAACCAAGGTCTTTACGGTAACTTTTCAAACCACGTGTTGTGCAGAAATAGTGAAATTTATCACAAGGTTTAAATCAGTTNTCTGGTCCTTTCAAAAATTTAAAGGAAAATGACAATATTTCAAACAAGATTAATCAGTGCTCGTTCCAAAACTTTGAAAAAACTTGTCTAGGGACCAACTTTGTAACTTATAATCTTTTTTCTTTTTGTGTTCCTAATGTTTTCCTCCGCTTGTAAACTAATATTAGAGAGAAATGTATTGAATCTTGAGTTCCTCATCGCTTAAATTTGAAAACTTGAAACAATTAAAATTTAGTTTCATACATAACATGTATTCTGAAGTTAATATATAAAAACGAAATTATCACTTAATTTTGAGTATTTGAAAATAATAAAATAAAATTAATTAACAAGATTCACGTTTAAGTAGCAGTTTTATAATATAGGTAAAAACATGCCTAGTCACTTTTTTTCTAATTTTTTTTTGAAAAAAAGTTAGCATTCCTTTTTCATGTCCAGAGAATTACCCTTTTAGTCATGTGATTAAGTTCCTTGAGTGCGCTTCATTTGGACACATTAACACAACATTGCATTATTGTTATCTTTTTGTCTAAATGTTCTGATATACACGATGAAGTAGGTTAGCTCAAGTGATAAGAACACTCACTATTTAAGATTTTGATTCTAAATTCGAGTCACACTAATAATAAACGTGAAATCTTATTATCTTTTATCGAGTAAGATGGGAACTTGAATAATAATATATATTTTATTTTAATTTGTAATAAATAAAAGTTATTAATTAAGTCTCACTTAAAAAAACTCAAATATATATATATATATATATATATATATATTATTTCGATGTACAAGGCCTAAGATTGGAGTCAGGGACATTATTACCAGGTCCATTTTATATTACACTTAGATATATTATAAAAAATGGGACATATCACTCATCTTGATGGATATGCTTATTATTCGTATTCCGTTTGGACAAAATTTTGGACCATGAAAAAACAACAATATGTATAACGTTCTCTCATATACGTACTTACACAAATGATAATTAAGGAATAAAAAATTAAGTCACATCTATTTAATTTCTTTAATGATCCTATTTTTATAAATTATTGAAAGTGTAGGCTTTGGTGCTTTGCTACCGTTACTCCTCCTTCTAAGTACTAATCCCACTTGGCACGACGTTGTCAATTTTTCCAGCTCTTATAAATTATTATGACTTTGAGTACCTATCTCATTTGGTTTTTATTTATTTCTTTTTTTAAAAATATATCAATAAACTAATACGAGAACATATACTATTTTAATTCTCCGCTCCCTTTGTTTTTTCTTCGCTTTGTTTTTCTCGAAGGGAAGGTTTCCAAAGACAATCCAACCTATGGCCATATGTAATTTCTTAGAAATTACTAGACAAACTTTCTAACAAATAAAATGGAAATTTATTTTTTCTACGGAAGATGTCAATTTCTTTGAAAAAAAAAAGCGGGAAAATTAATGCCAATGCCATATTATTTTAATGTAGAGAAGTGAATATATACACACATACATCACGTACATCCGAAGTCAGTACTTAAACTACTATATTTCATAATGAAAGTAATAAATCATAAGCACTACATCTTTCAAAAAAACAAATCATAAGCACTACAGAGTACAGTGTCTACATATTTATATATATATATATATAAGTCAATGATAAAAAAAAAATCTATCTACATTTAATTTTTTGCTTCAAATGTTCCGTACTTCTTTGTGAACCTAGTCATTCTTTCTTTTTTTTTAATATATTAAGAGCATTTGCGGGCAACAATGCAAATGTAAAAGGTAACGATATATTATCGGGGGAACAAAGAAGACTATTATTTGCTCAAGACGTGCATTTGTTTTAATTTAATGGAAACTATAGAGGAATTTTTAATTATTATAATGCATATATACTAGATATAATAATATACATATATATAGCATAGTATATGTAAAAACCCGGAATTTTCGAGGGTAATTTGAGCATTTTACCAATTTTCCGGATAAAATATTATGGGGACTAATTTGCAAAAGTTTTGTTCGGGTAGACTAAATTGCAAATTTTGGGGGACCAGATTGATAGAGATTTGAAATTTTGGGGACTTATGTGCAATTTTTGAAAAATTGCACAGCCCAATAAA
>JXTB01000268.1:392962-503179 GCA_002914805.1 Parasponia andersonii | reverse complement strand
AACTAAAACTTTTGACACTTTTCAAATAAATGAAGGAATTTCCCACCAAGTGAAATTCTCCTTTTGCCACTAGCCCGGGTTTTGGGTCGTGACAGTATATATATACACTACAAAAGAAATCTTCATTTAATGACAACTTAAAGTCGCAAAATTCTTTTTGTACAAGTGATCTTTTGTCACAATAAAAATTTATTTAGTTATTGAGAATGAATGAATCTATTATTATAATAAAAAAAAATATTATGTCTTTCACAATAATATATTTTATTGAAAGAAGAGATTCTTCTAAATAAAATAGCTCATTATCTAATCTTAAAGCGGATTTAGCTAAATCATGCGTAGTTTTATTAGCATCATCAAATGCATGTTTAATTATAATACAAGAAAAATAGGATAATAAACTAAATGTCAATACAAAACCATTATCAAGAGTTTGTACTACTGTCAATATATCCGACTCCAATTATTAGAAATTTAAAACAACATACTTGGCTCACATATGAGAGAAATACTACTACAAAAAATGTTTTCTACATCACTTATAGAGCGACGTGATAGAGAAATTATGTTGTCCTATAAGTGACATGGAAGTTAGTGACGTGGTAGTGCCACATCATATCACGTCGCTTTAAAAGTGACGTAGTCTGCTGGCCTATCACGTTACTTGTATAATATGGTAGGCCAAAATCTTTGAGAAATTATCAATTATTAGGGTCCTACCACATTGTTTTGGAAGATACCACATCACTCCCTCAGAAAACGACGTGGTATTTACCGTGTACCATATCATTTTTTTAGGAAGCGACATGGTGGGTATTGTCTTCCTTCTTGCATAAAAATCTTAAGTACCTATAGGTCTCCTTGTAAATCAGACCAATGATACACTTTACACTACCTCTATGAGCCAAATGTCGAATTACCGATTTCGTGATCTATAACTCAAATCCTTACAGTGTTACTTCGCTCCTCTCTTGCCTCTCTTTTCACTCCCAAACATTATCGATGATGGTCAAAAATCTCAAGAATTTGTACCTGAAAGATCAAAAAGTATTGTTACATAAATTTTTAGAAACCTAAAAATAGAAGAAATTGAAATAAGAGAGAGGAAGGGTACCTGAAATTCGAAATTGGTAGAGTTTGAATAAGAGAGTATTGAAAATTTTGAGTTTGTTTTAACTAGAGTTGGGGGATGATTTGGTGAGGTTGATAGTTTTGAATAAATGGTCGTAATGGATTATTTTTTTTGGATTGGATCAATGACGTGGCTAGTATAAGCTACCTACTACATCACTTTCTGCAGAAATGACATAATATGTGGCTCAACTACATCGCTTATTACATAAGTGACATGGTTGGACTTGTAATCACGTCATTTATAAACAACATGATTTGAGAATTCAATCACATTGTTTTTTGGAAAACGACATAGTTCAAGTAATGTTATTGGTCTCTTTTTCTGTAAAAGTGGCGTTATAAGACCTGTAATCACGTCATTTTTAAACGACATGATTTAAGAATTCAATCGCGTTGCTTTTTGGAAAATCATGTAGTTCAAGTGACCTTATTGGTCCCTTTTTTAGTAGTAAAACCTCCATAATTTTTGTCTCCACCATCTTTAGAGGAAGTTAGGGTGTCGATAATCTTCTTAGAAAGAGTTGTCATAACTACATTGTGGTATATCTTCCTTTAATTTTGAAGTCTACTTTTGAAGAAGAAGATCTAATTAGTCTCTTCCTTCATTTTTTTCTAACTGTGTTAAACAAATAAGAAAACAAATGAAAAGAATTTCTCACAATGAAGATACTAATAACTTGTAAAATTAAAAAATTAACAATGTGTAAGAGATTGAAGCCAAAATGGTGTGATTATATTGGAAATCGAACATTGAAAACAAGTAAATAAATCTTTTTCAAAAGGGAAAAAAAAAAAAGAAAACAAGTAAATAAATCATTTCATATAATTTAATAAAGCAAGCATAAAAGTAAATAAATCATTTCATATAATTTAATAAAGCAAGCATAAAAGTAAATAAATCATTTCATATAATTTAATAAAGCAAGCATAAAAGGTACATAGATATATCAATAAACAAAAAGAAGCGAGATGGAAAAGTAAAACTATAAGATATAATAGATGTGAAACTACGAAAGACTATTGGCAAAGAACATGAAAGAAAAAAAATACTTTTGAAATCAAATGGGACCCTGATGGAACTAAAGTCGCAATTTGAAAATAATAAAAAAAAAAAATTTATAGTTATAAGTTGTGACTAATATATTTTTAGTCACAAATTGTTTGTAACTAAAAGTAAATTTAATCACGATATATTATATTTTTTTGTTATTAAAATTTTTAATCATTGACTTTTTAGTTATAAATTTTTCATTTTTAGTCACATTTTTTTTAAAATGATATATGCTATCTTGTTTTCCAACCTATGACAACAAATGCATGCATGGCAATTAACTATCACTAATAAATCGTTTCCCCCCTAATATTTGCGAAATAAGATTTCTTTCTTCGGGGGTTATATCTATAATAGTTCACTTTATATGGGAAATAATTGCTTAAGTTTTGATACTAGTTTTCACAAATAAACAGCATTATCCTTTGTTATGCTAGGTCAGCTTCCGGTCTCCATGTATGCATGCAAGGTGTTAGGAATTAGATATGAAGTAAATATCTGTATAGAATCTGCAATAAAATTAATATTCTTATATAATCCACTCTACTATATTTTACATACATAATAGTTAACAAAATGTGTATACATACAAATATACTCATTTTAGATTTATTTCCTTTAAAATAGTACATCAATTTGCTGTTGAAAGGTGGCATGACACAAAATCATGCCTTGACGAGCTTACACACGATATAAGATCAGTCATGCATGCATATGAATGCATGCTGAGTGTTACATGAGTATACAATAAATATTCGATAAATCAGGTATGCACTTAAAATTCGATTATATCAATCCGATCCACACTAGAATTTAATTGATTTTAATGTTCATGCATGCAATGCAACTATTAAAGAAAATATACTTTACAGAAGTACCCAAGTGATTGAGCAGTTACCTAAAGCCAGCTCACATTTTCTGTAGAAAGATGCTATAAAAAGTATGCAGCACACAATGAGTTATCGACACATAATTAAACAAAAGGTACTCGCTGATCAGATGATGATATAATTAAGTTAGCCTAAAGTTAGGTTATGTTTAATTTAATTCAAGCAAAGTGCTCTACCTTTTGTAGGCTTCTTCATTGTTGGAATATTCCCTATTTAAAAAAAAAAAAAAAAAAAAAGCCCAAGGAAATAAATTAAATAGACAGACCGCCAAAGCTTCTTCCCACATACATTAATAACTTTATTATACATTCATTTTTAAGTACCTATTTTGGTATAGGGAGGGGTGTTTGGGCGGCGAGGCTACATATATATCAATAATAATTCAGTATCAACTAAATAAATAATATATAGTCCAATAATTTTTCTTTTTTTTTTTTGGAAATAAGTAGAGAGATAATCCATGATTCTAATACAAGTACTTTTTAGAAAATTCTTGATGGATCATAAAAATCGCTATATATATATATATCTATACACACATATATATATAAATTTCATTGGTTGAGAATGAAAGATCAAAATTAAATTATGAATCATTCCAGGAATTTTNCATCGTCAAATCCCTAATTATGACTTGTACTGTCACCTGTCTTGGCTTTATTGGGAACAAAAAAGAGCTAATTAGGAGATAATAATGTCCCTCTAGCTTTTCAGCCAAAAAAAAAAAATGTCCCTCTAGCTATCCCATATTCATTTATTCAAAAACTACGTACAAAACATGACATAAAGTAATTGAATTATATGGCTACTTAGTGATAAGTTCTATAGGAGTGCCAATTAGCATGTCATTGACCAAGATTGATAATAATAATAATAATAACTGAAAAAAAAATCTTATATATGGAACTAGTTTTGTAAAATTTTAGCATTTAATTAATCAACTTGGCAGACAAGGTCAATTAGCACAATAATATGCATATATATATATAGCTCTTTGCGTGCAAAGGACGTCAAACAAATAATTGGATCCACCGTACCTAAAAGCTAGCTACTTATCAAAAAAAAAAAAAAAAAGCTTAGCTGCTTGCAACAAAGGACGATCGTCTTCACTTGCTTTGACTTTGTCTATAAGGGTGATTCCAACACATAAATTATTTGTTGTATTGAACCATCAACCACTTAATCTGTCCTGTTTTACAAAGGACTTTAGTAGCGGGAGATTAATGGGACCGTCCAAAATTGGGCAAAAAGCCATTGAAATGGGTATGTTGGGCTACCTAAAAGTTATTTTCACAACTGATCAAGTACAATAATTATGCTAATAACAATAATAAAACGCCCCTTTTAAGTGTCACATAAAGTATTTGATCAATTCTATATCAACCAACCAATTGAATTTCGTTATGGTTGTTCATCCTACATTTTCCTAACACATTTCTTTATGTGTTTCATGAAAAATTTGTATTTAATTATATCGCAAGACTATTCTTGCGAAGCTTGCTTAAAAAACAACTCGAAATTTTGGTAACATACAAGATGTTGTATTATGCTTGGCTTTATTTGTCCCTTCACATCACCGTTCAACATACCATAAAAATAGATAACGCATGGACCAGGCAAAAGGCTTAAAAAGTCAGAGAATACAAAAGTTGCCATAAAAAGAGTGGTAAAGAGATGATCACGTCACATTGACTAGTCTATGTACGATATAACTCAGAAGTCAACCAAATCAATGGCTGAGATTCTATCGTAATAGTCCAAAGTGTCCCATCGGTTGAACTATCTGACTCATATAATGATGATGAGTTGTTCACAAGTTAAAACGTATGAATAGCGCTACTAGGAGTGCCCTTAGTGAGTTGACCGTAGAAACTGAAAAATAGCTATTTAGCGTTTAATTTATTTGATATATTTAATATCCAATCTTATTGCTATATGATAAGTGATAACATAAGACATTTATTACACGGTATTAACATGCATTATTACGTAATAATTTGTACGTAGACTACATAGCTCATAATAATAATAAAAATATGTGTATATATTGAACATACTCTTACATAGCTCTCAGCTAAGGAAACTCACTCTTTTGATGTTTCTCTAAAAAATCCTTTTTTGAACCAGACTCTATCCTCCATGTGATATAAAAAAATCACTGGGGATAATTTAGTCTTTATCGGTTCACTAAAATTATCACATAAGCATTGAAACATGGAGAATAATTAACAAAGTTTCCACTCATTAATATTTGGGGGGGAGGGAAAAAAAAAAGGGAGAAAACCCAAAGGGGGTGGCAATTTCGTTATTTTAACAACAAATAGACCTAGTAGTGTAAATTAAAATTACCAACTGAGATACGCGCGACAGAGAGGCGAGCGCCTGGCTAACATGAAAAGCGACGCGACTCACGTGGGGTACCGTCCCCACGTGACTGACATTTTTTGTTTTTAGTTATATTCAAAAAAAAAACGTTGTCGAGAAACGTGTCAGGCTCGTATGGTGGAAACGTGGACCAGCGGAGGCAACGAGTGGGGTCGCTCAGTGAGAGATTTGGGTCAGAATGGGCCCACAAAGACGTGGGATCCAGACCAGACCAGAGCAGGACCACCACCACCGCTATTGTCTGAAGCCCATGGACACTTCTACGTGTTTGGATCTGCGCTGTTAAATCAATCAACAATCAAATCAAACTACATGTCACGTACGGTCTAGATTATACTGGAGCAGGCCCTGTCCAAATAAAATGGCTCCATTCCATTCAGATAATTTACTAAAAGCTTAATTTGTTACTTACAAATATTGCAACTCTCTTTACATTTCTGTAAATGGTTAGACGAATCTCATTTTAATGCGAAACATAACCTTTTTCCTCTTAAAAAAGAAAAAATATATTATATTAAGCTTTTTATTTGCACATTTTAGCCAAATGACAGAACGTTGGATCATATATTTTGCAAAATAACCGCCTTTTAAACACCGTTAAAAAATAACTGAATTTTGAAAATTATTTAAAATATATTTATTTTTCATATTTAGTATATCAAAATATATTGATTTATTTTTGAAAATTAGTTTATTTTTCAAATAACTAATTTTTTTATTAAAAGAATTGATTTATATTTTCAAAAATTGATTTACTTCATGAAAAATATATCAACTAAAAAACCATCGTTTATCAAAATAAAATTACAGAAAGATTATTTTTTACATAGATTTAAAAAATGGCCAATTTTTAAATTAATCTGAAAAAGGTAATTTCTTATAAATACTCTTTTTATTTCCTTTTGTAAATGATTGAGTTTTGAGTTTAGATGGGAATAGATGAAGAAGCAAAAGGGGATTTTTAGCCAAATGGTCTAATTTTGAATCATAGTTTGCGAAATGGTAATTTTTCAAATACTACTAAATAATGGCTGAATTTTAAAAATTATTTAAAAAATGACTATTTTTCATATTCATTGTATCAAAATATCTTTATTTTTTAAAAAAATTGATTTATTTTCTCAAAAATTGGGTTACTTTATAGAAAATAGATCAACTAAACAATGATCATTTATCAAAATAAAAATTATAAAATGGTCGCTTTTTAAATAGGTGCATAAAAGGGCCATTTTTTATATTGATCTGAAAAGTAGGCCATTTCTTACAAATACTCGAGCAAAAAAGCATGTTCAACCATGTAGAATGGGTTCCTGGGTCAAAGGTCCGTTAACTAGTAAAGGGCCAGTGTGCCCTCTCTTCCTTTGACTCTAATAACAGTTAACGGGGCTAGGGTCTTCGGCCCAATTTTCCTGTTGGGCCAAAATGGGCTTTTTGGCCCAACTTGTAAGCTGCGTCGTATATAGAGTGGGTGACTTGTTTTTTTTGATAGCTATTTGACAAAATGAATAAACATTTTAGCTGTAATTTTTAAAGTATAGACATTTACAACCAATTTAAAAATTAGTCATCTACATAATGTTTTCTGTTTCCTTTTTTCCAATTGGTATAGGTAAATGACTCTAATTACTAATTTATAGTTTCATGACCATTTTTTTTTCAAATTAAGATCTATTTGTTAGTTAAAAGATTTTTCTTTGGGCCGTTCTTTTATTGTCCTTTACGAATTACGATCAATGATTAAGTATAGCATCTCTTTTTTCTTTTTTTTTTTTTCTATTAGTATATTAAGTTATTTATTTTTTATATTTTCAGATGTACCACTTTGATATCTTTTCAGTCATGGCATATCTTTTTCATGAGAATGATATTTCTAGTAGTAGAATATCACAAAAATTAGTATATATGAAAATATTAATCTATAAAAAATCGTGAGTTTTGATGAGGGTTATTTTGGTATAATTGTTTTTCAATGGATATCTAATTAGCTTATTAGCCATAACGTTCGAATCGAGGACTTTTACTAACATTTAAATCCAAAATAGTCATATGCCTATTAAACCATTTGAGAAATTTATATACTTATTCTCTAAATCTGTTCGAAACTACAAAATACTACCTCTTAATATATATATATATATGGATAAATTGTAAAAAAAAATATCTTGAGATTTTAGTATTCTGGAATTTAAATTATAAAGTTTGATCTTGTAAAATAATGCTATGAGATTGAAAATTTCAGAAAATTAATATTATAAATTAATTTTTTTAATAAATTTAACTAATTAAAAATAATGATATCCTCAAAATTAAGGAGAGTACTAAAGACTAAGAACTAATACAATTTTAATAGAGGAAATTATTATTTTTTTAGTCTAGGGTATTAATTTTTAGAAATTTTTAATCTCAGAGTATTATTTTACAGAGCTCAAACTTTAAGATTTAAATTGAAGAACACTCAAATTTCATAATATTTTTTTACTATTCACCCTATATATATATATCTATTAGGAAAACCCTTTAAATATTTATGTTTTTTCTTTAGTAAAATAAATATTTATGTTAACAAATATAAAATTTTAAAAAATTACAACGACATTTCTTTTGTCAAAGTTGGCGAATTTATTTATATGACAAAAACATCGTTAACACCGGTAAAATTACTTGTAATATATTTAAGAAGGGTTAGCTTAAAAGCACTTAAAATGGTGGAAATCACTTGTTAAACCAATAATAAATTAGGCATGGATGATTTTCGTCCTAAATTAATTAGACATTATTAGACATACATAATGAACTGGATTGCTAAACTAAATACAATTTTATGATCCATTATACCAAATTATCAGAAAAATATTTATTAAGAGAAAATTCATAACTAACCTAAATCCATTGTGTTTGATAACAAAAGGCGAAATCACGTAAATGAAAGCAACTAATTAATTAGAGCATGAGGGTAGAAAGTCTTCTACAGTCATAATACTCTATGATATTCAATGGGTTCTCTTTTTATTAATGGAGGTAGAGGAGAAGAGCATATGTTCTATTTAGCTTGGGTACCAAAACCCTAATAGTATACTAGTAGTTAATATAAACCCCGTCAATCCTTATTGGACTAGGATTAAGTAACCACTCATTATAGAATACATACTAAATAGGTAATTTCTTGAGTCTAAAATTAGATCACTTAGTGACTCCACTTAATTAGACAGTTCTAATATTATATAATTATTATAAAATCTCATGACCCACAATAGGATTAACGTGTAACTCAACAAATATGTCCTTTGATTTTTTGATTTTTTTTTTCAGAGTGACATTTGTTTGATTAGGATTAGAAATTAGAATCATCGCAGTGGAATGGAACCTTGTAATTTACTTGTAATATATTTAAGTGGGGTTAGCTTAAAAATACTTAAAATGATGGAAATCACTTGTTCAACCGAAAATAAATTAGGTAGGGATGATTTTTGTCCTAAATTAATTACACATGTCTTTTGATTTTTTGATTTTTTTTAAGGGTGACATTTGTTTGATTAGGATTAGAAATCAGAATCATCGCAATGGAATGGAACCCATTTGACAATGCATACAACTAAGGTTCAAATCAAATAGGTTTTATTTTCCGAAGCTCTCAAAATGTTACTCTTATTCTCAACACTGTTTGCAATACAATATTATTATTATTATTATTAAAGTTGAAGTCACAACGAATTTTTGGGTATTATCGAACTTTTAATTAAAGGAATCCCAGTCAAAAAAGTATGAACAATTATTCTTGGGCTCATGTTCTAATTTTTCATAATTTAAGAATTTGTCAGTGAATGTTTATTTTCTTTTATTTTTCTTCTTTTTAGACAATCATATTGTCAATTTGTCATAATGTGGCTAATAAAAAAATCTGTAAACATTTGATCTTTGACAGAAACAAATGCATTATGCATAGATGACGACTGACCAGAAAAGGAACCCAGAAAGAAACATAGATGTCCTTGTTAGGAAATAATAATAATAAAAATTACACTAAAGTCTATCACTCACTCATTGTTTTATATCAAAATTACAATGATACTACTTATGTTGTATGGTATTTACAATAACATCCCTGAAATTTTTAACGAATTATAGATGCACCCTTTATTTAGTTGAATATTACTTTTGACCATTAAATTTTCATTAAATTCAATTTTTCCTATTTAAAAGAACCCTTCATGGTTAGAATTAAAAGATTTTTTTTTTTTCTATTAAGAACACATAACTATTAAATTTTAAAAAAAATAATATAACTAAGTGATAAAAATTTTATTGATTTTTCAAACTTATTTTAGACAGGCAATGTGTCAAATGATTTTTTAATCAAAGAGGTGTCACTATAATTTTAACATAAAAGAGGGAGTATGATTGTTGTCACGACCCAAAATCCGGGCCAGTGGCAGAAGAGGAATTTCACAAATATGGAAAATTCATTGATTTATTTGAGAAGTGTAAAAAGTTTTAGTTTTATAAAACGGTCCATATAAATAAAATAATTAGAATTTCATCTCGTGAACCACTCCCACAGTTCGTATACACTATTAAATATAGATCGAATAATTATTTAAAAACGCGAAATCAAATATAAGTCCAAGCATCATCATCATCCATGTCAAAAATTAAACACCAGAATGGCATACATAAGTTCACAGACAAAGATAGAATGTAGTAATTTTGGTTCAATGTTAAACAAAACCCAAATAATCAAAACACCATGACATCATACTCCAAGCATTACCAAGATAACGATCTATAGTCAAGATGACCTCTTACTCCTCTTGATCTCCCAAGTCGCACTGGACACCACCTGAGGAATAGAGGAAAATGGTGAGCATAAAATACCCAGTAGGAAAAACAATTATCTCGGTCGAAAATATTTTAGTGATGGAGAATTCATGCATGGTTAGTTTAGTTCAAAATAATCCAAACCAGAAATCCATATATATATATATATAAAGCAATGTAATCAAAACCATTCAATTCATATATGCACATGACACAAATCAACCTATACTCATGAGCTTTCATCATCTTATCTGTGGAAACCCAGGATGATGGCACTAAGTATGTCTAACAGTCTGCCTGACACCTAAGTCCATACTCGGAGGGGACACCCATGTGTCGCCTACCAAACCTGGAGGGGCAACTGAATTGCCTACGCCTGCTAAATGGGGAGGTAATCAGAAGTAACAAAACTCCGCGCGGGTTTAAGGACTCTACACCAACGGTGGGGCATGCAGCACCACACTGTAAACCCACGATGCTAACACGGTGCTCATGTATGATCATATGACACGTGCAATACAGAATTGAAATGTGAAAATAATCATGCTCGGGTTTTTCAATAAAATCAACATACTAAGTTTTATAGGAAAACGGACAGCATAACGACCTTATTTTTAATATACCCAAAATAACTTGCACTCAAAAAATTCTCAGAGCAATACAATATGTATACATCATACAATCAATTCCCATCACAGATATTCAAGAAAACCAAAAATCACATTTATTCTCATATGTTGTAGAAAATAAGTTTTATTCGAAAACGATATAAAAAAGACGTAATTGAGTCCCTACCTCGCTCGAATAGCGATACCACGCTATTGAATCCTCAAGGTGTCGTTGACGATCGTCCGAAGGGTCGGGTACCAATTCCAAGCCCTCGATCGTCCTTTTGCAAAAAATCAACTTCTCAACGGAGCTTCAATTCCACAAACAGACCTCTTCACTGAATTCCTAGCACTCAAAATAGCTAGGTTAGACATATAACTTGTCCAATTCAAGTCCAGGCCCACGCCAGGCAGGTGGCACGTAAATCGAGGCAAATCTCGATCGTCCGATATCGATTTCTGTGCCGGTTACCAAACATAGGTAATATATATATATATCAAACTTCCCCATTTTCCGAGTACAATCCAAAAATGACAACAAAAACACAATCCAACGGCCGGATCAAAAAGTCAAACTTAAACTCAAAATATCTAAAAATGGCAACTTTTGATTTGGGCATTATGGGATTAAGATATATATACCTTGACAATTCTTACGACGAGACGAATCCAACGAGCCTAGTTTGAGGTGGAACGGAGGTCGAAATCGTCGCCAGCAGCCAAAAATCCGAAATGGGCGCTTCGTTTTCTCCGGCTCCGGTGGTCTTCTCTGGCGGCTATAACATCTCGACGTCGACTCGGCGCAGCACGGGGGAGCTCTGCCAGTGGGCTGCGCCAGCGGACGACGCCCGAGAGGCGAGTTGCGGCGGTGGCCTTCCTTCGGCCGAGAGAGATCTGAGAGAGAGAGAACGTCGAGGAGAGAGAGAGAGAGAGAAATGATACCCACGTGAGTGAGAATATATGGGACTGTGCAATTTTTCAAAAATTGCACATAAGTCTCCAAAATTTCAAATCTCTATCAATTCTGTTCTCTTAAAAATTATAATTTAATCCTTCTGCACAAAATTTTTGCAAATTAATCTCCCAATATTATATCCAAAAAATTGATAAAATATTCAAATTACTCTTCCAAAATCCGGATTTTACAATTGTAGTCTTCCATAATAATAATCTAATCAATTTTTCTTTTAATGAAGAGAAAACTAATGCTTATTATGCCTTATTGATGGTCTTACTCTCCCATCCGCATTCATATTTGTGAATTCATTTTTTTTTTAAAAAAAAAGAAAGAAAAACGCTGCCAAAGAAAATCAGATACATCAAGCTTAGTAGTAAGCAGAAAAATTATTTCGTGACTTCATAAAGTGGTAGCCAAAAAAAAAAAAAACTTCAATTCGATGTAACATTTCCACCATATTTGGATGGTGGGCTTTTGGCTCTGATATTCTCCAAGGCACTCTCTCCACAACCCTGATGCCTTATCAACCTCTGAGAAAAACGACAACAGTCCACTGCACCGGTCTTCCATGGCCACTCTTTCCCACTTCCCAAGCTTTTCCTCGCTATACCCTCATAAGCTTTTCTTCTTAAACCAACGAAAACAACAAGAACTCAAGCTGGGGTGGTGCACCCAACAAAACCCACCTCACAAACGCTGCAGATTTCGAGCTTCTTCGACTAAGAAATCCAGGTTTTTATTATGTACACTTCCGATTTTCCTGTAGTGGGTTTCTGATTTTGGTCAAGGGAAAGTGATTAATATTTTTATTTATTTAGAAAAGTGAAAGACAATGCTGAGCTCTGTAATGAAATCCGGGAGTTCATGGCGACGGTTGGACTTCCAGAGAGCCATGTACCCACCATGAAAGACTTTTCCCAGCACGGAAGGTTCTTATTTCTAAACCCCTTCAGTTTGGTTTTTCTTGCTTGATATAATCTTCATTTGCTTCTTTTGGATTTTTTTTTTGGGTGAAAGTTTGAACTTTTTGTCAAGATTTGTAGCATATTCTTTCATGTTATTTGTTGCACTACTCTTTCATATTTGTTTCTTTAGTATTTATTTGTGAAATATTCATCTTTTTGTCAAGATGTGTTGCATTACTCTTTCATTTATAAAGTAAATTTTCACCATTAGACTATGTAATCAAAATTTGAGCTTTAAATCTGAAGTATCTTTTATAGGAGTGACCTAGCATACATTGTTAGGCGAAGAGGGTATAAACGTATTGGAGAGCTTCTTGCTAGTACGATCGAAACAGATGTAGATGGGTCCGTTTTGGAGAATAGGGAAACTAAAAATAAAGATGCAGTAGTTGATCCTGAAGTTGAGGTAACAGGTTAATATGTGTTCTTTTCTTTTAAGTTTGTGAACTTTTTATGTTAAAATTATATGCAACTGTTAATTTGATAGCTACTTACTATTTAAAAAGGTCAGGATGAGGAGGTTAGTGTTATGGTTGGAGATTTTCCATCATCAACTGAAGTTTCTGTGATGAGAAACAGTTCTGGTAGTTTGGTTATGGATACGGATACCAACTCGGATGACAATTGTCATGTACCGGTAGAAGCTTCAGCTGATTTTTCCTTGCAGGAAACAGCGTCATATAGTTTAGAAGGGGACAATGAGGAGGTCAATGTTCTGGTTGGACATTTTCCATCATCATTTGAAGTTTCTGTGGTGGAAAACTGTTCTGGTAGTTTGGTTATAGATACAAGTACCGATTCGGATGATAATAGTTACGTGCCTGTAGAATCTTCAGCTAATTTTTCCTTAGAAGAAACATCATCACATAGTTTAGAAGGTGACAATGAGAAGGGTTATGATATGGACGAAGATGGCTCCTCAGCAATCGAAGTTTCCAGTATCGAAATTCATTTAGCTAGTTCAAGTGTTGGTACAGCTTTCAACTCTGGCAACCATAATCAAGAAGAGCCTTTGGAAACTTCAACAAATATGTCAAATAGTCAGGTAGCCAATTATTCCTCGCAGGAAACAGCTTTTTCTAGTTTAGACGGCGACAGTGAGAAGAGTTACAATATGGGTGAAGATGGTTCTTTAAGAACCATAGTTTCCAGTACGGAAAATCATTTAGCTAGTTCTAATATTGGTCCAGCTTTCAACTCTGGTGACCATAATCAAGAAAAGCCTTTGGAATCTTCAACTAATATGTCCTTTGGGGAAAAGGATTTAAATGGTGAGGATGAGATGGTGAATATGGCTGTAGAGTCTGCTCATGGTTTGCCCGTGGAGGGACAGTTCTTGCAGAGCGCTCAGTATGGGGATAACACTATGGTTAAAGAGGTTTCCTCGGCAACAGAAGTTCTGATCACAGAGAACCATCTCAGTAGTTCAAACATCGATCCAGATTTCAGTTCTGATGAACATGGTTCTGTACCTGTAGAGCTTTCAGCTTTGTCTTTGGAGGAAAAGGTGGCAAATTTTATGCATTATGGACATCTAGGTACAGTTGAAGGTTAGTAGGTCTGTGCATTATATATAAACACTAGCTTCTTAATTTGTGTTTCATCTTTATTAAATTGATGCTATGAGAATCCAACTTGAGTTTATTTGGTGTTTGACAATCAGATGATTCGTTTGGCATATTTTATGAGAGTGGCATTGAAGAGGGCAAGGGATACATGGAATGTGTGGATGCAGAAGTTCAATCTGTAACTTCTACCTCTGAGCACCTGGAAAATGTGCTTAGTGGAGACACTGCTGTGACACCAAATGGAAGTGCATCAAAATCTAACCAAGTTGTGCCTGCTGGGGCAGGGAACCCTCCTTATAGGTTTGTTTTCTACACGTCTCTGCAAAAGTATATTCTTGTTACATTATCCTCTATCTGCATCTTCAGTTGTTTCACTTTCTTCTCTGCATGATTTGGGAGATGGATATTGCACCTTACTCATCTACAGTTATGTTTCATCAATATGCTTGACATGCCTTAGGTTGAAATCTTTTCGTTATGTGATTTTTCTTTTGATTTTTGAACTTTGTGTAGGGATGAGAATCTATCAGCTGAAGGAGAAAGTACGCAGTTGAATGAAGATCTGGATATTAAGGTGAAGATTCTTACTTTTCGCCTAGAAATTTAATTTTTATTCATTGTTTCTGAGTCTTTCTAATTGTTTGGTATATATATATTGATATTGTAACCTTGTCATGTATTTACAGACTACCAAAAAGGTGAACCACGTTGAGATTAGTCAGCTTAAGTTAATGCTGGTACTAATATTCATGTATTTCTATGGAAGTTCTGCCTCTCTTTATAATTTAGTGTAATAGCTAAAAGATTGTTGCTTTTGCATGTTTAGCATCAAAAGGAGTTGGAGTTATCTCGGTTGAAAGAAGAGATTGAGAAAGAAAAGGTACATAAGCTATTTTTGTTCACAATTACACTGTTAACATGTCTCACCATGTCATGTTCCATCAACAAAGTCAGAACTTAAGAGAAACACAATGAATCTACTAACCTGTTCTAAATTTTACTCATGTAATTTTTTTACCCAGCAATAATTTCAGGTTCCTTTGCATCTTACTTGTGCCTTCAGAATGCTTTATCAGTTTTGCAAGCCAGGGCTGACACAGAAATCAGCAAAGCCCAACAACTTATCTCAGAAAAAGATGCAGAATTACAGTCTGCTGAAGAAACCCTTTCAGGACTAGTGGAGGTATAACATCTGCCTTCTTCGTGAATGTGTTATGTGTGTCAGTTCTACGCTGACTGGAATTAATTCACTTTACAGATTCAGATTCAGTATTGTGGGGATGGTGAAATTGTGGAGGTGACTGGTAGCTTTAATGGTTGGCATCATTATATTAAAATGGATGCACAGCCATTATCAAGTCTCACGGATCCCGTTGGATCCAGGTCTTAACTATCTCTGTTATTGTCAAAACTCTCTCTTTATAATCAGCCATCGGATACTTAGAACCTTATTGTTCAGAAGCTTGCAACGCGCTCAAGACATCTAAATTTTTTAAACTAACTTTATTATATGACCTTTAAATCTAAATTTCAATTGGCGTTTATTTTTGTTCACGTAACTGTTTTCTACTTCAGACTCTTAATTATACTCAACGTAATAACATTTTCTTTTTCAGGAAATCCAGACTTTGGTCAACAGTGCTGTGGCTTTATCCTGGAATATATGAGGTCTGTTCATTAGCCGTTTATTAGCACACAATTTACTGGGTCACCTAATAATAATTGGCAATAATTTGCAATCAGCCAAAGAAATTCAATAAATAGAATTATTCTGGAAGTTTTGTGTCGTGATATATTTTCCATGGAGAAGATGAAAAATAATGGAGGAAATAACACAATAAGGACACACTATTACCAAATGAGAGAGAGTAGCTTTTGTTAGAGTTTTTGACGCATAAAATATTGCACGGCTTAGAAGCAAAAGCCTTGTTCCTGATTTTCTTTTTATTTCTTTTATTTTCTTTTTTTAAGAATTTCAAGCTTGCGGAGATGTTCTAATCGGAGAAAGCAGAGTAAAATAAAATTGTTTTAGAGATGTGCTTTTGTTAGTAACATTTTTCATTTCACTGCAGATAAAATTCATTGTTGATGGCCACTGGAAGATTGATCCAGATCGAGAGTCAGTTAATCACGGCGTAATATGTAACAATATTCTCCGAGTTGACGGATGAATGGTTTCAGCTGGGAGGAATTCTTACAATCTGTTGAGTATAGAGGTGACTTGGTAAAGTACTTCTCACGTCTCTAAATCACTTGTTCAATCCTAATCAGGCATGGAAGGCTTGTCTTCTCGCATGAAATCTAAATTACCATGTTTGAGTCTTTAGACATAAACTAAATTTCTAAGGACCACTCTTATTCTTAAACTGATGCTAGGCCAGCCTTCCGAACAATAATTCGAACTCCGGGAACACATTTTATTTAAATTTTTTATTTTTCAATCATCTTCTGCTGCCTAAAGTTACGGATTTAAAAACTGTAAATCATCAAGATTTTAGTGTTGACAAGTCTTGTTTTCGGAAGGTTTGTCCTGATTAATTTCCATTCTTCTACTCACTTCTAGGCAGCTCAACATTATTTACTTACACAAGATTTTGGCTTGTGGTTTAGGTTACAAAACACAATAACTGAGTGGTGAAATGGTCTGCGTCTCGTGGAACAGATCAAAGCTGAAGAGAGACATGAGGCATGCAAGATCATGCAGTTTTTTGAATTCAGAGCTGGGATTATTCTCTGCTAAAGGATCGAGTGAGCTCGGTCCCTATAAGTCTGCAACTCTTCGCTCATCGCTACCTCTCTAGTTAAGGCCCATTTTTATGGCTTGATTTCCGTATGGGGAAGACAAATGGTATGCTGGTCCGGTTGTACATATTGTCAAAAACTATTCAAAATTAGGTTTTTCAGTAGTGGTATGTTGGGGGTAGGAAAGCAGGTTAGAATTTTTACACTATCGTATACTGTTGGGTGAACATGTAAATCCCCCTTAAGATGTTGTCAATAAATATAAAAGTTTGCATTTTTCTCACTTTCAAGTTTCAACCAATTTCTTTATTACTGTTTAAGTTGTCTTAATACTTTGTCGGTTATAAACAGTAATACAACCAAAATCTTCAATAGTAACTGGAACGTGAACCTACCATTGTTTTATTCGTAAAAAGAATTGGAAGGTGAAAACCGTCATAACCAAACACAGGCAAGACACATCCTTTAAGGCTCGTGTATTGTTTGCTCTAAAGATTAGGTAGGAATCAAGCATCTAATAGAGGTTGTTTTCATTGGTAAAAGAAAAAAACATTGGACCATAAATTAGCAAATTATTTCCTTTTCTCACTTTATATGAAAGAAAAGATTACGCAGACAAATTAGGAGAAATATTCGTCCCAGAGTGATGAGATCATACGTATGAGACAAACTTCGGTAAAACGAACATGAAAATACCTCTTAGAAAAGCAATAGGAAAGCTAAAAACTACAATAACACTTGAAATTGAAATCCACTACCATTTTTTCATACTTAGCTAACCTCAACCATCTTCACATCATTTTACCCATTGGATGATTCAAACAAGCATTCTTCAAGGGTCGAAACATAAGTATGCCCCAAAAGTACTTTTACATGATAAGTACAAGGAGAATCAAACCAGCTACCCCTTTCGGATGCACAAAAGACAACAACAACCCATGGCCCTCCACCCAAAGTTCTACCAGGAAAAACAACATTCAGAAAGGGTCAACAAAGTTCCAAGCCCAGTTTTAGGTTGACTTGGAAAAATGTAGAGACAGCAATCTAGCAATCTCACCAAACCCAACCTTCTCTTTCCCAGCAAAGATGGTCTTCAGTTTCTCATCACAAAAGATCTCCTTCTTATTTGCGGGATTCTGCAAGCAATCCAAAGCATGAAAATAAGTCTTATGTACAGAGAAGAAACACCATGTTATGCATGCAGAGCTAATGTATTACAGAGTTTGGTCATGTGAGAAGACAATACCAAAAATCAAGAGTTGGTCATAACAAGTGTGTGTTTAATCACAGCCGTTGATTGACGTAAGTCCTACCATAGAACCCACGCCAACAGACGACCCTGACTGAACAAACATGTTGCAGCAAAGCTCTCCCTAATCCCACACAAAAGAATTACAAAGAACCTAACATAACAGTCTGACTGGTGGATAAAGGAACTCTACCAAACAAGTCATAGTGTAAGCCTTTCATCCATTTCATCACTGTTATGCATGCAAAGCTATGCTATTGAAGAGTGTGATCACGTGATAAGACAGCAACAAATATCTAGAGTTGGCCGCAACAAGTGATAGTGTGTACAATCACAACCGTTGATTAATATGAGTCCTCCTATAGAACCCACGCCAATCAATGGCCCTGATCGAAGAAACACGTGAAAAACCTCTTGTCCTAATCCCACACAACAATTTGACCAGCGATAAAAGAACTCTCTACCAACCCTTTTAAAGGGTAGTTCTTTCACAGCCCCTAATCATAGACAAACAAATGAATAACAAGGGTCGTAAAACAGACACTAAAGCAAGTATAAAAGACAACGAAGCCCATTATCTGATTCCCATAGAAAGACTCCATCTTCAAAGAAACCCTTTGTTCCTCTGTGTCCAAATCACCTAAAACATATCTCAGACAGGGTACCTAAACTAAAGGCCAACAGATACCTTAATACCTACACAATAACCAAATACGCATACTTAAAATTCTAAATGTGAACTGAAAATGTCAATGTTTAGTATCACATATTCAAAAAAAATACCTAATAAACAAAAATATATGAACAAAATCATTTACATCCCTTAAGCTTGAAAATGAAAATTAACATAAGCAAAACCCTAAGAAAAATAAACCACCCCTCCTTTTTTTTTTTTTTTTTTCCCCTTCTTTTTGGGGTTTTTGAGAGAGAGTACCTGAAGGTTATGGAGCTTGACATACTCCCAAACTTTCTTAACGGCGTCGCTTCGAGAGGCTTGGGTTGTGCCGAGGAAGCTGCCGAGCTGCGAAGAGACTGGAACCAGCTTCATTAAACCCACGTTGGCGCGGGAAGGCTTTGGAGTAGCCGAAGCCGAAGATGAAGACGGCGCCGTCTTCAAGGAGGCCCCTTTCGCTGCCGCCATGAGAGCCCTGCATCCTCCTCCCAATGCCCTAGCTGCCATCACCGATCACTCTCTCTCTCTCTCTCTCCCCCTCGAAAAACTACAAAGAAGCGAATACACAGATTTCAATTTCAGGGAAATGAAAGAGCTTTGAAGAGGAGCACTCACTTCACAAAGGACTACGAAGCCTCTCAATTTCCCAAATAGGGATCTTTCCTTAGGGCCACTCTTTAGGGCCCAAGATTCAAGTCTCTGTGTTAGGAGCTTTGGGCCCTAACTTCAGGCCCATTAAAAATTAAATAAATGGCAATATTATAATGCTATATAGCCGTTAGGTGTCTTGGACTTTGGATTTGTGGCTTACTGCCAGTCTGCCACGTTGCTTTTAAATGCGTTCTTATGTCGAAAACTAGGTGTCAATACAACGTACGAGTTCTAAATCACACGTACATTTTACACGTATATTTATGTGTGATACCAAGAGTCCGTTTGTCATCTAAATTTTTTGAGAGAAAGAAAATAAATTTTAAAATATTTTATTTTCTCTTGTTAGAATTCAAATAAAAAATAATAATTTTTTTTTTAAAAAAACGAGAGTTTAATTATTTAATATTATGTTTTAATATATAAAATTTTGATACATTAATTAATAAAGTCAAAATTTTCAAAATAAAATTCTACTAAATTTTAGAAAAAATAATTTTCTCTTACTTTTTTCTTGACCTTTCTTTATAATTTTTTTTTCTTGCAAAATTCAGGTTCTAAACTGAGCTGAATGTTTTAGATTAATACGTTAATAGAAAAGCTTCAATCTTGGGAGTCAGAACCCATCAATGGCATAACTCCACAAATGATGACATGTAATGTCCATAACAATTCAACTATTTTTATCCAAATTCGGCATTGAGAAATTGCTAACTCCTTGTATAGAAGCCAATTACAAGTAATTGATTGTTGTTATTATAAATAATCTTGAAAGGAGAATACTAAATATAGATGTCTGTATAATCAAAACCGTTTATTGGTGTAAATTTCACAATAAGAGTTACTTCAATATTTGTTGCTAGTATTCTCACGTTGAAAAGTATCGGAATGTTTTTGGGTAGAAAAGCAGGTTATAAACTCTTCCCTTTGGTTTCCTCTTTTGAAGAGGAAAAAGTTGTACACGTATAAATTCACCTTAATAGTTATAAATGAATCCAATATTTTCATAACTACTAAGAACTATTTCGGAATCTACTATTAATATTGACTGTGGTTATATAGTTATTACTGCCAAAAGGTAAATAATCCAATAGACGCTACGTGTTGATGACCACTCTAATTTGCAAATGCAGCCAACAATAGAATGGCCTAAGAGCAATCAGTGAGCCAGAAAGTGAAAAACGTAGATTTTGATATAAAACATTAGCCCGTCACAAATGGCTATTACTATGTCCATTTAATGTAATGCTGTGTAACTCCCATTGTATTCATTCTCTTGGATATTCCACAGGAAACCATCCATGTTCACCCTCTCTTTTTAACTTTTCTTAGAAAAAGTGACCAATTGACAAACATGGTGAGTCTTTCTTGCATTGGGCCCAGATTATGGCAAGCTCACCAAAAAGGTCAGTGGTTGGGTTCGTGTTAGAGACCACGTGGAGAAGCATCACTAAATTTGATCAAAACATTAACTGTGAGAAAACCTAGAAGCGTGTCTCTTTCCTTGCCATTCCCACTGCTTTGCCTCATACCCTCTATCTATCTTCAACTCTCTAATGACTCTAACTTCCTCTATTTCCCTATCTTCCTTCTAATTTTCTCTCTTTTCCACAATTTATTCCTTCTTTTGTTTGCTCAAAATGGCTATGGTGA
Organism: Parasponia andersonii; assembly: GCA_002914805.1. Classification (NCBI taxonomy): domain Eukaryota; kingdom Viridiplantae; phylum Streptophyta; class Magnoliopsida; order Rosales; family Cannabaceae; genus Trema; species Trema andersonii. Next base: position 481,837 of record JXTB01000268.1, on the reverse strand, counting down.
CTGCTTCTACCAGTCTTCATCTGGGCTGTCGTTTTTCCTTTCTACATTCCCCTGACCTTGCCAAGTTCCAACCGCTTTCCCAAAACCATGGAGAATCCTGCCTCAAGTTGGGGCCTTCAATGGAAACGACAAGGAGAAGACCTCTCCTTTCCCCTCTTTTAGTGAAAAACGACACAAAATTTTGTGACGTAGTTGATAATGAGGCTAATGATGAAAACGAGGAAGACAAGGGAGAACCCAGTGAGACCCTCTTGTACTCGTTTAGTCCATTGCCTCTGATACTTGTGGCTGCTCTACCTGGAGGTATGCTTTATATACTTCTGAATCTGATCATATATTTATGTACTTGCCCTTTTAATTTGATGTACGAGTTCTAAATTTCTTGGAAGTTTAAGCTTATGTAATGTAAAACAGAGATTCTTTTGTCACATTATTAGATTATCTCTGCAGTGTGGACCATTACGAGCTTTTGGTTATTTAAATAACAAACACCAAAATTTTTGGATATTGCAGCTGGAGCTGTAAGGTCTTTGTCTGGGCCTTTCGTTGAGCTTGTCAAGTCATGGAATCTTCCTGATTGGCTTGTCCACTGGGGTCATCCTGGAAACATGGTATATAATGTTACAGTCCTTTTTTCCCCCTCGCTTTTATTTCTATTAATATCAGCATTTAAACTTATGTGTAAAGTTATTTAATGTAATTTTTGTATGATTTGCTCCATTAAATAGGCAGTTGTGCTCTTTGCCATGGGTGGCTATGGAACCTATTTGGGTTTCCGGATACGTGTTTCTGATGATTTGGTAAGAGAATTGCTGCATTCATAATTGTAATCAAGAACAGTGACGTAATCTTCTACATTTTTTTTCTTAGTGTCCTTGGATTTGTAATTTATATGTTTTGATAATTTCAGGAAGAGAAAGCCAAGGCAAAAGACTTGCATCCAAAGCTTTTAGCTGGGATGTTTTTCTTCTTTGCTCTTGGAGCTACTGGTGGAATAACTTCCCTTCTCACCTCTGACAAACCCATCTTTGAAAGGTATTAAAAGAAACATTTTCACAAGCAATTATACTTTCCTCAATAGACAATGAGGTTAAATTTGCAGGGTTTTAATTGGTAAATTCTGATCACAATTGATTTTTTTGGTTGCAGTCCACATGCTGTTACTGGTTTTATAGGTCTTTCTCTCTTAACCGTTCAAACCATTCTACCTACATTGTTTGAGGTACCTTCTGTCCCTAATCTTTGTAAGCTTTTTATTTTGTCCATTGTGACCCAAGTTTTTATTTGTCTCAAACTTTTTCTCTGATGACTCTAATCATGTGCAGGGTAATCCTGGATTACGAAATGTTCATGGGATTTTGGGTAGTGGGATCATGACTCTGTTTCTTGTTCATGCTGCCCTTGGACTCCAACTTGGCCTAAGCTACTAACTATGAATAGGATGTTGTCCATTCCGTTCCTTGTTAGTTGATCTTTCTATGGTTCCTTATCCTTGGATTTAATATGAGTCATGACAGCAGAGAATTGAAATACAACTTGTCAACACTTGGTTCTTTAAAACACTCGAGAGAAAAGAAAGGAAATGAGAGAAAAAAGTACATCACTTGTTGTAAAGAACAACACATCAGCACCATTCCTCAGGCTGTCAAGACTCGAGTATGAATGGGAACCACATGGGAAGTGTTGAGATCTAAGTAGGGTATACACTGTCATTTTCGACGGTGATTTTCAATATTCTTGGGTTGTCCATTTTTTTTTTTTTAAACTATAAGATATTTAATGTTGTCTACAAGATAATATAATTTTTCATAAAAGTTCAAATATAAAAAGTAGAGTCCAGAAAATAAAAAGTGTCGGTGGCATGCATGACCCCTCAAATTACAGTAATCGCAGGAGAAATGGCAGCTATTATTACCTACCAATGTGTTTGCACTAGGCCACTAGCAGATCCATAAGTATGCAGAAGCACTGAATCCTCCTGTCATTAGAACTTATAACGAAAAATATCATAGGTGTTGAACTCAATTGAATGCCTCTTTTACATTATGATTATGATGAGTGCATATTTTTAACATTTTCAACATTTTACTCCATATAAGGACCCCGAAGATATTGGAATTGCTGATGTGAAAATTTGACATGTTAAACTTCCAGGATCTCACGTAGATTATTAGAGAAATGCTACCATTAGACACAAGAGTCTTATCCCAACAAAATAGCTCAAATTGGGACAAGTCTAGCTATAGCATTACTCAAGGTTTATTAAAAGTCACTAAACAATCCATTAAAGTCAAAAATTCTAAATTGAGTTTATAGAAATACATAATTATAGTATTATCCAACTCTATCACATCTCACACTACAAGCATCAACTCAATTTCTCTTATAATAAATGAGATAGCGATTTGAATGACATGGAATAACATTTTTCTTATTCAAAGAAAAATCCAAAGTTTAGAACAAATTTTGGTTGCCTAATTATGTATTCAACTGTCTTAATTGATCAAAGCAAGTTGGCTCATAAAAAATGTATATTATTAATTGTAGAAGACTTTCTTTCCCAGCATATTATGGTTTAGGTCACCACCAACACCACCATATCCTGAGTTGGCAAGATTTGAGATGAGATAGGACTGGTCAATGGAGCACTTATCACTGGTCAATAAAGCTCTTACCACTGCTCTATAATGGGCCCACAATTAGCAGTATTCAGAGAATCTCAACCAATAGAGAATAAATGGGACAACATTTCCTGAAAAAACCATAGAAAAGCACAGAGAGCGAATGATACGCACCTTCACTTTCTCCACCCCACGTCCACTTGCTATATATATATATATTTAATGCCACATATATAGTATATATCACTTCCTCCGTTACATCTTTCTTATCGTTGAAGGTCTCAATTTCTCACGCTACACAGGTTTTTGCTCTTTCCTCTGAATATTGGTATTGTCTTTGCGTCGTCAGTGTAATGTATACAAATACAATATGAATTTTCATTTCTGACTTTATACATGACGTTACTAAGCGTCTACAAGCTAGAATCCTTCATCTCGGAGTTTATATATAATATAACTAAACGTACAAGTTAGATGGTGTATGTATAACATAAGTAAGCATCTACAAGTTAGATCATTTTTCTCAAATTGCAGATTTTATATGGTTTTTTGATTCAATGATTCTCGACTAAAACTCAAATGCAGCCACACCCAGTTTTTATTTTCTATGATATAATCTAATTTCCATCTTTTTGAATCCAATTCCAACACTTCGATGCAACTTATATCTTGAAATTCTTTTCTGGGCATACTTAGATCTAACATTTCTGCAAATATTTACTGTATATGTGTAATTCCAGGCTAGAGATAGATACCTTTCTGTTTACTTCTGAATCTGTTAACGAGAGCCATCCAGACAAGTTCTGTGATCAAGTGCTTGATGCCATCCTAGATGCTTGCCTCGAGCAAGACCCTGAGAGCAAAGTGGCTTGTGAGACCTGTACCAAAACAACCATGGTTATGGTCTTTGGTGAGATCACTACCAAGGCCAAGGTTGACTACGAGAAAATAGTTAGAGATACTTGCCGAGGCATTGGATTTGTCTCCCCTGACGTTGGACTTGATGCCGATAACTGCAAGGTCCTCTTCAATATCGAGCAGCAAAGCCCAGACATTACTCAGGGAGTTCATGGCCACCTCACCAAGAGGCCTGAGGAGATCGGAGCCAGTGACCAAGGCCATATGTTTGGCTATGCCACCGACGAGACCCCGGAGCTTATGCCACTCACTCATGTCCTGGCTACAAAACTTGGTGCCAAGCTCACTGAGGTGAGGAAGAATAAGACATGTCCATAACTAAGGCCAGATGGTAAGACCCAAGTGACGGTTGAGTACAAGAATGACAATGGTGCCATGATCCCTGTAAGAGTCCACACTGTCCTCATCTCAACTCAACACGATGAGATTGTGATAAACGGACAGATTGCCAACGATTTGAAGGAACATGTCATTAAGTCTGTGATCCCATCTCAGTATCTAGATGACAAAACTATCTTCCACCTCAACGCTTCGGGCAGGTTTGTCATTAGTGGACCATATGGGGATGCTGGGCTCACTGGCCGGAAGATAATTATTGACACCTATGGTGGATGTGNAGGGGCTCATGGTGGAGGTGCTTTCTTAGGGAAGGACCCAACCAAGGTGGACAGAAGTGATGCATATACTGTAAGGCAGGCTGCAAAGAGTGTGGTGGCTTCTGGGCTTGCCTGCCACTGCCTTGTGCTGGTTTCTTATGCAATTGGTGTGCCAGAGTTGCTGTCAGTTTTCGTGGACATCTACACGACGGGGAAGATTCTAGACAAGGATATATTGGCACTCCAAGGAAAATTTTGACTTTAGGCCTGGGATGATTTACATTAATCTTGACTTGAAGAGATGAGGCAACTTCAGGTTTCAGAAGACTGCCGCTTATGGCCATTTTGGTCGTGATGACGCGGATTTCACTTGGGAGACAGTAAAGATCCTTAAGCCAAAGGCTTAAATTAGAGGTTGTCAAAATAGAAGTGGTTATTATCATAGCCATAAGTTGGTTATTATCAATTGGTTATTATCAATGCATGCATCTTTTTTTTATTGATGTCTATTTTTCAAGACTCGGCAAGTGACCGAGTGAAAGGCAGCAATAAGAGATGTGTGCTTTTGAGTCGAGGTTAAGCAAATTAGGAGATTATAGCACTTCGTTCCAGTCTTCTCTCGTTTTGTAGTTTTAAATTCTATCAAATTCTTTTCCCCATTTTTTCTCTTCCGCAAGCGATTGTTTGAGAAAACTAAGCTGATTCATTGTGGCCAATTCTATATTGTAATCTATTTCACTTTCAATTTTCAACTTCTTAGATGCTTTCTCAGTACAAGTGAATAATTTAAAACAAATGAAAAGCGTATGTCACTTTTGCAATCCGAAAACATCAAAGTGTAAAAGAGAGGAACTAATCAAATTCAAAGCTCGCTTTCATTGACGCAAGAATGTTATTTATAGGTCAACATACTGTGAATAAATTGTGTAACACATAAGCCTACAGACTGATACATATAATATACTCAAGAGTGCAGCCATAACCGATCATGAAGACGCTCTTCTCCAGCACCAAACATCTCATCTACTTTTTCACCATCTCTATAAAATTGAAAGGTAGGTGTATACCTAATATGTAAAGTAGTTTCCGGGCATTCATCAATGTCAGCGTAGACGAACGAAAGCTTGGGAAAATCGTTACTCAGCTTACAAAATGAAGGGAGAATCTGGCCACAAACTCGACACCTGAAATGACCACCCCCCCCAACAAAAAAAAAAAAAGCAAATCAAATAACTCAATAGTATTAGTATTCTACCACAGAAACAGAGCACTGTGAGATGAGATATTTAAAAGCATTGTATTCTCCTAGATACATAGTTACAAGCCTCAATATTGTAGGCAATTTTGAGAACCAATGAAAAATTCTACCATCTTTAGGCTTTTATTTCAAAGAGATTTTTCATCGAACATCTTGTGTTCATAATATATACAGTAAAAAGTACATAGATATGCCACATCAATCACTCACAAAGTATGTTAATCACGCATTACACGAATTAAAGAGCGAACAGAATATTTCAAAGAGTGGTTAACATACCAAGATGCACCATAATTGATGACAGCCTGCAATAGAACTCAAGTCAAAAAGAATTTTTTGCTTTCAAAATCTCAATAAAAGTAGAATTTAAGAAAGTGTTGGTTTTGGAAGCTCACAGGAGCTTTGGAAATCTTGATTTCGGTGAGAATTTGGGTCAAGTTTTGGTCAGTTGAAGCACTCTTCAAGTTGCCATAGCGATTTATTGGGAGCTCCAAACCTGTTCCTTCCAGTCCCCTCTTTGGCTTCACTTGGCTGCTCCCACTTGACTCACTTATGCCTTCCATTTCTTTAGCCACTCAGTCTCCATCACCCCATTTAAGTTGGATCGATAGTGTCATTTGACTTGCATGTGACAAATTGCTTAAGAAAATACAATCAGTTTTTAACATAAACTTTACTACAAAATTGATTTTTTTTTTTCATTTTTAATCCAAAAGCTTTTTTAAAAAAATAAATCAAAATTTAACATTGTTCTTGGAGGGAAAAAAAAAAAGTCGCAAAATTAATTATGGATATTTCTATTTCACCCAGCAACCTTACTAATAAAGTTTACACCTACCTCACTGCAGCTTCGATATTTTTAAAGGAACCAGTTTATGCAGATTAATGAGTTCGTGGAAAACAATTGTCCATCCATGCATATTTTCGTGTTGAAAAAACCTATTAAACATGCTTCCTAATAGCCCAAAATTGGAAAATAATTGTCTCTACATGTTTCTTTTTTAATTAAATTACCTGAAATGTTTAGTCGTTAAAAATCATTGAAATGCATAAAAAAATCATCGATACACTGGGCATTTTGGTTTTTCCAAGCCACAAAAGTATATTTTGTAGAAGTAGTTTGAGAGCGCCATATTTATCAAATTACGGGTATTATGTCGCATGTTTAATAGAGTTTCCATTTTTCTTTTCATTCAACCTTTTAAGCTGCATTAGCTTTTAAAGAAAAGACAATTTGACAAGAAGAGTAAACTGACTTTTCCTAATTATATACAGAGTAAGAACCAAACCATCAGCTTGATACTAGACGTTTTTTTCTCTTATATATAAAAGCAAACTTATATATACTCCTGTGCAATGGAATTGAGAATTGAGAATTGAGAAGACTAAAGTGGGAATTAAGATCACAATCAATGGCTTTGTTCTCACCATTTTTATTTAGAACTAAATGTTACCATAGGACCCATGTTACATCTAAAACAGCCCAAAATTATGTTCATCCTTCTTTTCATCTGACTTGATGTACTACAAGGATTACACTTTGATCATGTTACTAATTTGAAAAGGGAACGATGTTTGGACATGGAATAGAGATGAATACGAAACAACGATGGGAAGACTGATTCATTTCCATGTATAACTAATAGGTATATAACCACATAAGATAGGAATCATTTCCTTTTTCATTCCATAATGGATTAGTAAACATGCCATTTGTGCCAAAAGCTATTTTAGCTTAATTCTGCAGTAATTATTATAGGGCTCTTCAATGCTGTGTGTACTTATTAAACTGATAAAGCATATGTCTATAGCTTTGGAGTTGTGGCATAGGAGTAGGAGATGACGAGTAAAGAGAAAACCAATTACTAGCCAGAGGACTTTCTATACCTATTTGAACAACTGAACTGCTTCATTTTTGAACTCCTTTTTCTTCATTCAATTCTCCTACAACCAATTTTAACAAGGACTCTCTTTACCTATTTGATTGAGTAAATGAACTGCTTGCTTCAGATTTGAGTGGTGATGTTAGTAAGACAATAAAAATTGTAGAATTAGCTACCTCCCGATATCTGCGCACAAATACTTCTTGTGGTTTTGGGCCAAGATCATAGGTTTGGATTACTGTTGTCGACTAGAGCCCTCAAAAGTGATAAAAAGTTAAAATTTTAATATGGAAAAAAGAATGAATGATAGAAACTATTAAACGAATAATTAAGAAACTAAAATAAGAAGCAACTACACAAACACTATTAAAACAATTAACATTGCATATTGTCCTAAATAACCAGAAATAAGCTTAGAGGAACTCAAAAACACAATAACCCACATAAGTTATAGCTCAGTTGAATAAGTTGATATGCTAGAAATACAGAGGAACATTTTAAATAATCAGGGATAACTCCCTGCTCTAATTACTTGGCAATGCAGGAATTGTGGTAGGCTACCACAGATGCGAAAGAGTGAAGACACAAGCACTAGAAATACTTTGATAAGAGTAATAAGACATACAAATCTCACAACTATACTCAATATTCCTCATCACCAAAATCATTTTACTTTGATAAGAGTAATAAGACACCAAAAATTGTCTACGAGGGAGAACCCTAATCTATTTTCCAATTCAGATGCAAATGAAATTGTTTGAATTTAAAACCCAGAAATTGTTCGATCTTTTTTTGGGTAAAAGAATAAAACTGATGCAGATGCAAGAGAAGAGAAAAAAGGAGAAGGAAATGGAAATTTCGAGGCTACCTGCTATAGATTGAGTAGAGGTCGTCGGTGGCAGAGGAGGAATCTGATGAGTCGAGCTTCAAGCTTCGTCCATGGCTGGAGCTCGTCAATGGTTAGAGGAGCTGATTGGATCGAGCATCGTCGATGGCTGCGCAGAGGAGGAAAGAGCACACGGGCCTGAGTTTTGAGTAATATCCCAAAACGATAAAAAAAAATCGTTTTCTCAATTTTAGCCCAATTTTTTGGGTTGGGCTTGGAAACAGTTTTGTGAAACAAGCCCACCAAACAAGTATTTATTGATCCGAATCTGATACCAAATGGACCCTAATTTACTCTGGTTATACCCTTTTCAATGCGTACGGTACGAGCTGTCACACTTGACCTACATTTTCTCATTTCGAAACAATAACTATATTATGGTATAGTTTTTGTTTGGGGAAAGAAAGTAACACATTTTAGATTATTAGGCCAATCGTAAGGGAGTCGTTGTAAAGACTATGATTTTTGCCTCGCTGACACGAAATAAATTGTACGGTTATTGACAAATGTGTTAATCAAACCGCAATGCCACCTGATAATTGATACGCAAAACATGTGATGAAAATTGATAACTACGAACTTGATGAGAAAGTGATTTGGCAAAATTGGATCAGTCAGCTAACTCTTTTTTTTTTTTTTTTTTTTTTCTCTCTTCACCTCTTTTAATTAATTATGATTTATTAGCAAAAGTATGCTCTTGCGAATTAACCTAAATGTCCTCATATATTTGTCTCTTAGCACATCTGTCAAATACAATAATATAGTAATCGTATTATATTTTGCCAATTTTTTTTTTAAAAAAAATCTAGATATGCAATTCAATTTTCGTTAAAATGAATACACCAATTGTAGTTACCGAAAATTTTGATTCTCCTAATAATTTAGATATTAGATTGTGATGAGATAAGATTTTTAATTTCAATATTATTAATGTTTATATATTCTTTTTTTGTATTTAAAAGAAAAAAAAATAAGATTTATTATTAGTTGGCATTATTTCTTTTGAATATTTCTAGAAAGATCTAAGTAGATTTTGTGATCTCAATTTTGTGATTATTAATATTTTCTTTTCTTTCTTCTCTTGAAATTTATGTTTTTCTGTTAAGTTGTTTTTTTGGAACCAATCATTTGGGACTTTTTTTTTGGGTTTGGGAACCGATGCATTGTAATTTCTAAAAAGAGAAAAAAAAAAAGTCTAAAAAAAGAAATTTTAAGATAAAAATTTAGCAAGGGGTGTTTTGGTATATAATAAAAATTTGTAACATGTGCAAAAAAGAATTTTAAAATATTAAACAAGTGTAATCTGAAAGGGGTGGTTAAGCAAAAGATGCATTTTCTTATTAATAATAGTCATTAATTACAAAAGAAACAATAGATAAAGGTAATGAAACAACCCATATTTTATTATTGGTCGGATTGGGTTATGTTGGAGAGATTAAAATCTATATATATCTAACGTGTTCAAATATTAAATGATCAGATTGGTCATGGAAAATACCACCAACTCCAACAAAAGTTCTCTCTGCAACCAAACATGGCATCATCATTTAGCTTAAGACCCCCAGAAGCAGAAGCTGTCCAACGAGTCTCAAGAACTACTCTGGTTCCGAAACCTCTTCCCTCTGGAACTCGTGTAAGAAAGTTTCAGCATAATTAACTAGACTCAAAGCAGCCCAAGAAATACCACCATGCAATCTTTTGTTACGATCAGACTAAATACTCCAGAGTATCGTGCAAAACTTTTCGAAAATATCACACACTAAACATTCCAAAACACACCAACCAAGCAACCTCACGTAACCAAAAAAAGTTTAATCAATGCCCCATAAGTAAAAAATTTTCCATATGTGGGGACTAGATTTTGTTCTACTGCCAAAACAACACCTAGGATCAATTGGATTCTTTCGATGAATAAGATGAAGGAATAGCTTCATGAAAAACTTGCCATACGAAAATTTGAATTTTAGAGGGTGTTGTGCAATCAAAAATTTCTTCATTGTACATTTTGTTGCTCAATGCCAGATAAAGAAAGTTAACATTTAGCCTTAAATCAAAGAGCTAGCTCGCACATTATTATCATAATTAATATGCAATCTTCTTCGAATAATTAATATGCGACTTGAGACAAAGATGAAAGGAAACTAGATAGAATATCATAGAAATGGTTAACTTGCAGAAAAAGAAAACAAGCTTCTATCTAGAGACTAAGCAACTCGTCTATCAATTATTATCTACTTTTGTGTTGTTATCTAAAATTGTATTCCTATTATGTGTTACCCATTTTCAAAATTGAAGAACGCTGAACTATTTTATGTCACTGAAAGGAGGTTCAGTCTCATTATTTTTTTCATCTCACAATCACTTCATAATACACTTAGTCTGTAATTTTTTCTTTGTTCTCACCCTAAGATTTAGAGAACTCTTATAATTCTTTAGAAATAGTGAAGAACATTGGATGTAAACTCACTATTTTTGGGAACTGAACTATTATAAAATTTTTATCTATTATTTATTTATTTTTAATATATTTTACACGCAAACCACGTCTCACAAATATTTATTGTTGATAAAATCTCCGTCAACAAAAAGAACGTTCAATTTTTATAGATTCTTCCATCATTGAGCAAAAATCCCTTAAGTATAACCTTATTGCATAGAACGATTTCTAAAAAGGAGCCTATAACTCCAAGCAGAGTATTCTCCTTTGTCCTCATAATGCTAAATTAGACAATCTTCCCTATCAACAAAACAACACTTAGAGGAGTAGACTTTATAACTTCAATCTTGTCATTATTCCAAACAACAGGAGTACCTAAGATAAGATCCTTAATCGTCATCACGTGATTACTATGCTAAGTAATAGGGCAAAGGAAACTAGTCTGGAAATTCAAGGATCATAAAAAGGTCGAATCTTGCTCACATTGCCAACTCTCCACCTCAATCTTTTACAAGTGGGCTCACAGCCCCATGATATACTTTTTTCCCAAAGAAGGAGAGCATGACTTTTACACTCAAATTGTACTTCGCTAGGTATAACAAGTTTGAGTCGTCGATCCCACGAGAAGGCGAAAAATAAGAAAATAAATGACCAAAATTATAAAGAAAAAATTACGTAAAAATAAACATAAATAAGGAGAGAGATGTAGGTGTTGTCTCTTGTGTTCGGCGGTATTGAAATGAAACTCCATTTATAGAGTTCTAAGATCCTCCGTAGCCTTTTCCTCCAATTGCAAAATTGATTAAAAACAATTAATCTCGTGATGCCGCTATGTTGTGCACTTACTTCTCTTTTTCTTTCTTAATTATTTGATGTTTCTCTTATCATCTATGCTGCGACCACGTGCCAAAGTATCGTATTTCTTTATTGATCAAACTATGTGCCTATTTCATAGATGCTACGCCAGCCAACTTGAATTCACCAAGCAATGTTTTGCTTTTTCTTCTCTTTATTTCTTTATTGAAAAGCAACTTTTCCTTAATTAATTCACCCATTACATGGATGCAACCCATCCTTAATGCTCCACACGTGCACACAAATATCAACCTCTGCTTTTCAGAGGAAACCATCTAGTTGTAGATAAGGATAAACTAATGGGCCTTGTATAATCCATTGGTCCTGGGTTACAAAAATAACAGTTTGTGCATCGCCTTTACAAAAATACCACTTTTATAAATAAGAATTCCAAAAATAATTCATTGCATAATATTCTTATAAAAATACCAATTTCAGCTCAATATTTCCACAAATACACCATTATAATCGTTCTCAAAGTGATAGTTTTGTGTCCTTATCAATGACTTATCACAATCTAGCAAAAAATCCTTATTATGGAAGTATTTACCATTCAGAATACGCGCCGATAGCAAAGAAGGATCTCTATCATTTACTTTAGTAGACAAATCTATTATCTTAAATTGTTTCTGTTTTCGTTCTTATAGATTTTGTATTTTCGGCCACATCGTAAACCCAAAATAAAAAATGATATGAAACAAGCAATAAATAATATATTGATGCATTAGTATGTTAAGGGAAATCAAATCTTTGTTGTAACCTGTAAATATGCATGTTTTAAGAATTGACTATACCTCAAGTAAAAGGTTGAGACAATGAGTGAATAATACTCTAGAAGGCTCTGAGCACATATTTATACACCTGGAATACAATCAAAATAAGAAAAAAAAATACTAAATGAATTAAGTTTAGAAAATACTCTCTCTTTCTTCTATCTTCTTCTCTCTATCTTTGAAAAGTTTAACATGGGTCTTCTCTTTACTGGAGAGGGGGATCTTCCTTTTTTTTTTTCTTTTTCTTTTCTCGTCGATCTTTATTTTTGTTTTCAAATAATCTTTTTGTTTGGGAAAGTAGATGTCCACCTAAATCTAAATTTATGGTGCTAACTGGGCTAGCTCAGTTGGTCCAAGACTTGAGAGATGTGTGTGTGAATTTGGGGGGTCAGGGGTTTAAACTTTAATAGAGTGTGTATGTTATTTTCTTTAAAATTTGTAGTAAGTAGTGGTCATTAATTAAGCTCTATTTAAAAAAAAATAAAAAATCTAAATTTATAGTATTCTCAAATTTAGATATTTGATAGTTTTGATTTTTATTATTACTTTTTATTAGTACGGTTATCATTCAGATTAATATATCATATATAATTTATAAATGAAGAGTTTATTATTATAAGGAATTGAAAAGTACTATTTAGATAATGAAGAAGCAAAATGAGTTATTGAAGAGTTTTTATCCAAGATTGTTGACGCGAATCACCTTTACTTTGATATCTTTGAAAGTTTTTTTTTTCTTAATGTTTATGAATTACCATATTAGGGAATATCAGGCCAATTACTACAAAATTTCACAAATTAAGTGATTTAAGGTTAGTGAGTCGATAATGAAGAAGTTGGGGTTGGTGAATCTTCAATCAAAGGAATTGAGCGCGAGCACAAACATTTTCACATGATTATTTGTATTTAAATTATTAGGTTTAGTCCTCTTTATTTGTGCATTTTGCAAATGCTTTGTGCAGCCTCTTGTGCAATGAAAATTAAAGTGGGAACAATTATTTTGTCAATATTAATAACGTGAGACAAGATATTAATATCGTGTTCTAGATGAAATAGCAACTGTATATGATGATATAATTGTTGTACATAACGGTAACATAATTGTTTTGAGCTGTAACTACCGAGATGACAATTGTGGTAGCAGTAGTTAGCTTATGATTATGCTCAAAATAGATGGTTGCTTTGGATTTTTATCGTAGAATCGTTAAATCTGACTGAAAAAAGAGGGAATATTTTTTGTTTTATTAGAATAAAGGATAAAATATGGTTAGCTAAAATTAAATGTGTGTTTTTGGCTACATTGGTATGCAAACAAAAAAAATAAAAATAAATGACGTACAGAAACAACTAAAGAAACTAATTCTAAACTGAAATAAGCAACCATCGAAGAAATATAGAGAATTGACTCACTAATATTCGAATATAACTAAAAATAAGAAAGATGAAAATCAAGATTCTGGCCATATAAAGTGGAAGAATTTGTAATAACTTGGGATTGCGCTCTCAGTTCTAAATAAGCGGTACTTATACCAGAATTTTTGTAGGCAACCAAGATGCACCAGAGTAAATACATTGGACATGGCGCAATCATGTGGAGTATCTCGAACTTTTTCATAGCTATTTCTCCCAATATGGTATTCATAAACACCATTCTCCTCCTTACCATGATTGCGTAAGAAGAAAGATGAAGACCTGTTAGATACGTGCTTGATTCATCCAACATTTTCACTGTAACATCGTGCACCAAAAGCCAGGCATCATCATCATCATGATCATCACCTGGCTCAAATTGAGTTCCCAAGCTTTCAAAGACAAGTAGCCAATCTTGTCCTTGTGCTCAATGGACTGCGATAGCCACAGTCGCCCTCGAACCACTCCACGACAAGCATTTCGATACACGTCCTCATTCTTGGGTCTGAACCCCACTGCGGGCAACCTAATCGAGCCTCATCGAACGGATTAAACGCAAGGATTTCTTCCAACTTAATGGCCAATAAATAATTCCATTGCAAGCGACCGGTGTACCGCGCCAATAGAGAAATGGAAACGAGAAGCTTGATTCGTTCCACTGCCGAGTCTTGGAAGAAAAAAATCGACGTATGCATTAATCTTGTGTGTAGATTGAAATCGATACGTACCACCTTGTACTTGACGCAGCGGCTAGTTTCTAATTAGACCTTGTTTAGGAGCCTCAGGGATAGCAACCCATTGTTTGGTAAGCGGATTGCAGATGTAGAAACCTTGAATCAGCAACAAATCACCGAACGACGATTTTATATCTAGACCATTCAAAAAATCTAGATGACTGCTTTTAGTATTATTCCATCGTTGTCCATGGAGAATCATTGATTTCTTGGGAAACAAGTCTTGGCTTTTTAAATGCTGCGTAATGCTTCTCAACAAAAGCGTATCATTAGGGCGGAGACGATTGGGAGATAGTAGTATCATTAGGACCCAAAAGTTGTCGTTTCTGGCGATGATGGTGATTGTAGCTGCAGTTGAAGTCTTCTGAGGCAGAGATTAGAGAAAACCAGCGCTTGCAAACAAGGCTACACTGGATTGCACATTGGTAATTATCGAGTCGGAGAAATATCTCCAGCAATAGTTTGTCGCTAATAATGGACATAAATTGTATCTTCTTCCTAGGTTGCTCCTCAACCATGACGAAGTTTTGAGTCGGTACTGTTGGATTTGAAAAACGATTTTCGCAGCGGAAGATTGGCCTAGGAATATTCAAAAATTTTCTTAAAACAATTGATTATATGAGTTCATAGTATTAATTCATAGCAAATAGGAATAAACAAAGAACATAGATTTAATATCTCTTGTAGCTTATCAGTGGAACCACGATCTTCCAATTCAAACTTCAAACACAACTGGATGAATGTGTAGACGTTGCATATAATTTCTTAAAACTCACATTTTAGGCACTTACGATTTTCTCAACATATGAGATTGCAAGAGTTTGTTCTACACATTTTCTTTTTCTCTCTAGTTTATAGAGATTTTATAGAAAATAATATGTTCAGCTAGTGATTTTACTCCAATCAAAAGTTGGAAAGAAGCCAAAAAAGTTCAGTCACAATAGAAATTTTTTGACCCTAGTTAAACAAAAGTGTCATCAAGATCAAGATAAGGACCAACAGTAGTAACAAAATATTACAGCTAAAGGTGGTAGCAGAAGTAGTTTAGAAATATATATCAAGGTAATAAAATTAGTTTTGAAAATATTTAGAGCATGTTTACTAAACAGTAATGAAAAGAAAAAGAAAAGGAAAAGGATTGAGTTTAAAAAGAAATAAGAAAAAATTAAAAATTGAGTCATTCTTTCAAACTTTGACTAACTATGTAAAAGATTTCCCATAATAATTTGCTTCAAATAAATAAGTAAAGATATAAATAGAAGAGAAAGGGAATTACTTTCCTAATTTCATTCTATATCCAATCTATTACAAATTAATAAATATGGCGTAATAGATAAATTCATTTTCTATCATGAGGGGCTTAATAACCCCAAGTGTAAATGCTCAATACAATAATCTATAATGCCATCCAAATTTGTGCACCAGAGGTTGCATATGCAGAGGCATCGACGTCCGTTATTATATTAGGGAAAGTATAAAAATATCTCAAAACTTATAAAATTATCTCTCAACTTAGGTGAAACGTGATTTTGACTTTCCAATTTTTATAAAAAATAATTCTTGAAACTCATATGGCTCATTTGGAATTAATTATGACTATTGTTTTTAGCTTTTAAAAGTGGCTAACGAAAAAATCAGGAGTTAAGGACGTTTGAAAAATTTCTGCTTTTAGTCGACCAATTCTAAAAATTATTGCGTAACTGCTAATTTAAGTAGAATTTAAAAAGCAACTAAAAGTTACTTTTCAAAGATAATTCTATTTCTATAATACAAATTGTATAAAATATTACTTTACAGCACATATAATCTATAGTTTAGTAAATACTTAGATATTATTTTTAAATAGTATAACAGTTTTATAAATTAAATTTATCAAATGTCTATACTTTTTTTTTCAAAGCCATTTTTTACTTATAGCACAGCTACAAACATAACTGCAAAATAGCACAACAATACCAAACTGGCCTATAGATTATTTTTCCCTTCTATGAAATTGTGACATGAAAAGTATGATGTAAAATAATAAAGGGAAGCATGCGTGAGTTATTGTCCTGACTTTCTCACATTTCTTACTTCCTTTGAAAGAGGAAAACATGCATTTTTTTTTTGTCCTGACTTTCTCACATTTCTTACTTCCTTTGAAAGAGGAAAACATGCATTTTTTTCCCGCTATGGAAAGGGAAAATACTTACACAAATCATTGTTTTTTTTTGTTTTTTTTTTTTTGCTTTTTTTTTGGTTATATTTTATAAAAATTTCCATTTTTTGCTGGAAAAATTTCATATTTTATTATCAAAACTTTGATTTCCAAAGCACTATAAAAGTAAATTTTCTTATTGTCATTGGAAAAGTTGATTTCTGAAAAAGTGGTTAAGGTTGTCAGTAGTATCTATAGATTAAAATATCACAACATTTGTATATATTGTTGCGATAATATCCATATATTGAAGTTTCGATATCGATATGGAGTAGAAATATATTTTTTCCCGTGTATCTGTAAAATATCCATAAAATATCGACAATATCGAGGATATGTTGATATTGATAAAATGTCGTTAAAAATGAACTAATTTTGAGATATTTGTGGATACTGTCACAACAATTTCATCGACATTTTGAAATGTCGACAAAAATGTCAAGTTTTTTCTAAGTCCTTTTTTTTTTCTTTTTTTTTTTTTTAATAAAAAATAGTAGTAAAGAATACAAAAATTAATCATAGTTCTCTCTCTATAGTTTATCGACAAAGTTTTGGAATTATTTGTATTCAATGAAAATATTTGCACTATTTGTATTTATTATTTTGGAATCTCTACAAAGGACTCTCATAATTTTTAAAAGAAATTTTGGACTAAAACAAGAATTTCTTTTATAACTTTCAACCACATTGAAATTCGTTTTGGTATTGAATGTATTTGGACTGTTCTATATTATCTATAATTTTCATTTATTTTCAATGCAATTTAAAACTAATTGTAATTTGTAAAATATTTATATGAGATGTACTAAATAAAATAGTGTGATATATATTCTGATTTTAAAATTGTTCTATAAAAAAATTCATTCTTTTTTCTACTATATATGTATATTTTATTGTCTTATAAAATATAAACAAGTTTTAGTTTTTAATAAAAACTTACATAAATTATGCAATATCATTTGTTTTAGCATTTTTTAGAGTTTTCTTTGAAAATTTTGAGTTTTAAGATAGATTTTAGTATTTCCCAGAATATTTTTGACATCGATAATATTTTTGACAATATCCGTAAAATAAAACCTCAACGTCAATACTGACATTTTAATCTTTGGTAATATCATATGATTTTGTATTTATATTTCTTTGGTAGTACCACTCATAATGGCTAAGATAGCCCCGTATGATGGCATGAATTAGAACAAAAGTTTGTTATGGCTTCTAAAGATGAACATCTAAACATAACCTGCAAACTCCCGTCTACTAAACTCAAGAGTGAAGCCAATGGAACATAATGAACTGAAGCTATGTGAAATATTCTCCACTATTTGGAGCGAAAAAAAAAAAAAAGTAGTAAAGTCTTTTTCATTTTCTATTTTTCACTAGTTTGTTCATCGTGACAAAGGTGTTTGTGTTATCCTTCCTTAAAAAGGCTTTGCCCGGTCATGGGGCATTCTAGTTTTGCAGATGTTTGTCCTTCGATCATTCTTACTCCTTTCCAACTCTCGTTGTAGCGATTTTCTCGTGTCTCTTCCAACTCCAGCTAAGAGAGGATGACGATGCTCGAGGCACATGCTCTTTTGTAAGCATTATCAACTTGAATTGATTTCAGAGATAGCCCGGCTACAGCCGCTTCGATTCGAACTTGGATAGTCAATGCAACATTTTAGCCTGGATTTCCTTGAACCAAGCTTGTGTTTGTAGCAATCCAACAGTGAGGACTAACTAGAGTTTCAGAAAAAAGAAATTAAAGAATGTATTGGAGAATATATTGATTACCTTGGCCTTGTATGTGTGAAGGCGTTTCACAAGCACCTCCCAATACTCGACCACATTAGCTGTGCCAGAATCCATCGATGACTCAACTCGAGACTGCAGTGCCTCCAATTCACCATAAGTCTTTGCTTCCAATTCTTTCCCTCACATCTAATTCAATGCTAGAATGCAAACCCCTTTCTTAACTCTGGACGAGGCTCGTCCCCACGCACCTTAGCACGATCTAGTGCATAATTTTTTTTTTTTTTTTTTTTTTTCCTTGACGCTATCCCAATCACAAACACTAAGAAGTTCCTGTTGAATTGCACTTGTGAAGACAAGTCCAACTCGAAATAAACGTATATTCTATAGAATAGAAATGTCTTTAGCCTCTATCTTTATATATGTGAGTGTTAGGTGGTCATATCAAGGCTGAGTAATCATATAAATTGTATTGGGTTTCACAAAGATATCGAGTTGTGGTATGTAACCTGAAGGACTCATAAATATGCAAACAAATCAACACAAACGAAACGCACGTGAGCAAAGAAAAATTTGGTGCAAGTAGTTCAATTATCACTGATAAAGTTCTAAATACAGCTATAGTAAGGAAAAGTGAAAGAAGTAATACCTCTGTCTATGTTTTAAACCAATAGAAGGCTTCTAGTCTCATGGAGACGGAGTCATGGTAATTAACAGTTCCAAGAGACCACAAAAAAAGGATAACTGTAAACAGTTCTTACATACAAAATTTGAATCTTTAGGGGAAAGAAGCTTCAGATCTTCATGCAACGAAGGCGTTTAATGTTTTGACGTTTGTTTTGGTTACCCTTTTGAGAAATTTTAGTGCTTGTATATTGGAAGAATAAAATGGTACAATGCTTTCGAGGGTGGTCTCCGTGCATAGCAATACTAGTATTGGTATTGAGCAGCATACCATGGTCAAATTCTCTGCGGATCAAAAACAAAATTTAGACCAACTCTGCTGTTTTCCCATCCCGGATCAGAGTTCGAGTTAGGACCAGGATCAGTGATTAACAAATTTTCTACAAGATTGACTTCCCATGAGGTCATAAAAAAATTGCTCTCTCAAAGAGTTTTAATGCAGTAGTCCATGAAACAGGGGGTCCTGTCCCACTTCATGACACTCATCTGCTCCATTGGACAATTTTCAGATATTATCAACCCAGAAGATACCCCTCAGAAACTAAACGAATCAAACTTCATGTTAGCACAAACCATACTGTCCAGGCATGATCAAAACTCGTATATTCAATCACAAACGACTTTGCAAATCATGACCAGCGAGTAGACTAGAACAAGGAATTCATATATAAGGGCAAAAAAAGTTAAACAAAACCTAATAGCAAATATCATATCTAGTTCCTACAAGAAGCTAAACGTCACAAGGCCAATCCTTCTTGTTGTTTCTACAAGATCAGCAAGCTTTGTCTTGGCGGAATCGAGAGAAAGCACTCCATCACAGGCTTCGATTGTTTCCCGAAGAGCTTGCTCGGCAAGTGGCTCGCGTAGAAGCTGTAATTGACACCACCATAGCAACTGGTGAGGGCAAGAGTCCCTCCAGATCAACACGGGTGAGATCCATTTCATTGCCAATCCTCTTACCGATTCGAACATAATCAACCGGAGTGATTCGGGCTCGGGAAATTTCAGCCTGTACTTATCACGGATAAAATCACGAATCACAACAATCTCATCTTCAATGTCATTAGCCAAGGCATTACAATCCGCATTCTCTAGTGCATCTTCCACTTTCTGCAATTGCAAACAACACCATATATAAATAAATTATTTGTTCTCATTTACATTATCATATTATATAGATATATATATATATATATATATATATATATATATATATATATATATATATATACACTATCATTTAATTCACACAAGTTCCAATATCATTTTATACACAGATATACACAACTTGGGTTACAATTATCAGTTGCTTAGATTAAGCTTGGAAATTCGGAACCTGCAATTCGAATATAAATAATTGCGAATGATAAAAAGATAAATACACTTTGAAATTCAAACTGGAGAATTGGTTGGTGGATATATATATAGTTGCCAATCTAATATGTATTTTTTTTTTTATATTTTTTTTTATTTATACGTAGGTGGACGGTAATCCAATAATTATAATGAAGGACATAAAAAGACGTAAATCATTAATATTCTTTTTTTTTTATAATAAAAAAATATACATTATAATAAAATACATGAAAATACGTGAATTATTGGTACTTTTTTTCTCTTATTTTTTAAGATAAAAAAATATATATTATAATATAGACATGAATCATTGATACTTTTTTTTTATAATAAAAAAATATAAATACTAAATTTTCATTGATCAAATTGATACTTATGTATAAATAAAAAAAAAATAGGGATCGGTGCCATATATTTATATATATATTTCCGCTATTATATGAATGAGACTGCTATGATTGACTTGCAGTAAAGCACGTAGGAACAAAACAAAACAAAAATGAAACGAACCTGGAATATATCGATGAATCTCTGTGTTTTCTGCAATTTTGAAAAACTCTCCAAAAATCATCAAGAATCGCCATATCGTCGAGCTCAAACCCTAAATTAGAAGAGAAGAGAGCAGAGGACGACACCGTTTGACGTTTGCTCTTCTCTCCTCTCCTTTTTTATTTTTATTTTTTTTATTTTGGCTATAAATATGGACCTGTTGTTGCCTAAATAGCCTCTATACCTTATTTATTTATTTATAAATAATGGATAACCGCCATCTTATCTATTCTCTTCAAAATAAATCTGCATCTTGTTCGAAGGGCTGCACAAAGATCGGCCCAACCCACACACAGGCCCGACCCGAAATTGGGCCAATAGAGCTTGCCCCAAATTAGAAGTAGCCCATGTCAATTCCCCCATTTTAAGCCCAAGGCTCGATTCGGGTGTTAGTAATCACGGGAACAGATGTAGGCCTCAGCCGACCACATTCGGCCGACCAACGAACATATATGGGAAATTTACATATAGTACCCCTTTTCTACAAATTTTGTCATAAATACCTGCTTTTAATTTTTCTTTCAAAAATACTCTATTTTAATTTTTATGGTCATTTCTTATGAAAAATATGAGTGATCTACATTTACAATATAAATTTTATCTATGAGTTACACATTTCATGTGTAAAATATGAACAATATATATTTTAAAATGTGTGTTAATTTTTAATGTAATTTTTATTCATGAAATATAGACCATAATATACATTTAATGCATGAAATACGTACTATAATATACATTTTATGTGTAAAAAAGTAGTAGCCTATATTTCTCTAAAAAAAGAATAAAAAAGGTATTTATGAAATAAAAACAAAAAATGAGTATTTATCGAAATATAGTTTTAGAAACGGGTATTTATGAACTTTTTCCAACATATATTAATTCAGTTTTTTAATTTTTAAAGAATATTTAAATGGTTATCCATTATATATCAGTTATAAATACATTTACTCGAAAAATAATTGTCTATTACTAGTTACTATTTTAAAAATAATATTTTTCTAAATATTTTTAAAAAGTGGCAATTATCTAATGAAAATCATACCATATCAAAAAAACAAAGACCTCCGTATAAATATATATATTTTTTTTCTACAAATGCCGTACAATGCCTAATTTTCACTTTTAAAAACAATATATACTTCTTTTAACACTTACCTTCTAGAAAATGATAAAAACAAGATTGTGTTAGAAATATTCTTGGTCAGGGGGGTTTGGTTGGATTAATGGCATTTGGTGGATATGCAAGAGAAAATTCTCCAAATTCTTTCCCATCACCCTCGATTTCAGCACCAAAATATTCTCCCATTTTCTAAAGTTTGCACAGTTTATGCAAATATGAGAAAATAAAGAATTTTTAAGCCACTTCTTCGTTCCTAATTGGTTGATCATATCAATATCCCACTTTTCATTCCTATTTGGTTCGATATTTGACACGTAAAAAAGGCTTTTTCTAACAATTTCTACAAATTGGAGCAAATTAACACCACATTTATATAAATTGGGGTGCTAGGCAAAATTTCAAATGTGAAAGGTAAACGACAATTCTCAAGAAAAGTCGGGGGCATAGGTATTTTGTCATCCTTTATGGTACTAAACATAATGGCTATGAAGCCTATGATGGCATGATTTAGAATAAAAATCTGTTATGGCTTCAAAGGATGAACACCCAAGCATAACCAGAAAAATCTCATCTACTAAACTAAATAGTGAAGCCAATAGAACATGATGAACTGAAACTGTGAGATATATTCTATACTGTTTAGACCAAACAAAAAAATAAAAAAGTAGAATCTTATTTATTTTTTAAACTAGTCTGCCTTATGTTCACCTTCCTTGAAAGGGCTTTGCCCTGTCATGGAGCATTCTAGTTTTGCAGATTTTTGTTCTTCGATCATTCTTACTCCTTCCCAACTGCAGCATTTTTCCATGTCTCATCCAACTTCAGGATAGAGAGGACGACGATTCTCAAGATACACATGCTCGTTCAAGCACTTTGGGGATATGGAGCTTGGCAAACAACTGTTCCACTGTAAGCATTATCAACTTGAATTGATTTCAGAGAAAGCCCCTGGTTGTAATTTCTTGGACAATGATTCTATAGCCGCTTCTATTCGAGCTTGGTCCTGCAACTGAAACTTTTAGAAGTCGAAGGAAATGAAGTCCATGGAAAATTCTAAATTATTGTTAGATCTTCTCTTACTTTGCCTCTTAAATTGACTACGAGAGGCCCGTATCTGCTTTCGCGATAACAACCTTGAAAAATTTCATGGAGAATATTACAGTTAGAAAGCTAACTGAAAGTAATATCATACTTGTTAAAATCTAAACTGTTTATGGGCACTTACCGATGAGAAGATCTGGAAATTCGAGGAAGAGTTTCGATAAAGGTTTTGCAGTAATCACCTGCATTTTAGTTTTTTTTTTTTTCCCCAACAAATGTGAGTAGTAATGTTTTAGGCATATCAAACTTGAATATGTATTATACACAATCAACCCTGAGAAAGACTCGAGAGTTTAATTGAGAAAGAGCTAATACGTACGTCGGAAAGATCAGTTTTCAAGCGCCTCGAAACATAGGGTTCCATGACTGCTAGTATGCCACTGGATCTCGTCAGTTCAATGAGACAGTCCCACTGTGTTTCAAGCTCCGTAACATTTGTCGCAGTGAGGACAATAGCATTTTTGCACTTGATCTATGAGAAAAACTCATTAGACAAATTTTCTAAATTAGAATTTAATCAGATTTTTTAAAAAAAAAAAAAAAACTCTGAAAGAGTTTAAGATAAACAAGTTTTTAACAGTGGATGGATAAACATGGTACTTAAGTTCAAGATGGATATATATATGAACTATGAAATATACATATCATATTCGCTTCTAAGCACATACCAACGGGACAGCTAGATTTTCATGATGCAACAATTCGGTAATGCCTTCAGGTAATAGAGCCATCTGAGAAGGAAAAGCCAAAAATGAGATGAGATGAGATTCACAGTGGTGAAAAATCTATGCTGTGGTACTTGCGAAATGAAATCAAAGATGATGTAAACTAGACAACTCTGATTGCGTTAAGCAAAGGCACAGGGGGAGATACTTTCTGCTTCTTGTCATTGACATATTTTATGAGAGCAGAACCATAAACAGCATTAGCTTTATTTGCACTTCACTATGAAGTTGAACATATTAAGGTTTAGCAACGAAAAACAGGGATGCAGACGATGTATCCCGATTATATTATGCATACCTAAATTCTTTCCAATAAATATAAAATCACTTCATATTCAACACTCATTTGAATAAGGCATCATGGCGCTATATTATTACACAATTCAAGAATCACAAAACTTTTGCATTAAATACCTCATTCCGATCACTGGGGCAATAATCACCTATGACATGCCTTAGATATTCTTCAAATTCTTCATCAGGAGCCTAAATTAGGGAGGATAGACCAACAATTAGATAGTACAACAAATTCTAAATAAAATTACTAGAAAGTAGAATATAAGTGCCACGACAATGAACGCCATTCACTGTTCATTGAAGTTTGTAAAAATCTGATTAATGCAAACTTCATTAGTTCATTTATTCAAGAATGTGCTAGCAAGATTCCAAGCAGGACAAGGAGGAAAATAAGAGAAAAATAATTTGACACACTTAATGCAAGATCAATATGTTACATCAAAATACAGTTAAACTGAAAGGGAAATTATCACACCAGACGAACAGCAAAAGCCTTTGCAACACCAGCCAGAGTTACATCAGAGTGCAGCGGGCCTATCCCTCCATAAATAAATACCTGTAATCGTAAATTAGATCAAGTACAGATCATTTCAAGATTCAAAATTTTGAGAGATAAACCTGTCATCCTTTTTTCCACTAAGAAAACTACCAGAAGGGCACGTAAACATATCACAAGCATTTACCATATCATTAGTTGAGCTTTTCCGTTCAACTTCTGCAGCCACAGAATCAACCTGGTATAAAATGTAAGCATTGAGAAAAGAATTATAATGCAATGTTGAAAAGAGAACTTACGGTTCCGTAGCACAACTAATATCCATCATCCATCATGTAGTAAACAAAATATATGAAGCTAATTATATTGTCAAATAAATGTTCGAATCTCTACAGTCAACAAATGCAAGGACTGAAAAACTAGCATCAATATTCAGGGGGGAAAAAACTCACATCATTCCGAACAATAGCAGTTTGTGTTACTAAACAACCAATGGCATGGAGCTTTCTACACAGTGAAGGCCCCAACTGGTCCTCAACAGTGCCAAGCCTGAGCTATGGAACAGATTCATAGTATATTAGAAACTTAAAACAGTAGACAGAAACTACAAAGGTAATGAATTGAAAATTTATAATTCCACAGTTTCGGAATTCCCCACACCCCCACCTCTCTTTTTTTCAATTTATAAATTGCCACATCATGTCAGTACTATTCCTGTTTCTTTTTTGCATTAACTGAAAAGTGAAAGAATGCTACAGACTAGCATATCTTGATGATTTTAAAGTTGAAGAACCAATATGCAAATTAGAAATTATAAATGTAATCAAATCCACGGTATATCCCCAAAGGCAGCCACGGTATGAATTTATTGACCCTTAAAGTAAAGTCATGGAGTACAATCACAATAAAGCTCATGTAGAGACAAGGAACATACAGGATTTCATCCCCCACAGCAATGGCTGAGGCCGTGAGTAAGCTATTTTTATGCAAATCTGCACTGATAAGGCCATTGCTAAGGGCAGGCAATTGCCCAGAACCTGAAGAAGAAAATTTGTTTACCCTCCCTGCTCTCTCTAATCTTCCATCAGAAAGTAAATATGCTGGTCTAAACTTTTCTTCGCTGTCGGAGAAATTGCTGACGGATAACAATGCATTGGGAACCGTGTCATGTATGCTCCCAATTGAAGTGTAACTGTAAAGATAAAGAAAGCAACAAATTCTCTAGCTGAATTAAACAAATGGGAAGAATTATATTAAATAGTTGACAACATTTTCACCGTGAAACAAAGAGGAAAAACTCACAAGAATATACAGTAATTAGCACAAAAAAACATTGAAGTTCAGCAGTTTAGAGCACTAAAATTACCCTTGATCATAAAGACTGCAGTATTGAACCTTGCATGTTAAAATAAAGGCCCACACATCTCTGCGAAAGAAACAAAGTCAAAAATCTTCAATTTGCTATGTTTTCAACCACTAAAGCAACATTAGATCGCTTAGACATTCAAAATTAAATAAAGGAATAAATATACTGTTTGAGCAACATTTCAAGATCAATATTGGACTAACACTCATTAACCTATCTCTAGAGATGACAAGCAGTTCAAAGGATTTGACAGGAATGAAATGTTAAGCACCGTTTTAAATAATCCCAGAGTCATTTCTTAGGGAAAGATGGTGATACTTTAATCCACATACGGAATAATGCAAGATGCTGATTAAGAAAACTTGACAACCTCTCATATTGAAAGATAAATCCATCTATTTATAGTTTTCTGTCACAACTGCAGCTAAAACAAAAAACAACAAAACTCAAATCAATGAGAAGACCAACCAGTTATTATTGCATCCAGAACCCAAAGACAGAAACGAAATGAATAAAGCTTACAGATCTTCCTGCCTCCAAAAGATTGTAGGGTTCAACAGGAACACCATTTGCAAAGAAAAGAGAATCTTTCTAAAATATGTTATAACTTGTGAAAGAAAGGTGCCTAGAAAAAAGCTTTTCTCTACATCTTGCTTTCAGAGGAAAGTCTGAGCATATTAGTTAATGAAACTGGCTCTATTTCTATATGACCTGGAAACTCTAGTAAGTCAAATAATTTATCAACACCACTTAGCCAACACTCAATATTGCACTAACTTTATAGGTTATTATCAAAGGATGTCAATGATGCTTGGATAAGTAACTAAGCAGCAAATATTCCATTACTGGTAAGCTTTGTCAATTTTCTTTCCCTCAACAAAGTAAGAAAAGAGCATTCTGTTCTCATAGAATCCCAGCCATTTGATGAAGAGAAAGAAACTACAGAAGGCAGCAAATTGCACAAGAACAAACCTGTACGACCAATCCAAGATAGGATTCACTCTCATAAAAGGAGGCCATCCTACCGAACTTGGGGAGAACTGTTCCTGGCCTACCTGCAAGATTAACAAAGAGGTGTAGAACGTAAGAAATTGCTGTCATGGAAATTTAAAAGAAAACATGCTAGGATGTGGTCATGTTTTTTGAAATTGATAGTCAAAATACCGCTGTAGGATCACCAATCCGGACACCAAGGAAAATGGCTCGAATTGGTTTAGCCTTCAGTAATGCCTCCAAACCAGATTTGAAATCAGTGTGAATGATATCCATTTGCACACCATAGCTGCATAAATAAAGGCAAATTAGACAATTCAAAATTCTTATCAGCTGGCCTAAATAAGAATTTTACAACCATTCAATGATATTTTAGAAACAAAAATAAACTATAAGGAAAAGAAGGGAAGCATATCACACGTAGCAGCAGTATCATAAGTGAAAGAGTTGATTTCAGGGAATGCAGATGAGCTTTCAAAATATATTGTACGGACAGGGAAATCATTTGGACCCCCATTGGTGCAATTCTGCCCTCCTTTGTGCAAAAAGTAGCCAGCCCTAAGTAGGTGCAGCAGAACCTATCATTTATGTTATAGTCATCATCAGTATCAATGAAATAAAGACAACCGATGGATCACAAAGAAACAGCGGGGAGACTTACGGTTGAATCTTTTCCTCCATTAAAGCTGAAAGCAACTTCTTCAATCCTGTTTGATCAAAAGACCCAAACTATATTAGACCTCCTTAACAGGGAACTGCATCCTCCTCTTAAAAAGATGGACACAGTGCACTCATCACTTCCTAGACAACAAGAAATAGCATTACATAATGTCCTTAAATCTTCACTGGTCATCCCCATTGCTTCCTTTCAAAACCACAAACTTCCTGGGGAGCATCAAGTATTAATGATGCTTTAAGGAAGACATTATTTTGTGCACAATAATAGAAAATTTCCACATTGGAATCCAATGAATTCAAGATAAATGTGGTCATTAATATGGACTTGTTTTATAAGGTTACTGAATCTTCAGAATGATCTGAACAAATGTAACCAATTTGGCCTGTTAAGAGAATCTAACCAAAATAGGAGTTACGTATGCAGCATTACTGGAAAAACATTCTATTCTGACCAAATCACTAGCGACAACAAGCAAGGACGTGTAACAAATCATAACGGTATCATGACAAAAGACAAGTATCAACAACGAATGAGAAAACGCCATCCACTTGAAAACACATCCAATGAACACCGAATACTGACAATCAAATTAATACTTTCACCCATCTATGCGCGGAGATTCCATCTGTTTTTTCCTTCTTTTAAAATAAAAGAAAAATGAAAATTAGCAATAAAAAGTCGAGGAATTAACTTACAACATGTTATTGTTAAGTTACAACCCAAAACCCTCAATATACTTGATACATAGCTAAACATGTCGCATAACTGGACATAATTCCATAAGAATAAATTATTGATCAATTATGAACGATAAAACTGTGGAATCAACATTACCAACAAAAATAAATGTTTTGACAAAACAGATATCAATGATTTTAGCTTGGTCGTTTGATGTATGAGAATTGTTCCTTAAAGACTCCATTTCATGAGGCCTCAAATGGCTAGTCCTCCGGTCATCTACGACTAATTCAACTATGGGCATTGGGCTCAGCAGCTAAGCCTAAACACGTTTATCCATTTCTCTAACTTTATAAACAATTCAAAGTCCATAATATCAAATATTACATGTCCTCACCTTATTGCCCGGATTATTGAAAAACCAAAATGAAGTTAAATTCGAAACCCCGGATCCGTTAAACTTCAATAATCCACTTCAGAACAGATGCAATAAACTTTAATAAAAACTACGAACGCCAAACAATAATGGCAGAAAACAAACAACTTACGAGTATAGAGTCAGAGCTCTCTGAATCACATAGATGGCTTTGCTGTACTTATTCTTGAGCCATCGATCATCACTTTCCCTGATTGCTTTATCAATCTCCATCAACCCTAACATGCAATCATCTCAATAAAACCAGTCAAACAATAACCAAAAAAACCAAAATAAAAAAAGGGCTTTCCTCAGATTTCTGGGATTTTTGCACTTTTCCTAGAAACCAAGCAAAAGGGTACTCAAAAATCAATCAAATTTGTTCATTTAAAGCAAATTAAGCAAATGGGGTTCCCATAAATTGAACGATTATGCAACCTATGATGAGGTATGAAGTAAAAACCCATCTCAGAATAAAAGTCCTACCAGTGATTTGAAAGCTCGGAAGAGAAAGGTATAAGTCAAAAGCTGAAAATGTAATCAGATTTTATTGAGAGGTTCTTCGAATCAATACAGACTGAGATAGAGATGGTTTGGAGTCATATAGAAGTGTTGCTTGGATGCCACAGATTGTTTATCTGAGAGAGAAAAAGATTAGTCTTTTCTTTTTTGCGTCTCTTTTGTTCTCTCTATATGGCATAAACTCTGGGAACGCAGCCAAGTCATTGAAACCAAAATTGGAAAATCAAAATGGGATGAATGGTAGGGGTGTAAATGTAATTATATCTATTTCTTTCCCACATTTTTTTAAAATATGCATTTTCAGTGGTACCAATTAATTTCTAAATTTCAACACTTGGATGATACAATATTTTCCTTGAAAAAAATGAAACAAAAGCAAAGTGGGATTCAAATTGGTTTTCACTTATTTAATTGTTTGTATTGTAAAGCTAATAAAGATACACGTAATTTATTTGAGGGAATTGAATTCGGGTAATGGATACTGATTAATTATAATAACAAATTCGTTAATATCTAACAGCTTATAACATTATCGTTTTTTTTTTTTTTTCCAACGTTTGCTCTAATGAATTAAATTTCTTGCTTTCAGTTACGAACCTTTGAAAAAGGAAAATAATAAGGAGGAGGAGGTTAAGACAAGTTAAATAAATATTGGGATATGCACAAGTAAAGACAGTTGGCTCATCTCATGCACGTGATTGACAATTAAATTCTTTATTGAATTCTTATCTATCTAGACAAGTTTTTTTAATATTATTTTTTATTTTGTGAGATAAGCATAAGTAAAATGTTTATTTTTTAAAAAATCAAGTACAAAATGCTCTTCTTCCTCTTTTTGAAGTCAAGTACAAAATGTTCTTTAGGAAAATTGAGATCAAGTACAAAATGCTCCTAAGCACCGAGTTTTTGGTACAAGATAATCTCAATTTTTAGATTAACGAGTTGAAAATAATAATATGGTTATTTAATATTTAGAATAATTATATTTGGTTACACATAATAATTTTGTTTATAATTCTTACGATATTAGATAATTATATTTAGTTGTGCATAAAAATATACTTAAATTAAAATTAAAAAAATTAAATTAGTTATAAAATAATAAATTTTGTTAGTATAAAATAAAATAATTTGTTATGATTCTTAGGATGTCATAATTTTTTGTTTCGTTTTTTAGGATGAGTTTTAGATGAGCAGTCATTTTAAAATTCACATATTTTGGTAGCTTTAAGACGAACTCTACTTAAAAGAATTTGATTCCCGAGAAGATTACTTTATTAAGTGTTAAAATGGTACCAAACATAAAAATGTATTGAAATATCCAAATCTGCCTAAAGATTATCCTGTATCAAATAACTTCTAAAGAGATTGAGATCAAGTACAAAATGGAGATTGAGATAAGTTAAAAATGTTCTTGAGAAAATTCATGTTTGTTATCGAAGTACAAAATTCATGTTTGCTATCACACTCTAATATTTAGGTTGCAAATATTTCTGTCAATACTTTCGCATTATTTTTCATTAACCTTAGAAAACTAAACTAAAGTAAAACGTATTTTGATACTCGATAGAATTTGACGTTTTTGAATTAATAAAAGGGATATTACACTATATTCAGTTACTATTGTCCCTTTTGTAATAGAGATTTCTCTCTCTTTTCCTTCTTGAATTTTGAATCGGATTTATCTTTATACAGTAGAAACAATGGGAAAAATCACAATAAAAAGGGAAGAGCATCAAAACTTGGATTTGATTCCACGTAGCTAATCTTATTGCATAAACAATTTTATTTTCTCATTTTTTTATTGAAGGAAATGGCTTTGCTTTTCAAAGTGACCACCAATATGCCATAATTATTTTTGGGAAATTTCTCTCTATTGCTATTTGAGGACAAGCATTTACTTTTGTTTTATGTCTCCCTTTCTTTGTATTTATATTGCATGTTCCGTTCAAGTCATGGAAAGGATCAAGAAACTTGGTGGAATAAATAAAAGAAAGAAACAAAATAACTTATTTTCCAATTATACATCGATATTTTATATATAATCCATTTAAAATTTTAAATATACCACGACTTTGACCAGTGACAACCACCATTTTCTCGCTTTTGGCTGCCATGACTATAGAAACGTTCCAGAGAGAGAGATTTTGGATTTTTGACTGGTTCCGAGTCATGTTACCAACCAAATACACTAGAGCCTAAAATCTTATTATGTTCTCTTGACCTTTCTAACCGAACACAGTTTGTGATGACAGCATGTCTTTTATTTTTCCAACTATTCTACATTTTGTTAGTGCCTTAGGTGCATTCAAGCAATATTAGAAAAAATAAAAAGAAAAAAAATAAAAGAAAAAAGGTGCCATGGACGAATAAAGAATAGAATCCAACTAATGCCACTTTCAAATAAAAACTTGTGTCATAGTGTTTCAAACCTTCTAGGCCATGTGCCATCCCTAATGCTCAAAAAGTTCAAAAGCCTAGGACCATTTGCTGGGTCCAGAGGCCATGAAATTTTTTTTCTTCTTCTTTTGTTGGTTGCTTGAAAGATTTTCTTTCTTGGACCAAAGCTCATTGAGGACTTTTCTTTGCTCGACTTACCTAGTATGTTAACCTTTCAAACATTAGAATAAAATCTTTAGAAAAGGTAGAAAAACTTTTCTGAGTTTTAACCAAGCACATCACACTATTTCCAATGATTCTCACTAGACTAGAATGCGACTTTAGTTGATCATCATATCAATAAACCCAAGTAGAAAGAAGCATATTTATGTATCAAATTTATAAAAAGAACAATAACCCAACATCAGTTTGCTATCTTACTTTGAAACTGATAAGTCAGATACACAAAATTTCAGCTGTGTATCAGAAATACATATGACAAAAGATTGATGATTCTTTACATGTAATCTAAATAGAGCTCGGACAAAGACTCTTCCAAGAATGTGCTTTAAGCAATTAATTGAAACAAGAAAACCAGACTATACTTTGAGTCAATCAAGTCGGGGATAAAAGTTTGTAACCTATGTGGGCCTTGCTTTGTGATCAATCTGCACAAACAAAACTGTGCAAGATTAGAACCATGCACTATGTGAACAAGAAATTGTCATCTAATCATAGAGGCCTTCTTCATGCCAGATGTCAACCAAAAAATCAACCATCTCCTGCAAAAATTCCACCATGAAGTGATGAACATGACCAATAAACTTCATAGAAGGAAGATGGAAGAAATGAGAGAAATTTACAGCTAAGGATATCGGCTGCTGAAAAGGTTCAGTGGATGAAAGCAGATCCTCATAACTCGCGGTCCAGCTGAAAAAGAAGATTCTACAGTCACTTTTCGTCTGGAACAAGAATTAGAAAGTTTTGATGCCATTTCACGATATATTGAGAAAACCAATTTAGACGTGAATCCAATAAGATCAGATCCACCTAAAAAGTGCCGAAAATGATTCTCCTTTTTCACTGGACCCAATATGAGCCAACTACTTATTGAAAAGCAACTAAACAGAGACCAAGAGATGATAACACAATCTAAAAATTTGTTTTTTTTCTCTTCCTTGATAAAGGCAATTAGACAAAATAATTAAATGAATTTTCACAATTTTCTCCCTCAATTAATGGTTCAGAACTTACAGATGGAGGACTGATAAGCAAGAGAAATGTAACTATAACACAATGACTAATGCATTGCATACACAAAACTCGTATTTGAACAACTAATTTACTAGTAGATTAAACATAACAAAGAAAAAACCTTTAAAATAGAAATTAATACCTCATTATTGGTTCCCTAGATGTTCTTTGTGATTTATGAGACTGATCTCCAACCCATTCTTTCCTCATCTTATGCCAAGCTGTCTCAGCTGCACAGCAAGTTCATCCACATTATAAACGAGTTTCTTTAGAAAACTCTTGCAAGAGGCAGTACATGCATTCTAGAGGGTTTGAATGACATGAAGCATCTACTTCAAACTGAGTGAGAAAAATAAAAGCAGCATCCCATGTTCGAAGCACAGTGATACTTACAATTTATGAAAGTACTAACTCATTAAACCCCATCATTTTTTATTTTTTTTTAATTTTATTATGATTATTATTATTATTATTATTATTATTTTTGCATCTAAAGAGAGATCTAAAGTGGAATGCTTTATCATGTGAATCAAATACTGCAATGCACCACATAAGCAATAGAAGATAGCCAGATATTCAATCACCCAAATACCATTTTACTTCAGTCAACAATTTTACAAATCCAGGCCCTAAAGTGCGTTCTGACTGACAAAGAAATCTTCCAAAGAAGAGCTCACTGCTACTACCAAACTATGCATGCACTCCAATTTCTGCTATCATATATAGGGTGAAAAAGACTAGTTTTCATCCAAGGTTTGGCCACATTTTGAATCTATCCGTGCCAAGGTCGACTGATATTAATGCCACAAAGTATATGATTCAGAAAGGAAGAAGGAAAGGAAAAAAAAAAAGAAAAAAAAACATACCATGGTTAATAAAGACATCTTTCTCTGTAGGTTTCTCTCTGCTAGCAGTATTTGAAGGCCCTGATGATTGACTTTCATGGGAATTGCAATTGCTACCATTAGTTTCCATCCTCTGCAGACTTCACTATCATCGCCTTCTATATAACTGATCTGAGAAAAAGTAGTTCAAAAGGTCATATTTATGTGAGAAGAAATTATCAGATTCAGCTTATACAAGGTCAAGAAAAGGAAGCAATTCATGCCTAGATGAACAGTTAATAGACTAATTAATCCATGAGTTGTGCATTTATAATAAAAATTCACGTATTTTATCATTTATTGACGTGATATGCAGCCATGAGCCTTTTAAAGTATGAAATTGAATAAAAAACAATGTGCTTTCACCTCTAATTTGCTATCAACACTAAAACTCAGTCTCTAATCCGATTCTGTACAACAATATTGTTCAATTTAATGTTACATGCACTTATACTAAGTAGTTTAAAAAGGATGTTTCACTATTGCAATCATTCTAGAAATCATTAGACCCAGCCACCCAGAAACATTCCCATTCTGCAGGCAAAGGAATCTATAACTTGCCCCTTCTCTTTATAGTTTCCACAGCCCACCCCCCACCAACACAACCCACCAAAAAGAAAGTTAGACTTCCTTTTTTGAACCAAGCTAACATATCCACAAAAACCAAATTCTCTAATTTGTAAGATTCATCAAAGCAAGTGTCTTACTCAAGCTGGTTATCAGTACTTAACATGGCATCATTATGATTATTCAAGCTCACCACTTTCTTATTTATGATGTTGCCTCATTCACACAAATACTTGTCTTTTCATCATCTATCCTATCAAGACATTATCAACTTCACAATTAAAAATTCATACTTCTGAGTAAGAATTCACCAAACATTCAAAATTGACCCCCACACCCCCCCCAAAAAAAAAAAAAAAAAAACAGATACAAAAAAGTCCCACTTCTCTTCCAAGGAATAGAATGCACTTAAACATTGAAAAAACCATAACTACTCAATTTATAACCAAAAACAGCCCCATAACGAAAAACCAAGGACATATATGAAGAATAGATTGAACGAAAGGAACCCTTTATTCTGCGCATTAAAAAAAACACACTTAAATATAAAAATTACCCAAAAAGGAAGAGAGAACTCTCCTTGATAACGAAAACCCAGTTATTAAAAAGTTAAAAGAGAAAGAAATTGCCATACCTATGATTGATCAAGTATGTAAAAAGTGTTGACTATGGAGAAGGGTCTTTAATGGGTGAAGTCGAACTTTGAGGAAAAATACAGATGAAGTGAAACGGACCTCTCTAAAAGATATTCAAGTTTGTTTTTGCCTTGTAATAATAAGAGAGAGAATAATAATATATATTATAAAGGGTGTGAAAATTAAGGTCTCCTTGGGATTTCCTTGTATGTAAATCACGCAGATTGTCAGAATCTCATAGAAGCATCTGTCTTATGATGTAACCTTTCCTTTTAATCTTTTGATCAGATCATGATACAAGATTCTCTAACACGTGTCAGGTTTAGGGACACGCGATGTAAAGTGTAAAGCTCAAACTTGTCCGGTCTAAGTATAGGGCTGGCAATTCGTATTATCGCGTCGTGTTCGGGTGGACACGATTACGACACGACACGATAATATCCAATCCGAACACGATACGATTAATAAACGTATCGTTCGACACGATTAATACACGTGTAACCCGTTTAATAAACGTGTCATGTGTCATATAATGATTCGTTTGACACGATTATTCAAAATTGACACAATTATTCTAATTTAACACGATTATGCACTACTTAATTTAATTTTATTTCTATAAATATGCTTAGAATTAATCAAAATTACGTTTAATATATTAAAATATTAATAAATATATCATATTAGTATCGTGTTGACACGACACAAAAATTACATGTTTAATTAAACGAGTTACACGGGTCATTTTCGGGTTAAGCGAGTTGACCCGAAACCCACCCGTTTATTATAAGTGGTATATGTGTCAACCCGAAATTGACACGAAAATTAAATGGGTCACCCAAACCCGTTTATTTAGTGTCGTTTTTAAATCGTATCGTCGTGTCGTGTAGAAAATTGTCGGCCCTAGTAAAGTGTAAAGAGTGTATTTTTCTTTCAAAAAAAAAATGCGTATTTTGGTCGGTCAATAATACTGTATTTTTATCCTTTTATCTTTTATTAAGTTGGTAGGTTTAGGAAAAAGAAAAGGAAAATTTACCGCCATTATTTCAACGGTTTATCTAATCGAATCTATAGTCAACGCGAACAAAGAACAATTGGGCTACAAACGTGGACATATATTTGGGCTAAGCCTTTAGAACAGACGGACCTGTCGAGAATCCAAGCCCAAGTCCAAATAATCAGACACAATTAGCAGTTAAGGGCTTCTTACAAAATTCCAGGCCCAAAGTCACAAAAATAAAAATTCAAAACTCCCGGATGGACCATTTTTTTTTGAAAAATCCATTGATATAGAAAATATCACGTTTTTAGAATTATTTTAGAAAAATAACACTTTTAATCTAGACAAAAATTATTATTTTCAAATGTACTTGAGACAACCATTTAGGTTACTTAAGATAACCAATCTAGTTATTTAACTTGACCGGTTACCTCAAATATTTCATATTTTTCTAAATATTTTTATAATTAAAATCCAAGAATTTACAAATAATTTCAAAATCTAGGATTTTTCAAAAAAATATTTGGAAAATTACTATAAAAAAATTAAATTTCCTCGCAATTAAATGAATGAAAAAATAAAGAGAAATTATAGTGTGTCCTTTTTTTACATTACATTTTAGTAAATGCCTATCTTTCTTTTTTTATAACTAAATGACCAAGTGTACGCGCTCTTGGCCTTAGCATATCTATTTATGTACTTTAATTTATATACTAAATATATTAGGTCTTTTATTCCGAGTACATCATATACTTGGTATAAATATATATTGATATACCAATTATTTTATTACGGTATTTGAAAATAGACATTCAAGACCAAAATTCAGTCATTTTTACTATAAGAACCATAAATAAATATGTTCAGGAAATACAATAATTTTACCAAAAATAATGTTATGATAGTTTTAAACTTCAATCAATTAGTTGCAATACTCAATCAGTCAATAATCAAACTTCAACCAATCAGAAGACAAAGCTTCAACCACATGGTTGGAAAAACTCAAACAACTAGAACTAGTCTAGAAGTCTCAACTAATTTGGGAAAGTTAGGGACAGATTTGCAGCTTTACAATAAAAACAGCCAAACCAAAAAAATTGAAAGAAATATTTGTAAGGCTAAAGACTTAATCTCACGAACTGCTACTGAGCTAAATTTCCTCATTACTACCTGTCGGAGTACTTGTGTGTCATTTGGACATCTATGAGAAGTCTTTAGTTTTTTTTTTTAATTAACTTTTTCTAGAAATCAATGGGTTATAGTGATAAAATTAATGGATGTCTTATCTAAATAATTCAAAAGAAAGAAAGAAAAAAAGAAATTGTATATGCCGCTTGTCATATAAATCACTAATGAAGTGGATTATCAATATTGCAAGGAGAATGAGCTTACATGCCAGCCCAATTAAGAGTCGGTAGTTTTCATTTTCCCCTTGTGTAACATGGGTTCATTATGCAATTGAAGTTTGAACTCAATTTGCTTAACAACTTTTAACCAGAGTTTCAAACAAAAACTTATAACAAAGTTGAGTACTCATTTGACATGTAAATCCACGCTTATCGTGCCCTTTTTTTTTTTTTTTTTACCCCCGTATATTGGCAAACTTTACCTAATTCTGGAATCTGGAATTGAAAAGAGATAAACAAGCATGGGATATAAGTTAGTGAGGTTACCAACAAAGAATAGACACTAAAGAAGTTTTTCGAAATAAGAAATGTGATACCAAAATGTGTATTTAGCCAATACAATTTCATGTGTCAGATATTATATATAAGTACTAATTTTAGGTATTTTTTTTATTTATGTATATGTATCATTTTAGTTAATTAAATTTTTTTTACATTTATTTTTATATTAAAAAATAAGAGAGAGAAATAACATTAATAATATGCACATTTTTATATATTTTATTATAATCGTTATATCATCATTAGATAATGATCCAACAACTAAAAAAAATATTTACATATAGGTAAAAAAAAAATATCTATGACAACCTATATATATATACACACATTAATATATATACACACACACTAATAGAATTCTAATTTGGGATCTCAATATTAGAAGTTATTATAGAAGCCGGTTGAAAAATAAAGATAATCATACGTGACATTTAAGCTTTTCTTTTTTCAAAAATGTCAACGAATGACAACCCTGTTCCTACTTTTCTATATTCTATTCTGACTTCTATATAACTTTTGATTAAATGGTCCCTTAGAAGCCTAATATTGAGGTGTCGGTATCGCAATAGACACCTCTCTCTCATGGGATTCTTTGATACTCTTCAATAATATTAAGGCCTTTTTAGGAGCAACATTCAGTCCTATCCGTGACATGTTCAGCATCCAACAAGTAGTTTTCTTATCTATTTTAACAATATTTATCTCACTTTCAAATACATACGTATACAACCGGTGGCATAGTGTAGAGGATTTTTTATTTGGAATCTTATCTTCTATCAAACCTAGGTTTGGTGGCATTTGCCAACGTTGGACGAAAACTGAATATGGACGTGATGATACCACCAATCTCCTTTCCCTTCAAAAAATATACGTACAAATGTTATATTATAATATTTCTCTTTTAGATTCCATCATATGTGTGTGCATTGAAGCTTCAGTTTTTGGATCGATCTTTATTTAATAAAAGTAGTATTGTCATGGACTATTGAACCCACATTTTCCACTTGAGAATTTAGTTAGGAAACAAAAAAAACGTTCTTATATTTAAAGGACTATTATCTTAGACCATATTTGTTTCTATATATTCTTCTCACCTATAAATGTAACCTTGGTTTATCTCATTTAACATAAGCCAATAGTACGAGATTTCATAAGGTTTACCTCATTTAGCATAAGACATTGGAATGTGACTCCCTTATGAAGTCTCTCTCTCATATTAAGGACAGAAAAAAAAATTAATACCAACAAAAGCATAATCTGGAAAAGTTGTCATAGTGATTCATTCCATACTAGGTGTAGAAAATTGGTACTACAAAAACTATTGTGAAAAGGTGAAAAATGATGGAAACAGATGGGGAAAAAAAAATTTATATACTTTCCCTGAAATTATTTTAATAATAATTGCGATTCTAATTTTTGTTTTCATTAAACAAGTCAAAAAAACTTTGCTAGCACCTGTTTTCACAGCAAACTTAGCAATAATCTTTTCATCAGCTAAAGAAACCTTAATCATTGTCACTCTACTTATGATTTTGTCCATATCTATAATTATGTTTTATTTTAGTCCTATACATCGTGTTGTCTTTTCAATATTTTTTTATGACTTGGAAGTTTGAGCATTATAAGTATAGTATAACAAACGAAGGTATGAAGCCCTACTAATCTTAAATATTTAAAGGAAAAACAATTACATCCTTGAGTATGCTATTAATTTCACTTACCAAAAATTTCAGACCTATAAGATATAGAGGGGAAAGGGGCCCCTCCTAGCAAGGGGTTTAGATGGGAAGGCCTTTCCTCTCAACCACCCTCCTACTTTTTATGCTAGGCTTTAAAAATAATAATAATAACAATTAGTATGA
Organism: Parasponia andersonii; assembly: GCA_002914805.1. Lineage (NCBI taxonomy): Eukaryota > Viridiplantae > Streptophyta > Magnoliopsida > Rosales > Cannabaceae > Trema > Trema andersonii. The sequence goes on along the minus strand of JXTB01000268.1, from coordinate 442,285 downwards.
GTTGCATAATGGGTGAATGTCTTTTCATTATTTACTTATATATGGTAAAAAAGAAAGCTTACGAAAAGAATCATGTACTTGGTAGAATCAACAAAATGGGGCTAACTCATAAATTTGGCTGACCGGGCCGTGGTACTCTTAAGGCAATGTTATTCATGAGGAAGCATCTACTTCACATTGGTTTAGGCCATTTTCTAGGACTTTTGATGTTACTTTGAATGAAGCTTTGTCTGTTGGTGAAGAAAAACGAAACTAAAAGATAGAAATAACAAATGGTACATAGTAATATATTTTTGTGGATCTACAATATTGATCTATAGTCTTTGTATACTTATTTGAAACTGGAAAAAAGGATCAATATCAGATACGATCATGTATACACAGAGAACCTTATAAAAGTGTTACGTGAGCTCCTTGATTTGTCGGCCAAGCAGGCCCCACTGCCATCTCCCTAAGGGCCCCACTTCTCAATTCCCATGCCTATCTCTCTTTGGCCGACAAAATAGTGAGAGTATGAGACTCTGCATTTTGTGGTCTTGTCCACATTTTGGTCATAAAAAGAGGCTCAAATACAGAAAATATACAACCCTGCATTTAGCATATCGTTTGGTGTCAAAACCTGACAAAAAGAAGTCTCATTAGTCAAGGCGTATAAGTTAATGAGACATATTGGAGATAACATATTCTCATGAATAGTGAGAAGAAAAACAAGTGGGTCGAAGGTTTTTTTTTTTTTTTTTTCCCTTCCTTCTGATATATGTTTTATCTAATGGTGCATCATTTTCATAGATCTTCATGGTTTTTGTGCCACTTATTATTAGTATTATTATTTTCCAGAATTGAAACGCTGGATAGCTCTGGCTTTTATGTATAGCTTGCTTATTGTGAACCTTGTTTTTGGGGGGTCCATACTGTGGTAGTAACACATTAATGTAGATTTGGTTTTAGATTGCTATGTTTTCGAGATGTGGTCCACCAAATCAAAAAGTTTGAATGATTCTTGTAAAAGGGTCTTACAAAAGACAATCAAATTATTTGGTTGAGGCTGAGACAGGGCCTGATCTTGCATCCAAGTTGAGAAACCAATGGTTGAAAACCATGAATACTAATATAGCTCAATTTGACACTTCATGAAGAACACAAGAAAAAAAAAAATAACAAGAGGACTTTGCTGATCAACAAAATGGTATTGCTTTATGACCATTATATCCTAAGTAGCTTATGCTGTAATTATGCAAGATTAATTTTTTTCAATCAAATAGGTCTTTCTTTATGCATACAAGTCTATATGTATATAACATTCCTATATCCATAATAGGCAAGACATACGAGTAGAGTATCAACGCTGCACATTCCATTTGAAGTAAAGTGTGTCAAGAGAAGAGTGGAACATAAAGTCTAGTCAGTCTTTTTCCCAATCCAAACAGCATTCAGTACACGAAATCTGTATCTGAGTTACTAACAGAAACCAAGAAGCCAATGTCTTGAATAAAAATATTTTAGCTGAAATGAACATTTTCCTGAACGAAATTGTAACTTCATTTACATACATACATGATACATATATATATATATGCACATGCATGCATGCACGATTGCATGTTGTGCTTGTATGTGAAAAGTAATGTTATGTACTATACCTTGGTTAATCATAAAACATTAGACATAACGATATATCATTCGTACAACTCCTCACGATTTGATCGAGTCACAAGGATGGCCTGATATTCAAATCATCATATTAGAGGGAGGGGAGGTCCCATGTAGCAGACATTATAACCCACTACATTGATGAACTTCACAGATTCAAACACGTCATTAAACACATTTTGATCCTTAACGATTTGACTATTTCAGAACCTGCCCCCCACATTTTCACATTTTATCCTCCAACACTGGCTGTGTAACTGACTCATGTTTTTGGGTGAAAAAAACATACAAATTGGGTAAAGTCAAACAATGATGCCATAATGGTTCAGACAAAGATGCATGCAGCTTTCAATAAGAACTTTGGGACCTTTTAGCAGAAGTCCAAGTTCCTGTGGAGTCACAAAACCAGACACAAAACATAACCAAAAAGAGAAAATAAATAAACAAAAAATAAAAAAGTTAGAAAAAAGAAAAATCACATTTAAGAGAGACCCATCTACCCCTTCTGCATCACATCTTCTTTTCCAAGCTTTTCACCAATGATACTCCAAGCCAACAGGTTTTCTCATTAAGGGTGAGAAAGAAAGTAGTTGTGGTGCAAAACCAATATCAATAATTAAACTACTTTTCTCATTAAGGCCTCCTTTTATCTATTTGTTTTTTTGTTCACTATTTTCACTTATTGTGGGATTTTTTTTTAACCATTCATAGATTTCCTTATTACATTATTAGTTATAACTCTTTCTAGTGGGACCCAGTAATCTTCCTATTTATTTCAAGGCTGTACAACCATACCCATACTTCTATTCCATACACACACTCTCTTGAGCTATTGGCCTCTCACCGCCCTGCATTTAAACACAAGACAATCATTCCATTTTCTCTATATAGCTTCTTCACTTTCTTTCTTTTTCTCTCCTCCCTTCTCAAGCTCCTTTTTTAAATTCATGGCTTTCTTCCTAATCAGCCTCCTAACTCTTATGGTACCTTCAAGTAATGCAGCCTGGCCACCTTCCCCTGGCTACTGGCCAAGTAGTAAATTCAGGTCCATAAGCTTTTATAAAGGCTTCTACAATCTCTGGGGTCCTTCACACCAAAGAGCAGACCAGAATGCATTAACGATCTGGCTTGATAGTACTTCAGGTCTTTTCCACTTTCACCTGGTTTTAATGCTTATTCAGATAGTAAATACATCATGAATTTCTAAGTGGGCATCTAAAATTTTTCAATGTTATTAAAAGGGTTGATTTGTTTTTGCATAACAGGAAGTGGGTTCAAATCGGTTAAGCCATTTCGATCCGGTTACTTTGGTGCCTCCATTAAGCTCCAACCTGGTTACACAGCAGGAGTTATAACAGCCTTTTATGTGAGAATTTGAACTGAGTATAGTTTGTTTAACTTTTTGTCTAAGAAAACTCTTGAACATATTAACTAAAAGTTGTAAATCAATTGGTCTAAAATGGCAGCTTTCAAACAATGAAGCTTATCCAGGGTTCCATGATGAAGTGGACATTGAGTTCCTTGGAACAACATTTGGGAAGCCTTATACATTACAGACCAATGTCTACATCAGAGGAAGTGGGGATGGTAGAATTATTGGAAGAGAGATGAAGTTTCATCTATGGTTTGATCCAACCAAAGCTTTTCATCACTATGCTATTCTATGGAGCCCCAAGGAGATTATGTAAGTTAACTAATTAGGCTAATCGCTGAAAAGGATTGAAGCTAACTTACATATACATGATTCACATAATGCTAGATATTTTTCTAAGTGAACCTAACCAAAGCAGAATAATTACATCACTAAGCCCAAAAAGTGAGGTACACGAATATTTTAATATGTCTCTAAAATAAAGGAGCCAATTGATTTGGACAGGCGCAATTATAAATAGAATCAAGATCACATGAGCAGGGTGCACTTTTCAATAAAAATCAAAGAAATGTACAAAAATGACAAAGTTTATAATTGTTGATGTTAATAAGCTACTTGTCTACATGGCTTTATTGCTGGCCACTAATATAATGGACTAATGGCACATTGCATACCACAGCAGTATCTAAGTGACACCTTTAGTTTATTTATAGTGGGCATAAATACTTTTTACTATTCTAATTCTTAGGTAATTGACTGTATTGTACTTAAAAAAAACTTTTGGACTTACCTATTGTTATTTTGCAGATTCCTTGTGGATGATGTGCCTATAAGGAGGTACACAAAGAAGAGTGCTACAACCTTTCCATTAAGGCCAATGTGGGTTTATGGTTCAATATGGGATGCCTCATCATGGGCCACAGAAGATGGCAAATACAAAGCTGATTACAGATACCAGCCATTTGTTGCTCAGTACTCCAATTTCAAAGCCGGCGGCTGCTCAGCCTATGCTCCGGCCAGGTGTCACTCGGTTTCCGCCTCGCCTTTCCGGTCCGGTGGGCTGACCCGGCAGCAGTACAGGGCCATGAGATGGGTCCAACGCTACCACCTAGTGTATGACTATTGCAGGGACTACAAGAGAGATCATTCCTTAACTCCTGAATGCTGGAATTAAAATAGTCAAAATTGTCACATAGATTAATTCAATAATTTACCATTAATGCTAATTAATTAATTAGCTTTAATGGAAGTTCCCTCAATGTTCACTTCTGTTCCTCATTTTCCCAATTCTTTTTTTCTCTTTCTATTGTTGTGTGAGGGCATCTTGTGATGGGTCCACTTGTCAAAATCAATTGAAATGAGTTTCTAGCTCAAGAAGCAGCAGAGGCCCGTGCCGATGTTACTTTGAGGAAAATGTTTGTAATTTGTACCTTACATGTTATTATTATTATTTTTTTTTCCAAACACCTGTCATCGCCTCATAAACCAAAAGATTTTTTGTTGTTTTATGCTTGGAGTGAATGCAATGTAAGTTGGAGCAATTTATGATTGGTCATTTTCTCAATCCCATTTCAGAATATACATGATATTTAATCATATTAAAAATTAAAGCGGAAGAAATAAAAAATAAATGGAAATAGTACTTAAGCACGGTTCTCAAGACCCTTTCAATGGTTTGGATCACTAGACAGAACCATATATTATATTACATCACTCGAACACAAGGTGCTTATGTGGTTCTGGATCTCGAAAAAGAAAGACCTAGACAAGTAGAGTCCGAAAAAGTTCAGTTTCAAGCTTAATCTTCAATGATTAAAAAGGATTAGAGTCTTTCATAATAAATGAGGCTTTTTAAAGGATTAATCGTGTTTTTCCTACATCACTTTATATATATATATATATATATATATATATATATATATGAGCCTATTGTAAGGATCCTAAAGTAAGATATGAATAAGTAGGACCTGCAAAGGTTACTTTTAGACCTAATCTTGGGTGATTAAGAGGATTAGATTATATTTTTTCGAGAAGAAGGGTTGCGTTTCTCTTCCTCCATTTTTGTAAGATGTTATTGTTAACTTTTAATTCACATCAATCTTCTTAAATAGAAACTAGAAACACTTGTAGCTCACTCACAAGTGTGGACTATAATAAATAACCCCATTGTATTCGATTACTAAATCTTCACAAAAGTGGTGGATCGGATGAAGAATAGACGTATTAATATGCCTAGCTAGTCTCAATAGTAAACTGATCCATAACATTATTGAGATGAAACTGACCAAGTTATCAACATTAATTATCAATGATTGCACAAAGTTTGAGATGAATAAATGTGATTTCTCATAGATGTGGTGATAGTTTCGTTGTAGGAACCCAATGCTAGTGTGGGAGAATGCTAATGGCATGGTGTGGGAGTGGCCGAGACATATAGATGTATAAAGTATTCAAGTCCCATTTCTTATTGTTCACAAGTTGAATTATTTTATCAACTATATATTAAGGTAAAATTGCTCATTATTGCAACCATATATTATAAGACACTAGCACTATTTTATGGGATAATTCTTGGTACTATTCTATTCCCTAAGATTAGGTGGAACTCTAGTCTATGTCGTACCATATGTAGTTGGATTCGTTATGAGATCTTGTCTTCAAATTATAGTCGGTGTAATTACTAGAGAAACCCAAAACCACTGGCTATGGTTTTATAGCCAGGTAATATATAAGAAAGTTGATCTTATTCTTTTTATCCATCTGTACGAAAACTTCTATAGCAATTAATGTGGGATTCCAATGTTTTCAGATTTATGAAAACCATAGAATCGTACCCTATTGTCCAATTGTGCATACCTATGTGTTTTTACGGCATTGCAAGGTAGTTCGTATCAAATTTATTCAATTTACTGGCTAGATCTTGTCTTCACCTCTTTGGCCACTGGCCATGCCAGAACTTAGCTAGCATGAAGATGTTAACCTCTCTCGGAGGGTAATAATGAGTTCAGTCCCACATCGAGAAAGAAGAAGAAAATGCGGTATCACACAAATGCGAGTGAAGTGAGACCCAAACACATTAGGAGATAGATCAATAAATACCTACATATGATCAAAGAAAAAAAAAATGTTTTCTTTTCAAATAATCATATATGACCCTATAAAAGATTTGAGATATATTTCAGCAACAATAATTAAGGACATGGACCCCATGATGGCTAATAAGAAAAGAAAAGATGAAGTCATTGGGGGAGATGTTAGATATGCAGAGGCTTAAAAAAGTTTAAACGAATTGAAAGGATAGAATGTCTCCAAACAAAGAGAAACTGGTTCATATAAGCCACTAGAGGTCCATATCTACATCCTCTTTCCCTAACTTTTCACTTCTGCCCTCTTATTGTTTTGGCTTTATAGGAGGTTTTTTTATTTTACTTATCAAGTGTTTGGTTTGAGTTGTCTGTTGATATCATGATATGTCTTCTCATCAACTCAATATATAGCTCAACAGCTACAATGCCTTCATAATGATGGTCATTTTTAATGGAACAGTATAATCCAATTCCGTTCAATTATTAGTATTGGAAAGATACCACTTTTCCAAAGCTTACAAAAGAACAGATACTATAAGAGATTGCAATTATTGTGAGAATTGAGAAGGGTCATGTGAGTGATGATCATTGATCCAAAGGCCCCCTCTCCGGAAGGACCTCCAACGACCCATTTTTTTTGGGGGGGGGGGGGAATTTGCATGTCACCCTTTTGATCAATTGATAATTATAGACATGATAAAGGGGTCATGTGAGTGGTGATCATTGCTCCAGGCCCTACCACCCTTCTTTTTTTTTTTTTTTGGAAGAACTCTGTCGTGTGCTAATAATGTAAGCTATAAAAAAAGTACGCCCAAAATATAAAGTGCATGCAAAATAATATGAGGTGCACGCAAGATATAAAATATGTACAAAATATGATGAAAGAGCGAATAATATATTGGCAACCTTCATGTTGCAACATGACTGGTTTCACAGTCATGTTACAACATACGACTAAATATTTGATCTAATAAATTTTTCAGTATTTTTCATATTTTCCTTTTATATGCTTTAGGTCACAATTTGTATAGTTGTCAAACATAAAAATCTGATCATATTAATGCATAGACGGATTTAATTGAGAAGGAATGGGTAAGTGACTCTTTCCTAAATTGATTTTGAGTATATGTCTATATTTCATTAAGGAAATTCCTTTAATTGAATAATTTATGTGTAATATCTTTTATGGAAGTTTTCTTAACTCATTTCTGCTGATTCTCATTAATTAAAATTACTCTAATTCGTGCTATTAGCTGTCAAATAAGTTTGAGTAACTTATTTTTTAATACCAGGAAAGTAATCTGAAAGTTTCTTTTTATGTTACAATATGACTGGGTTGACAAACCATGTTGCAACACGTGGACAGAATCAGCAACTACTTTCCAGATCCATTTTCTAAGTTTAGTAACAAACTTGATTGATCTTGCAAGTTTTTTAATTAACATTAAATGCTCTTAATTGTTATTTTGCAGATCGTACACGTGAAAGCTTGCTCTCTTTTCTATTTAAAGACCACTCAAGAGTAGCTTTAGTAGAGAGACCACTTATTGTATTTTTTTGATTTTAAAAGAAAAGTTTTTCTTTTAGCTATATTTTAAACTTATGAGGTGTCCTAGTCGTTTAATTGATAGTGCTTCGGGAGATATACTGATTATCTTCGGGAGAAGATCGACTTCAAGTATCTGAACGGATTTCAGAAGAACGAAGTCAATCTAAGACGAGTGGTGCTCGCTAGACATGTTAGTGAAGGAATACATCCACATTACGACAATCAAAAGAGGGAGTCTTTTTATTGTATAAGTCAAATTAGTGTTTGTATTCATTCAAACTTTGCTAATGGTGTTTATTCTCTGGGTGTGGCCCCTTGGACATAGGTTATCGGGAGATAACTGAACCAAGTAAAAATATGTTGTGTTATTTTTATGATTTCCACATTACTACCTCACATAATTAATAGAAAATTAATTTTATTTAGTAATACCTGATAAACGGACCTAACAATTGGTATCAGAGCGGGACACTGACGTTTTTAGTAAGATTTTGCAGTATATTTGATTTGATTTTTCAGGTATATCGTTCCTTGCTAAAGGTGGGTCCATATCACGCCCTCCACTTCTTGACAGCATGAACTACTCCTATTGGAAGGTACGCATGAAAGCTTTCATTAAGACTCTTGATGAAAAAGCTTAGAGATCCATTCTTAGTAGTTGGAGTCTTCCAACTATTAAGGATGATGAAGGGAAGGATATTATTAAACCTGAGTTGACATGGTCATCTAATGATGACAAACTTGCTAATTACAATTCTAAGGCTTTGCATGCTATATTAAATGGAGTAGATGCTACTAGGATTAAGATGATTACAAATTGTGAAGCTGTAAAAAAGGTATGGGATATTTTGCAAACACACTTTGAGGGTTCTGATGATATGAAAAAAACTAAATTAATCATGTTAACCTCTAAATTAGAAGAATTGCGAATAAGAGAAGATGAAACATTATCTGAATATTTCACTAAGCTTTATGATATCTCTAATGAAGTTTTTACTCTTGGAAAACATTTTTCAGATACAAAGATGGTTAGAAAAATTTTTCGATCATTGTCTGACAGGTTTCAGCCAAAACTCATAGCAATAGAAGAGAGCAAAAACCTTGACACCATGAAAGTTGAGGAGCTGATGGGGTCTCTTCAGACCTTTAAGATGAATATTAAGCAAAGAAAAAAGGAGAAAAGCATCGCTTTAAAGGCTGCATCTGAACCAACCGATAAGGAAGGTGAAGAAGAGAGTGACGAGCTTGCCCTCTTATCAAAGAACTTCAGCAAGTTCTTGAAGAAGATGAGTAAAAAGTCAAAACTTGATAATTCCAGCAAAGGTAAGCCCTCTCCTAAACCTGATTTTAACAAGAAGAAAGGGATTCAATGCAGAGAATGCGAAGGATATGGCCACGTGCAAGTTGAGTGTGCCAATACTTTGAAGAAAAAGACAAAGGTTATGACTACTATATGGAGTGATGAAGAATCTGAAAGTAGTCAAGATAAAGATGACAACCATGTAAATAATTAAGTAGCCTTTAGTGTTTCTTTGGTTTTAGATGATATTTATTCTTTGCAGAAATCTACAAGGTCGTGTTGCAACACAGGCTACACAGAGCAGTTCTGTTGCAATATCTGAGACAGAAAAATATCACAATACTAATTCTGACAATGATGAATCTGAACTGAATGTAGAATCAATTCAAGCATCATATGAGAATATGTATTCTCAATAGATTAGAGTAGTAGATCAGAACAGATCACTTAAAATGAGAATTTCTACCCTTATTCAGTATAAGGATAATTCAGAAAAAAGTGCAGAAATTAGAGACTTTGCTTGCTGAAAAAGAAGCAAAATTAAAAGAAGTCTCAGCTGAACTTGAAAGGACTCAAAAGTCCTTAAAAATGTGGAATTTAAGGACTTCTAATTTGGATCATATTCTGACAATTGGAAAATCCAGTTCTAATCATAAAGGACTTGGATTTAAAGGTGAGCACTCTAACTCCAAAACTGTTTTTGATAAAAGTTTGGTTTCTAACTCTGGTGCAGGAAAAAGTATCGATGTTGCACCACAGAATAAAATTGCTTCACCATCACAAGTTATAGGTAATTGTGTTGATGTTGCAACACACGCTACAACACACCATAAATTAATAGCATCTGATTCGACAGGTAAGTATTGTAAGTTTATTCCAACTCGTCACTTTTGTGGTGTTAAAGGTCATATAAGACCTCGGTATTTTACATTGATGAATTTTTTAGAAAATAAATATTTTCACACATGATTCCTTTCCAAAGAAAAACACCTAGAAAAAAGATAGATCTTTCGAATAAAACAAGAAAAGTTTGGATTAAAAATTCTGAACTAAATTGTTTTGGAGTTTTTACTTGTTTTAGAACATGTGCTACTAATACTTGGTACTTTGATAGTGGGTGTTCTAGACACATGACAAGTGACAAATCCGTACTGGAAAATTACAAGGAAGATACTTTTGGTCTTGTCACTTTTGGTGATGGTGTGAAAGGAAGAGTTCTTAGAAGAGGAACTCTGAATGTTGAAGGATTCCCTAGATTGAAGAATGTTTTGCATGTTAAAGGACTTAAGGCTAACCTGATTAGCATAAGTCAGATTTGTGATCAGAATCTTCATATTAATTTTACCCGTGATAAATGTATTATCATGGATAAAAGTGGGAACTCTGTTTTAGAAGGATTGAGATCTACTAACAATTGTTACAAACTTGTAATAGTATATCTGTGAATGAGATTGATTTGTGGCATGAAAAACTAGGTCATTTGAATCTTAAAATGTTGAAAAGAATTGTCTCTACAAGTGCTGTTCAAGGATTATCAATTCTTGGTAAAAAAATCACCAAGTATATGTGAACTTTGTCAAATTGGGAAACAATTGAAGACTACACACAAAGTTATACAACGTGTTATAATATCAAAGGTGCTGGAGCTACTTCATATGGATCTGATGGGTCCTATTCAAGTAGAAAGTATTCGAGGTAAGCGTTATGTCTTTATGTGTATGGATGATTTTTCCAGGTACTCTTGGGTAGATTTTTTAAGAGAGAAATCTGACACGTTTGATGCTTTCAAAACATTGTGTGTGAAACTTAAGACTGAGAAAAATTGCAATATTGATAAGATAGTGAGAATTCGGAGTGATCACGGTAAAGAATTTGAAAACACTGTCTATACTAATTTTTGTAATGAACATGGTATTTCACATGAGTTTTCTTTACCTAAAACACCTCAACAAAACGGTGTAGTACAGAGGAAAAATAGGACTTTACAGGAAATGGCTCGTGTCATGCTCAACAATAAGAAGTTATTCAAGAGATTGTGGGCTGAAGCAATAAGCACGGCGTGTTACACTATTAACCATGTCTATTTGTGCCCAGGTACAACAAAAATACCCTATGAGATTTGGCGTGGTAAGAAACCTAACCTAAGCTATTTTCATATTTTTAGGAGTACATGTTACATCCTAAATGATCGGGAACACTTGGATAAGTTTGAAGCTAAAAGTGATGTAGGTGTTTTTCTGGGTTATTCAAATAATAGTAAAGCTTATCGTGTTTATAACATGAGAACTCAATCTATTATAAAATATGCTAAAGTTGTTGTTGATGATCTTAAAGATTTCGCAAATTTTTCACAAGAAGATGAAATTCACAGCTTTACTGATGAAGCTGTTATTGATCATATTTCTGATTCATATGTTACAACTCAGCTTGATGCTGCTACAGGACCAGACAATCCTATTACAACATGAGGATTAGATATTGCAACATCCCCTGGATAGAGAGAGACACTTTATCCACTGAACCTTCAGTGGATACTCATGATCCAATTAGAAGAGAACCATTATCAAGGGTGAATAAAAATCATCCTTCTGATCTTATTATAGGTAATCCTAATGATGTGATGGTCACAAGGAGGAGAAACATAAATCTAGTAAAATATGTGTACTTTTCCTCTATGATTGAGCCTAAAAATGTTAAAGAAGCCCTATTAGATGAATTTTGGATAAAAGCAATGCAAGAGGAATTAGAACGGTTCACTAGGAACGATGTGTGGACACTTGTACCTAGACCTACGAATTCTAATGTGATTGGAACCAAATAGATTATAAGAATAAATCTAACGAATTTGATAACATTATTAGAAACAAAGCTAGGTTGGTTGCCCAAGGATACACACAAGTTGAGGGCATTGATTTCGATGAAACATTTGCTCCCGTTGCTAGATTGGAATCTATTTGCTTACTTATTGCCATTGCATATCTCATAGGATTTACTTTATACCAAATAGATATAAAAAGTACATTTTTAAATGGTATTTTGAATGAGGAAGCTTATGTAGAATAACCTAAAGGTTTTGAAGATCCATATTTACCTAACTATGTTTTTAAACTCAAAAAGGCACTATATGGATTGAAACAGGCACCTAGGGCATGGTATGAAAGGTTAACAAATTTTTTGATTGAAAAAGGCTACAAGAGAGGGGGGAGTAGACAAAACTTTGTTCATCAAGTACTTTGAATCTAGTATTATTATTGGTCAAATATATGTTGATGACATTGGCTCTATATCTGATAATAATGTACATGAATTTGTTATCCAGATGAAGAAGGAGTTTGAGATGAGTATGGTAGGTGAGCTGATATTTTTTCTAGGTTTACAGGTCAAGCAACTTGAAGATGGGATTTTCATATCTCAATCTAAATACGCCAAAAACCTTGTGAAGAAATTAGGTTTGGAATCTACCAAACATATGAATACTCCCATGAGTACTAATCTCAAGTTGACCAAAGATGAAATGGTGTTGATGTTGATCCAACGCTCTATAGGAGCATGATAGGAAGTCTAATGTATCTTACAGCTAGTCATCTTGATATTTTCTATAGTATTGGTGTTTATGCTAGATATAAATCTAGACCTAAGAAGTCTCATATTCTTGCTGTAAAAGGAATCATTAGATATGTTAATGGGACTGTCGATCATGGAATTTGGTATTCAAAGGAAACTAACACTCATCTTATTGGTTATAGTGATACAGATTAGGTAGGGAATGTTGACGATAGAAAAAGTACAGCTGGAGATTGTTTCTACCTTGGAAACAACCTGATTTCATGGCGCAGCAAAAAGTAGAACTCCATCTCTTTGTCAACTGCCGAAGCCGAGTACATTACTGCTGGGAGTTGTTGCACACAGCTGTTATGGATGAATAGATGTTAAAGGACTACGGTATTGAATTGGATAATTTAGTAATATATTGTGATAACACTAATGCTATCAATATTTCTAAAAATCTAGTGCAACATTCTAGGACTAAGCATATTGATATTCGTCATCATTTCATTAGAGAATTTGTTGAAAATAATGTCATTGTTTTGGAGTATATTGCAACAGAGAACCAGCTTATAGACATATTCACTAAATCACTTAATTTTGTGCATTTTGATTTCCTGAGGAAGTCCTTGGGAATTTGTTCTATATAAATATTTATGTTTTATTTTATGCCGAATTATTGCCATTTGAAATTGAAATTTTTGTGTGTGGAAAGTTTAAAAGAAATTTTGAAAGAGATGAATTTTTATTAATTATATTTGATTTTCTAATATATATTCTTTGTTATCTCATCTTATAAAATTTCTGGATTGATTAATGAAAGATAGATTATCTTGGATTGAATTTTAACTGATAAACCTTTGTTTGTTTGATCTTAGAAAAATTTTGTAAAACAAGCTCCCTAGTCAAAAAAAGCTACCTACACTGATGTTTGAAAGCCATCCATGAGTAATCCAGTGCTATGTATCACAAATATAGTAGAGGACGATCTACCGTGTGAAAAGGGCTACCTAAGTGATAGAGTGAAAGCTACTGATTATGGGTGCTTCATTTTTGTGTTGTTATAAAAAATAAAAAAATGGCAGTAGCAATAAACAAAGATGTACTACTCAAGAAATCACAGCACACGGTAATAGCTTGAAATTTAGATGAAATTTCGTAAAGATCAACATTTTTAAGGTAAGTCAGTTGTCTTTCAATCCTTGATGATTAATTAATCTAAAAGAAATCCGAAAATTTTATTTGATAAAATTACCAAGTCCTGTTTATTTTAAAAATTAATTTATGATTGACATAAATTTATTTGTTTCAATTTTTCATTCTAGCTTTGAATATATATTAAATTTTAATTTTGTGGCAAAATAAGGTACTTTATAACATTAAGATATTCACATATTTTGATTAAAAAAAGGTGGTTTATGGAAAAACTACATGCTAACATCATCTATTGGAACACGTTCCAAAATTATTCACGGCAGTTATTTCCCAAGATTTTTGGCTCCAATTTTTATTTATTTCTTTTTCAAATTTTAGGTAACTAAAGGGATACATATTCAGATTGTTTCAACCCTAAAATCCCAAATCATCTCAGCCGTAGTCTCTTCTTGTTTTTTTTTTTTTTTTTGTTTTCTCAGTTCTTATAGAAACTGCGAGCTATGGTTAACACCAAATCAGGGAAAAAGAGCAAGTCTGATCCTACTCTGAAAAGAAAGGGGAAAGCATCACCCTCCTCACCGCCGGCCAAGAAGCAGAAATCGGTGGTCTTGCCGACTTCTACGAAAACAAAGCTATCGTTGCCAGAGAAGGTGACTGAACAAGAGGTTATTCCATCACAACCCATCGAATTGCAGAAACCAACTGATTCAGGAGATTCTTCTCATTCCCGCAATTCGAAATCAATTGCTCATTCAACAGATGAGTCGATTCTAGAAAAAAGAGATGATAGTAAGACTTCTAAATCGATTCTTCATAATCAAGAATCGATGGAAGTGTCTACTGCAACATCGCTTCGAGAACCTGTTCTTGAAAAAAAGGATGTTGCAACATCGAAAGCCACTGAATTTCAGACCCTTGATGCAATAAAGGAAAATATCGAAGCAGCAAAAAAACTCGTTGCAACTCAAGTCTCTCCTTAGGAAGAGATTCCATATGAACCAACTGCTGCAACATCTGTTGCGACACAATCAGAGAAGTCACCTACTGTTTCTGATGTTCCAACATAGTACCCACCTGCTGTAATTTCCTCTGCTATTGACCAGAATCAACCTGATGTTCCAACACAAGTAGCCTCTTCGTTGCCTACTCTTGCTGCTCAACCTTCTAAGAAGTCTGCTGGCCAGTCCTGCAAACAAATCACGCAGAAACCTAAGAAGGCTATTGCAGCTGAGAAGGCAAAAGATGTTTCCACTTCTACAACACCCACACCAGGTTATAATATTTATAATGCCTTTACTCCTTGGTACTACACTAAAGAAACTGCTGCATCAATGAATGTCTATGGTCAATGTCAGTTTATTTTTAAAAGAAACATCAATTCTAAGTCTTTTTTAAGTATTGGTGTGTTAAAAGCCATTGAAGATTAGGGATGGAATAATACTGTGTTTAAAAACAAAGGTTTTATGTCTCAGGTAGTTTAGGAATTCTATACTAATATTACTGATGGATTTGATGAACCTGATTCTATTACCTTTCACAAGATCTTTATTAGAAATCATGTGTATGACTTCTCGCCTCAAGTGATTTCTGATTTTCTCGATGTACCTTTGAGACCATATGATGAGTTTGAAAAGTCTTTTGATGAAGACATGGTTACTACTGAGTTACTTGGGACAAAGAAGAAGTGGCTTAAAGAGGATATTCTTCAAGTCACTAATTTGACCTTAAAGTACAGAGGACTTCATCGGATTGCTATGCACAATTGAAGACCTACCATGTTGGTAAATTGACCTAACACTTAGGAAAATCGTGCATGCATGCATATATGGAAAATATATGATCATATCATGAACACAATGGAAAAATAGTGGATTTAGGTTTTAAATTTTTTTACATGAAAACAGTTTTCAAAATCATATAACACATGCATCATATATAGGATCATGTACAATATAAATCAAATCTAGATAAACAACCCTAGAGATGAGATTAGGGTTTACCTCTTGTAGCGTGTTTCTCCTCGATCCCCTTATTGATGGTGATCAAATCTCCAACCTTAGATCTTCTTGTCTATGCTCTTGCTCTTGGTTGACGAAACGAGTAGGCACCAAGTCGAAACCTTCATTGGAGAACGATCAAGAACGCCTTCTTGATCCTATGGAACACCGGGATTTGAGATGAAACTATGAGATTGTAGGAAACATTTTTCTCTCTTTCTTAGCCTAGGTTGGCCGAAATTTCTCTCTCTCCTTATGCCTTATGCATGTGACTCCTTAGAGTTACTGTGTAGTTTTTCCTCTCATATATCTTATATATATGGGACTAAAAACTGCTAACCCTAGTCTAATTAGGATTGGGCTTGTTCTCCAATTTGGGCTTTGGATGTATTTTTATAAATATATCCAACTCATGAAACTTATTTATAAAAATACTAACTTTTGTGTAGAATCATTATTTTATACAGTTTCATGAAGCTTATTTCACAAATATCACCAACCAATTAATGAGCTTAATTGAGCTAGATAAGGGACTTAATGGATCAAAATAATCTAAGCTCCAATAATATGATAAATACATAATAACTCTTATTATGGTATTTATATAAATATTATTAGTAAATGAGACACTCCACTAAAGGCCCAATACTGCACTCTTAGATTAAATGTCATGCCTTTTATAGAGATTTAATCAACTAACTTTGATTAACCGATCTATCTAGCATATTCTATACCACATATATAATCCATATACAATGCCGTAGTTGGATATGTGAAATTACCGTAATACTCCTCCAACATTTATTTACTTTTAAATTACCATCTTTCTATCAAGGAATAATGTTGTCGATAATTTTGTTCTCAATGGCTATTTAGACAAAATTATCAACCAATTCACAAAGTGAATACTAAGATCTTAGATTTAATTATTCCATGAATCTTGAAAGAACCTAAAGTAGCATTAATGTATAGTATCCTTAACTATTTGATGTTCCCATCAATTCATAGCTCATAACCTCCAATATGCCAGAGTTCACCTCTAACTTTATAGAGGTTAGTCTTTTAACAAATTCAAAGGCTATAACCCATGAAAGCAAGTCCAGTCAAACATCAAGGATTAAGATTTATATGCTAAGAGCTAGTTTATGATAATATAAAAATTGAGTTACGGCACTCCAATTCTTTATATTACCTAGTCTAGTTTAATACACATAACTTGTTTATATTGTATTAGTATTTCTATCCGAAGTCAGATACTTCAATGATTTTAGATACATTATTCTCGTTGAAATAGACAAACACTACAACCTATAGTAAATAAAGTATTCCATCTTTATTTACAGATTGTAAACTATTTAATTTAGACTTAGATAAAGAAACAAGGCTCCCCATAATTAATACTTAATCATGTTTGTTTCTTTATACACATATAAAGCCATGGAATCTTTTTCAGATGAATAAACTATTCAACTAAGATAGTTTAATCTAGCAAATATCATAATTTCATATAAGAGATAGTTGTTTATACTCAAAAGGGTAAAATTAGAAATATGCTTTTTAGGGCAAAAATCCCAACATACCACACACTATCCAACTATTCACTTTGATATTACTAGCTTTCTGTATGATGTTAGAACAGGTGTACCAGTGAACTTGGGACAACTGATTTTTGAGTAGATTTGAGATCTTTGCAATGAAGAGGCTGATCTTTCTATCACTTATCTATGGGATTCTATTCCAGCAAAACCCTCTCATGTATGACTCTGAGTTCCTCACAGCCACTCCATCCAACATCATGTCCAAGCTTAAGGAGAAAGATCTAGTTGAGGGGGAACTTAAAGCTACTGTAGATATTGGTACATAAGGTCTTGCTGCTATTGTTGTTACAACATCCACAGATCAAGAAGCATGGCTTACAAAGATTGAGAAAATGGTTGCTGCCATTGCAAAGAAACTGGATGTGGAAATGGACGATGTTTGACCTTTATGTGTTTCTTTCTTTCTTTTTTTTTTTTTTTCATTTTCTTAGTTTGTATAAGTTTGATATAATTTAGGTGTGTTTAATTTTCTACAGTACTAATTTCTTTTGTGTTCTGATGTTTCAACATGTTCTAGTTTCATTAGTTGTTTTGTGATTGACAATTTTTATCACTTGTTTTTTTTTTCTTTGCCTTTGGATCTTTTGTCCAAAAGGGGGAGAAAACATATTTGGGTTTTGGATACATATTGACCTTGTTTTGTAGACTTATCAAATATTTGTCTAAGAGATACCAAAGGGGGAGATTGAAAGAGCGAATAATCTGTTGGCAACCTTCATGTTACGACATGACTGGTTTCACAGTCATATTACAACATGCAACTAAATATTTGATCTTAATAAGTTTTTCAGTATTTTCCATATTTTCCTTTTATATGCTTTAGTTCACGATTTGTATAGTTGTTAAACATAACAATCTAATCATATTAATGCATAGACAGATTCAATTGAGAAGGAATAGGTAAGTGACTCTTTCCTAAATTGGTTTGAGTATATGTCTATATTTCATTAAGGAAATTCCTTTAATTGAATATTTTATGTGTAATATCTTTTATGAAAGTTTTCTTAACTCATTTATACTGATTCTCACTAATTAAAGTTACTCTAATTCGTGCTATTAGCTGTCAAATAGGTTTGAGTAACTTATTTTTTATACCAGGAAAGTAATCTGAAAGTTTCTTTTTATATTACAATATGACTGGGTTGATAGACCATGTTGCAACATGTGGACAGAATCAGCAACTACTTTCTAGATCTATTTTCTAAGTTTAGTAACAAACTTGGCTGATTTTGCAAGTCTTCTAATTAATAATAAATGCTCTTAATTGTTATTTTGCAAATCTTACACGTAAAGCTTGCTCTTTTCTCTATTTAAAGGCCACTCAAGAGTAGCTTTAATAGAGAGACCACTTATTGTATATTTCGATTTTAAAAGAAAAATTTTTCTTTTAGCCATATTTTAGACTTAGGAGGTGTCCTAGTCGTTTAAGTGATAGTGTTTCAAGAGAGGTGCTGATTATCTTCGGGAGAAGATCAATTTCAAGTACCTGAAGGGATTTCAGAAGAACGAAGTCAACCTAAGACGAGTGGTACTCGCTAGAAACGTTAGTGAAGGAATACATCTACATTGCGACAATCAAAAGAGGGAGTCTTTTTATTGTATAAGTTAAATTAGTGTTTGTATTCATTCAAACTTTGCTAATAGTATTTATTCTCTGGGCACGGCCCCTTGGACGTAAGTTATCGGGAGATAACTGAACCAAGTAAAAATATCTTATGTTATTTTTACAATTTTTGCATTACCACATCACATAATTAATTAGAAATTAATTTTATTCAGCAATACCTGATAAACGGACCTAACATATGAGATGCGTGCAAGCTTTCAACGTAAGAAATTCTACTTGTTATCAATTGTAACTTAAAAAGTGCATGCAATCTCAACTATGTAAGCTCATTTTTATCTACTAGTAAAAGGGGCACCTCAAATGAGTGAAAACTAGCTTGTTTATGAAAAGCTATCTAGATAGCTTACACAAAGTTAGCTAGCACGTTACCACTAGTGTGCGAATTGAGAAGTTAGCTAGCAGTAGGTTTGATATGCTAACACTACAAGAAACGTATGCAACTACGATGGATTCTTCTACAAGATAGATAACTCAATAAATAATTGGATAATTATTATTTAAATTATGATAATTTATTCAAATATAGATAATTCGTTTATATTTATATAACTATTGAATAATTTGTAATTATCTTATTATTTTGAGATAACTATGCTATCTAAAATAATGCATGTAGTTATAAATGACTAGGAATCTCCATCTATAAATATGAGACCTTGGTCATATTGTAGACAAGTTCACAATAGGCACGCATTTGTTGAACTAAAACTATAGCATTGTATACATTCTTTCCATAATAAACTACAGTGGACGTAGGTCATCTTTTTGAGGGCTGAACCATTATAAATCGCTCTATTTATTTTTCAGAAATTGTTTGCGATATCTAAAAAATTGTATGTAATTTGGTCGAATTTGCTCTTAGAATCCAATTAATTATTCTGTTGACAAAGCCTCCGTCAATAATTAGCGCTAAAAGGATGGCTATTCTAGTAATCCCTCGTTAGAATCCACCAGGGCGAATCGAACGACTGCCAATTCCCAAAGGGAGTCCCAAGATGCACGCAATGTTGTCAGTGCTGCTGCTGCATGACAACAGAACCAAAGGGAAATGCCTACCACTAGTGATACACAACAACAAGATCAAATGACTTTACCCACAATGGCTGACGTGCCGACAAATCAAGGTGCACCACCAACTGCACACAATGACCATATGACTCTAAACACTGGATTGGTTGGCTCAAATGTCGGTACCACAGCTGGAAGTCAAGTGAATTATAACGAGCAAATCACCGCTACTTTGGGTAACCTTTAGGATACCTTAAACACCTTGCTACAAGGAACCACTTTTGCTCAACAAGCACCTATTCCTAAAAGTGCGATTCTTATTGAAAAAGATATACTCGGTCAATTCGTACGTAATCCATAGAGGAGATCTCCATCCTGAAGTTCTAGAACTGGGAGCACACAATGAGACAACATCTATATTGGTGCATGTGCACCTGGGCCGAGATGCACGCGAAGAAAATCTTCAGAGCAGGCTGTCACGCAGCCGAGATTTGCAAGATAGGTCACTGCACAGTAAAGATAGCAAAAAAGTGTCTTCAATAGACTTGGAGGTGGAGACAATCTCAAAAACCATCTCAATAATCGACGAGAGGAGAGACGTCAGTATGATCAATAGAAGACCAATTGCCAAAACTCACAGCCAAGATCTACGTGCCAAGATAATGAGCGACAAAATGCTGATCAATGACTTCGTGAGCGACGATTATGGAGAAATCCCTCACTTGCACGCTCAATTACCTCTATATCTAATTAGCACACGCGATCTGATAGAGGTATACACATGAGCACCCTAAAAGATGCACTCGAAGCTCTAAAAGCTAAAAAGGACAAACTTAACGTCAGTTATCATGATTCTTCTTTTGATTGAGATATACGAGAAGCACTTCTACCTCATAACTTTAAAATGCCAACAATTACCCCGTTTGAAGGAAAAATTGATCCACAAGAACATCTAGATCATTTTAATATTTTGATGCAACTCCATCAGGTGCCAAACCTTGCCAAATGTTGATGCTTTGCAGTCACTCTTACCAAAGGTGCAAAATGGTGATTTAGGACCCTTGAAGTAAGCTCCGTCACTACATGGTCGCAATTTAGCACTATATTCCTTAGGCATCATCAACCTACAAAGCAATTCGACTTACCATTAGCCCACCTTGCAAACATACCGTTAGCCCACCTTGCAAACATCATGCAAGGACCTAATGAGATGCTTAAGTCTTATCTCTTTAGACTCAATGCTAAACTCATACATATTCGATATGGACCAGATGAGGTAGTACTTGCATACATAACTTATGGTGTACTACCAGAATCCTCACTTTAGGAAGACCTCCAAAAATGATACTGCAAAAGCATGATTGATTTCTATAGACTTGCCAATGATTACATGAGAGTTGAAAGCTCTAGAAAAGCATTACGCAAAGCTAGAAGTAGTAATAATAATGAAAATTTAATAGGGCAACAACCTAAAGATGATATAGGCACAAAAGATGACTGCAAGAGGAAAAGTGACTACAGGTGAGAATCATCTCTTAAAAGGTCACATAATAAAGAAAAAAGGCCACCAATTCCACGCTACAACAACTTCACTGAGCTAACGGCCTTTATAGAGTATGTACTATGTCAGAAGGAAAAGTTAACTTCAAAATACCATCACCTATCAAATCATCAAAGAGAGATGCAAAGAAGTATTATTGATTCTATAAAGAAATCAGACACGATACCGACCAGTGCTACATGCTCAAATTTGAGATTGAAGACCTAATTCACAGAGGATATCTGAAAGAATTTATTGCATGCAAAGATGATACTCGCAACCAGAAAGTGCATGAAGAAGATAAGCGACAAACACAAGAAATTATGCGTGACATCAGAACTATCTTTGGTGGTCTTTACATAAGTAGTAAATCTAAGAGAGCTCAGAATCGGCATACAAAAGAAGCTAAACTGATCACCTTACTAACGTACACCACCTCAGTAAGAGACCAACCAGAAGATTTATAAAGGAGTGTGATGACATCACATTCATAGAAATAGATGCACGATTTGTGCATCATCCACATAAATCTTCTGGTGATCAAAGCTCAAGTGGGGAAAAATAATCTCTATAGGATGCTTGTTGACAATGGCAATACAATAGACATTCTCTACTTAGATACATGCAAGAAGATGGGGCTAAGTGAAGACCTTTTTAGACCAGTCATGAACCCACTCTATGGATTCGCTGGAGATTTTCTCATCCCTTGAGGAGCTACCTCCCTGCCACTGACGGCTGATGATACACCTCGTTAGGCCACTGTTATGATCGACTTTCTAGTTATCGACTGCCCATCTGCATTCAATGCCATGATTGGCCGATCTACCTTTAAGGATCTGAATGCAATTACATCTATCTACTACCTAACTATGAAGTTTCAAACCCCAAAAGGAATATGATACGTGCGAGGAAGCCAATATGAAGCTCATGAATGCTTTAATAAAACTATAAAAATAACCTCAAAAACCAAAATAGTGAACTAGAATGCAAGCAAAGAATTAGTTGGTGATAACCTTAACCTGCGAACAACTAATAAGGAACTTACTACTAGACCTATTGAGGAACTAATCGACTTACAAGTATTTGAGAAAGAGTCTACATAAGGCATATTTTTGTGTTCAGTTTTTTGCTTATCATAATCAACCGTAAAACTTGGGGTGTACAAGGGAGTAAAGAACACTCCAAAAAACGTGCACGTTCTACATAAACTTGGTTAAAAACTTACGCGTAGTAGTAGGTATGCAATATCTCTTCCTAATGCAATGTGTACTACAATCACAAATTAGGCATAAATATTGATAAACATACTGAATCTTATGGAGAATGAAAGTCAAGTTATGTGATATTGTAAACACATAAGTCTTGACACAACCAAGTTATGTCGTCAATACACTAATAAAAGCTTTAGTTCGTTGTCTACTTAAATATCTACTTGCTGGCAAACATATTATCTACTATTGGATGTTTTAAGGTGCATGCAAGAAGATAGCTTACATCTCGTACAGGGAAACACGTGTGACATACATGCATGTAAGAAGATAACTTACACCCTATGAAATATAAGTGTAGCTTACACTTACGGTAAAAAAAAAAACAAAAAACAGTTCCTTGGAAAAAGTATCCTCACACATACTCTTCAACAACTTGTTCACTGATCTCCTCATTGCTAAGGTGTTAATGACTTCATTCACAGCATACTACGTAGATTCCTTCTCCATATTAATAGTGGACCCTATTCTCCTCAATAATTTTCTGGAGGCGATTTATCTCCTTTTTATAAGCTGCGGATTCCTTTTTCGCCAATGAAAGCTTAGTCTTTATTGAAGACCTTTCTTTAGCAAGCTTGTTAAAAGTGGTGTTGGTATCCTCAATTTTTCTCAGTTGCTCCATTTTCTCCCTTAGAATATCACCATTTTTCAATATATCAAAGTTAGTGTAGAGAGCATTCGAAAATAAGGTGGCAGTCTACACAAAAAAGGATGAAAATAGTATATAAATTTGCAAGCAAATATAAAATTGTATACCAAATGAAAGGTCTCTAGCATGATGTGTATGCACTTACAAAGTCACCTCCAAATCTGCGATTATCTTCTCAAATTCATTCATACTATCTGTAATTAACCATATTTTCTGATTGTTGGCTTCGCTAAAGAAAGTTAAAGGAATAGCAAAGACGCATTGGAAGAGTTGTGATTGCATCTATAAGGCCAAAATGGCATCAACTGGTAAAGATAGTCCTTTTCTCACGATAGGAGGGTAAGTGCGCATGTCTCCGAATACCCATTAGCAATTTTTTTTTCCATAAGTGTTTGATTAGCGAGAAGTTGGTGGGGAAAGAAAGTATAAGGCGTACACCTTTAGGAATAAGTGCACATGGAGAAGAGCTAGAACCACCACAAGTGGAAATGTGAGGATTGGGATGAAGTTTTAACTTGTCCATGCTTGCATTCAATTGTTACACGTGTTAGCTAACACAACAATTAACTTCACGTGCAGTAGGAACCTCAAGAAGAAAGCTGTAGTAAACTAAGCTCTCTTTGGTACATAAGCGACGAAAGAATCGATGTGCATTCAAGAGCTCATTGATAGGATTGGCACGATCGAACTTCCCTCCCTTGAGTATCGCTCCCAGATAAATATCGACATGAAAAGATAATATATGTAAGCAAATGAGCAAATAGGAGCAACAATTATTAGGTATGCACATTGACGGGTTAGGTCTCAACTATGACAATACACAAGGAAGATAACTCATGACTAGATGCGAGCTATATGTTCAAGAAAAAATAGTAAGCAGGATTTACAATATACCTAAACTAGCAATCAATATATATATTTTGTTTACTACTCATCACTAACTAGCGAGCTAGAAGCTCACAATCTCGACGCGAAAAATAACAAACATAGTCTCGTGGACAAGAATCAGCTCGCGAGCATCCACAATAAATGGCGAGTAGTCAAAGGCCACAAACTTGTGACCTAATATTGGAAATAACTAGCAAGCAAAAATCTAGTAGAAAATAAAATTATGCTACCAAAAATTGCTCATAATTCAAGATTGTTATGGCTACAAATGTGGACAAAGCATTCACTTATTGCGCACATAATGGTCTGTCATTAAATTAATGGTACGCATTTTGTCATGATTATTTTTGCATGCTTCTTTTTTCAAAATAGTTAGCTCCTAAGACTTTAGAGGAGCACTTGATAGTTGAGGGGCAAATGTTGTGTGCTAATAATATAAGCTATAGAAAAAGTACATGCAAAATATGAGGTGCACACAAGATATAAAGTGCATACAAAAAATGAGATATGTGCAAACTTTTAATACGAGGAATTCTACTTATTATCAATCGCAACTTAAAAAGTGTATGCAATCTCAACTTTGTAAGCTCATTTTTATCTATTAGCAAAAGGGTTGCCTCAAATAAGTGAAAACTAGTTTGCTCATGGAAAGTTATCTAGATAGCTTACATAAAGTTAACTAGCATGTTACCACTTGTGCTTGAATTGAGAAGTTAGCTAACAACAAATTTGATATGCTAACACTCCAAGAAATATATACAACTAAGATGAATTTTTCTACAAAATAGAAAACTCAACAAATAATTGGATAATTATCATTTAAATTACGATAATTTATTCAAATATAAATAATTCGTTTATTTTTAGATAATTATTAAATAATTTATAATTATTTTATTATTTTAAAATAATTATACGATCTAATTGTAAATAATTAGGAATCTCCGTTTATATTTATAAACAGAAGACGTCAGTCGTATTGTAGACAAGTTCAAAACATGCATTTGCTGAATTAAGTCGTATTGTAGACAAGTTCAAAACATGCATTTGCTGAATTAAAACTGTAGCGTTGTATATTCCCTTCGTAATAAACTACAGGAGATATAGGTAATCTTTTTACACGTGAACCACGATTAATTATTCCGCTGACAAAACCTTCGTAGACGAACTCAAAAAGGGAAAAGATATTTGGGTGTCACCCTTTTGATCGAAACCATCCAGGCAGCCTTTGCTTCGATAAAACAACGAGTTCAAGGGAAACTTCAGATGTGGAGAGAAAAGTTGTTTTCGGTCGGCGGGAAGGAGATCCTTATTAAGTCCGTAGCGTAAGCTATTCCAGCTGATAACAATGAGCATTTTCAAGCTTCCCAGTTCTCTCGTTCAAGGCCTTCGTGGGACAACAGCTCGGTTCCGGTGGGGAGGTACCAACCAGAAGAGGAAGCTTCACTGGTGGCGATGGGAAAAACTGTGCAAGGAAAAAACGGAAGGTGGGATGGGTTTTCGAGACTTAGAGATCTTTAACCAAGCTCTGCTGGCAAAACAAGTATTTTCGAACGGAGGATTTCTTGAATGCCAGGTTAGGGTCTAACTGTAGTTCGGCCTGGAGAGGCATATTGTGGGGCCGGGCCGAGACGGTCTTAAGACAGGTCGTAGATGGAAAAGAGGAAACGAAACCTCCCTGAAAGCCTTTGGCGATCCTTGGCTCTCGAGACCTCAGCTTTTCAAGCCCATCATAGCTCCTAGCGAGTCTACACGGAATATATCAGTGTCTGAATTGATGGCAGAACGAGGTTTTTGAGATTCTAATCTGATTGCAACAATATTTTGGCCCATAGATGCTGATATAATCCTAAATATCCCCCTGAGTTACGGAGACGAACCAATGGGATCGACTCAGTCAAGTCAGGATACAAAGCTGTAAAGAGGACTAGAGACCAATCTTCAGGATCAGGAAGTAGAAGACTAGCTAAGTGGTGGCATGGACTCTGGCATCTACAAATCCCAAACAAGGTTAAAATTTTTGTGTGGCGGGCTTTCCATGGCATCATTCCCAACAAATTTAACCTCTCCTCTAGAGGGTTCCCATGCTCGTCAATATGTCCTCGCTGCCATTCTGGTAATGACACAACTTTACATGCTCTGCTCTATTGCCCGTACTCTTATCAAGTCTGGAAGAGAAGAAAAGCTATTTTTGGGAGGTTCTGGGCAACTTTGTGAGGCACTCCTCCGCGAGCCTGGCCTGTTTCTGCAGTGATTATTTATCTAAGCGTGACTTGGAAACCTGGTGCGTGACTTCCTGGCTGCACTGGGGAGAAAGAAATGGAGTTGTTCGAGGTCACCAGCCCCGCCCTCCAAATATTATTCTGCAATACGCCGAAGACTGGATTATGGAGTTCAAAAAATCTCTGTCTCATCACGAATCAGATCCAACAGTCAATCGAGTTACTGAACCCTCTTGGGTTCCGCCAAGACAGAGACACCTCAAACTAAACGTGGGAGTTTATACGGAAACTCATTCCCTTCATACCCGAATTGGCGCCATCATTACAGACTCTTAACGGAGCCGTCTGTGATGTCATGGCAGTCCGTCATCAAGGTCAGTTCGGGTGTTCCTTGGGAATGTGCTTATCTATTCGAAGAGGAGTAAAATTCTCTATATCAAAAGGCTTCCGGATAAGTGTGGTTGAATGCTTCTAGTACTGCTGTAAACTTCATAAGGAATACTTTCCCCTTATCTGCAGTTAGTCCTTTCATTTCTGATATCAGACTTATGTGTAATCTGCTGGGTGATGTAAGTTGTGTTTGGATTCCTAGATCCATAAACACCTTTGCTCATAACCTAGCTAAGTCTGGTTTTTTATTATCTGTGTAGCAGCTTTTTGCTGCTCTAGTTCTCCTTGTTCTGTGGGTTTTGTATGTGGTCGTTTCCTGACCCCTTTATTATTGAATGTTTCTTTTTCCTGAAAAAAAGAAAAAGAAAAAATGAAGTCTATGAACCTAATCTTCCCATCTCTCTCTTTGAGCATAAATATAATGATAAAAATAAGCGCTTGCATGGTGAGGGGGCCGGGGAATGTTATGGCCCGTGTTGTTAAATGTCAATTGTGATTTTATATATTATGTGGACTATGGAGCCCTACATCTGCCAAATGATCAAAAATTATCGGCATATCGTCGCACTAGTGTATCTTTCTTTCATAGTGTTTTTTTAATTATTTATATCGTTTGCACATGGATTGAAGGAAGTATGGAAACATTTTAGTGGGGTTTAGGAATGTTGGAGAAAGTTACCCTACACTTGAACTGTCATGACTCTAATCACGTAGGCTTAAACGATTTTCAGGTTCGGAGTTTAATGCTATATATCCATATTCGAGTTTATGTTTTGGTATGGAATGGCCGGAAATATAAAGTGCAAATGGAATTACCAAAGTTTGTAAAAATCTATTTGTGATATTTTTCTAGTGCATACAGTGTCATTCTTGTTTCCATTAAAGTATATAGCGAAATACGTTAGACCACATGTTGAAAACTTGAAATTGCAATATAATATGAAAAGTTGAATACTTGAATTTTGAGCACTAAAAGCTTGGTCCTGCTTCGTAAAATCGTTTAAATTTATCACAATATTTATTTATTTATTTTAAATAAGGTGTCGCTTTTGAATTTCTTTTCCCTAATTTATAATCATTATCAAGTCAATAGTGGTTATTTATTATTTGTGTGGAAGCTCTACCGCAACCGACCTTAGCTCAGATGGTAGAGCGGAGGACTGTAGTTGTCTGAAACAGAATATCCTTAGGTCGCTGGTTCGAATCCGGCAGGTCGGAATTTTTAATTTCTTATTTTCTTTCATTATTTTTTCTCTGCCCAAGTGTCAGCTTCTGTTAATTTTTTGTATGGTAATTTCTTTCTCATCGGGCAATATGCGTTGACGAAATTTAGGGCACCAGCCCTCAAAGTCGATAGCTACCAAACTTGTACTAACACAATCATAGGACATGGATAGATACCAGTCCTCAAAGTAGGTCTCTTGACTTGGAATTGGATAGTAAAAGCCAACAGTTGGGTTTTTGGTTTCATTTCGAACGATACCAGCTGGCTCAGTGTCACAACAACCAAAAGGAGACAGATCAATTGCATTTTCAGTCGTTTAAATGTCTCTACAATCACCCCCACACCCTAAGAAAACAAGCTAGTCCACACATCAATAAGGATGAAACATTGTCGGTAAAGTTACACAACATGGGTTTACAACCACCAAAAGTTGATTTTCAATAGTTTTTGAGGCACAAATTTGCGTTTTTCTTCCCTCACATCAGCCTCATACCTGACTACCAAACAAGATTAAACTCTTCCTCCACTGAAATGGAAAAAAGAAAGGTAAGAGGCACCACAAGTACCTTGGGATATTAATTCATGTGATAATTGGAATGTAACATTATAACAAAAACCATTATTATGTACAGTACACAACCTTGTCAATAAAGCTGTGTACCAAAACCTTGCAACAAAAGCGGCTAATGCCTAATGGCTAATTTGAGGACTGAAAAATCTACTTACATCTTAAACATCTAATAAAGACAATATTACAAGAGCTAATGATTCTACAAATATGTTCCCCGAATGGGACCAATTTATACAAAGAAAAAACAAGCAGAAAATGATATCCATCAGCTCTTTTACACCTTTCAAATACCTGTAACAAAATGAACAAGAGTGGGACAAGAATGACTATAGGTAGCGTGACATTTTCATCTAATTAAACCATTAGTGACATAATGAATGATGAAAAGAGAGCATTAATTCGTTAATTAATAAACTTTCATGACCATAGACTGAAAAATATCTGTATATAGAAATAATTAGGAGAAGGAATAGCATTATCCTACAGATGTTGGACTTTTTTTAAAAAAAAAAATAGAGTTTAACTAATGACCTCCACTTATTATAACTTAAAAGAAAATACCTAATATTACCCAATCCCCACCCACTTTATTAGGGATTATATGCTTTCACGTCTACTCCTAGTGTGACTCGAACCTAAGACCAAAATCCTAGATAATGAGTGCTTTTATCACTTGAGTTAACCTACTTCGTCAATAGATATTAGACTTTAATTTTGTTTTTTCAAGCCACGCTAAAAGAAAATAGTACATTCAGATCGTTTTCAAGTTGAGCAACGATTTGACAATAGTAAAGGTAAAAATTACCTTTCTTGACGAGAACTAAGTACTGAAAATTTGCAGCATATCACCACTCAAACAACCAAGTAAACCCTGGCCTACAGCATTTGTATACTTGATGTCACGAAGAGGATGCCCCTCAGAGTTAAGACGCTGAAAAACTGAAAAGGAAGGCAACTCTTGCAAGGTTAACTCACAAGCCCCTTCTTCCCTGGATGCAAACAACTTCTTATCCTCTTCTAAGTCTATAATCGCACATTTTGGAAGTCGGATCTGATTTACAGTAGCGTATGTGGAAGCCATCTTTTGAAAGGAGTTGGAACCTGCCCTCTTGTATTGAACATGGGAACCCATTATTCCTTGTCCAATTACATTAGGAGTTTGTGAAGGTTGAGAAATAGCCACTTCATTATGTGTTTCTACCTTAGGACGATATGAAGCAACAATGTCATCACTACTAGGACAATATGCAAGCGATATACAGACTCCTTGTTTCTCTGTTTCCGGAATTAAGGTCGGCCTACAAGGAAATTAATTTTCTTGTTAGAACAGGCCATCACATACTCGACAAGGAAAACTACAAAATCCACTATAAGATGCGAATGCCAGTTGACGATAATCCATGAGGAGAAAATAACTTTTATACACGTTTTCCAATAGTAATAAAAAGAATTGAGAATTATCATGAAGACAATGTGACCAACAGCAAAAAATATAATAATAATGATAATAATAAAATAAAATCAACAAGAAAAACCAATGAACATTCACATACGTATAAATATATATACACACAAATATGGATAACATTAGATACACAGTACCAGCAAAAAAAGAGAGATACAAAGAATAAATAAATGAGATACTCACACTTCATCAGCACCTTCAAAATTCCATTCGAACAGGCCAGCAGAAGAAGCAGACAAGACTGATCTAACCCCAGAAGGAAGAGTTGACTTGTGTAAAAGAGAATGTACGGTATGAACTGGGTTAGTAGTCAGTCCCTTGAGGTATTTCACAGGCCCTTTAGTTTGGCGCATGTCAAACATTAAAACTGAGCCATTCTGCAATAACAGAAAAAGCAGAGAAAAAATATCAGAATCCAAAAACACAGTAATGGAAATAAATTAAGCAGAGGGATCATACCTGCAATCCAGCATACATATAATTTGAACTGTTAAGATCCCATGAACAAGTCCAAGCAGAAAACTGGAAGTACAAATGCCAACAAGGATTAGAACAAACTGGACATGAAAACGGTTAACATAAATATTTAAGATCAATCAATGACTCCTTTTTAAACCATTTGAATTCCTTAATGTGCAAAAATAATAGAAGAGAGGTAATAAGAGGGAAGTTGAGGACTCAGGTGTCAAAGAGCCGCATGCATGAACATGACCGTGCACTAAAGTCACATTAACAATTGAATAATATATTGAAATTTTACCGGTAGATCATAGGCAAGGATAACATTGTTGCTCTCTGTACTGTAACAAAGGGCCTAATTTAGTCAGTGTGGAGATACATAGGAATACAACAAACAAATATCTATACAGGAATAAATAAACAAAGCATGAAAAAAAAATACTAAGAAAAGTTTTAGGAAACCAATGCCACCTGAAAAGTGATAAGTCCTTCCGTAGTGAACAAAAGAGTGCAAGGCTACCATCAGAAGGAGAAATGTGTAGGTCCTTGATAAAATTTATGGTGGGAGGAAGCAAAATATCCTCTCTTTCATGTGGAGGTATCAAGCTAATCTGCAAAATCATATTACACAAATCTTTTCTTATCATTTCCGAGGACAGAGATGAACTGGATGCTTAAATGCCCAAATTTAACAGAGCAGATAAGCTATTACTTTGGTAAGTATATGTTTTGTACCCCTCCCAGATAGGGTCCGTGCAATTAACAAGATTTGGTTAGAAGCATCAACATCAAATAAATGAGCACCATCCACCTGCAATTCCTTCTACAAAGATTAGATCATGATGTTAATATATATATATGAAGAAAAATGCATCAAAGGGACCTAGTTTATTATAATTGATGGGAAGCCTAAAGAATAGAGATGTTACAGGATAGCAAGTTAAAAAGAGCAAGACCATAGAATTGCTCCAAACATTGAGCATGTTTATATCAACAAAATGTTCAGGAAAGGTACAAACAAATGTGAATAAATTATTTGGAAAATAGACCAAACAGTATGATGATATAGTTGTGAAGTGCACAAGGGTGCTTATATACAGAAGGAGTTGGATTAAGAAGTGTTTGGCTATGTAATGCACAAAGTATATTCAGTGTTTACAAACATTGATGAAGTAATGAAAATAAGAAAGCAACACAAAAGACTCGTGCTATCACTCACATTCCCTTTGAAGACATTACATAGGAAATAATATATCAAGGAGACATTAACATCAAACCTGTAACATAAAACAGGGAGAAGATCCTTGTCTGCAAAACATTGAACCAAACTTGTGCCCTACAAGAGATATTAAAAGAATAACGCAGAATATTAAGTTCCAGCAAATATTAGCTCAAGAATGAACATTGATGGTGCATGCATTAATTTGTTAAACAACAGTTTTATGGGGACAAGTTTGTTATGTAAGACAAGAAATTTTACAACGCAAAAACCGTTTGCTTACGGGACTATTACCAGACACAGATTTTCGTCGAAAATCTCTATCAGCACTGACTGAACAAGATGGTCCCTGTGAAAAATCTTCTATTTTTTGTTCCAAATGAGTTGTCCTCTACAAGGTCAAAAGTTAAACTATAAAAGGAAATAATAATGATAATAATAAAAGAACAATCCAAAGTAATAGAAGATGTCATATCTAGTATACACTAGTAAAACAAATAAACCTAGATATGCTCTTACCTAACAAAACGTCTCTACTAATGCCATCTATCAAAAATTCCAATTAGATTAAACTTGCACATGATTAGTTCATCACACAGCTCTCAAACTTAGTTCTTTTCATTTGGTTGCAAGTTCGCAACAAATTGCTAGTTGTGAAAAATATTACTATAAAATCATCATCACAAAAAGCAGAATGTAATTTTGTACGAATTACCAAAGACAGAGCAGGTTAAATGTAACTACTTGAAAAGTATTGTCAAGACGATTACATGTATTTTTTGCAAGGCACTTCTTTCTGAGGCCATAAGATGGGCAGAGAGCAGTGAATTAAAACTACTTAAAGTAGGAATGTGAAACCAAGAGAATTTATAAAGCTTGGAGAAAAATAGGAGATACTTGCATAAAAAGAGTCAAGACAGCGTGACAAATCATATAAAGCATAAAACTCATAAGAACATTTAACACACCACTTGAGGCTAGCTCAAGTGGTTGGGTGGAAGAGTGTGTATGTGTGTGATTGAGTGGTCTAGGGTTCAAGTCTCCTTAAATGTAGCTTATCGGGGACAAAAAAAAAAGAAAAAAAATAAAGAAGGGTATAACACCTTGTACATAGATAAACCTCAACATAGTTTATATAACTAACATACATCTTTAAGCTGTTGAACTTTCAAACGCATCTCAGCCTCGATCTTTCTCCATTTAGCTTCTTTCTTGCTCCAATCAGCTTTCTACACATATAACAAGAAGGAAAATGTTAGCAGCAACGGAGGGAACTCCTTTCCATATTATGTATTATTCTCATGAGTATAAATATCAGATATGTATGCATCAGATTACTCACATCATGAGCATTTTAACAAATTTTAAATAGGCCAAATTGCATGAAACACAAAAGCACATCACAAAAAATGTCCACTGTTGCTTGAAGAAACAATTCGTACCTTCTTCTCAAAAGAAGCACATTTAGTCTCAAGTAGCCGGATTCTCTGCAGACAGGCAGACTCAAACATTCACTATGTACTTGTGTAAATAGTCCATTCACTATTTCTGAACGCACAAGCTTCACGAAATAACTTTACCTTTTGTGACTCTTCGTCAACAGCAACAAGCCGGGATGCAAACAGTTTTCTAACATCCTTCAGTGTGCATTTCCTGTTGCATTGAGGACACTACAAAGAACCCCCCCCCCCCCCCCCCCCAAAAAAAAAAAGTATGAAACTAAGTTCCACGAGAATTAATGGGTTTTCCATATCATGGTATAGTTGTATAATCAATTACCTTCCCTTGATTTTTACGCTGTTGTAGCCACCTCTTTATGCAAGACATGCCATATATGTGCCCACAAGGAAGGCAACTGTAGTCACCAAACAGAAAACAAAAATGAGAAAGCACTTTTCAGTTGAAGGCAACTGTAGTCATCAATTGTATCTCTTTAAGCTTGATATTAAAAGCCTTTCCTTGGATGCTGAAGGCGCGTAAAGTTTTGGTCTTTTTTTACTCGGAGCACTCAAATGAACCGAAATTAGCGAAAAACACTTTGATTTTTGACCGTTTAGGGAGTTCAGACACTCATCTTATGACAAATTTTAGGGATTAAATCAACAAAACCATACAAAACTCTGTAATTCAAGGTTCTCATTACTCGTATCTAACTTTACTCAAAATAAACAAAAATAGAAAACAGTAAAGGAGTGAAAAGTTCTCACCAGATATGGTGATCACCATCACTAGTCCAAGCTTCCATGCAAATAGGACAAAATAGACCATCAATTTCACTCCGATTCCACTCATCCTCCTGAGAACCCTCACTCGACGAGCACGCTTCTCCTGCTTTAGTTAATCTCTCCTTTTCCTGCAAATCTTTTAGAAATGTCGCATATTCTTCTTCCTCTTCTTCTTCTTCTTCTTCTTCTTCTTCTTCTTCTTCTTCTTCTTCGGATTCGTCTTCTTCTCCGTCTAGGTCATCGATCAAAAGCGGCGCTGACTCGTTGAGTTCAGTGTTAGGGTTTTGGGGAAATTCAGAGCCTGAATAGGAACGGTTCGCCATTAGAGTTGAATTACAAGCTCTCTCTCTCTCTCTCTCTCTCTCTCTCTCTCTCTCTAAAAACAAAGACTCATTTCAATATTCGGCGAACAACATAAGGGACCGCCAGAACGAAGCGCGAATTTTGAAAAAAAAATGTTGTTTTTGGTTTATTTATTTGAGAATTTGAAATTACAAACGACGACCTAAACGACGACAAAATTGTTTTAGAAGACAAACGACAACATTAAAAAAAAAAAAAAGAAAGTTGATATTTTCTCTTCAAAGAGGAAAAAATATAGAGAACGCCTTAAACGGCTTGTACTTCTGCAATCAATACGACATGTCGTATGCTTATGAGCAGCACGCGTTTCCTTGACCAGAAGTTTTCTTTCTGATTGCATTTCAAAACTTTTAACAAAAAAATGTTTTGAGAAAACTAAGATTCATCAGCATTATACAATACATTCATAGAAGTAAAGTGTTTAAACGAAAAAAAAAAAAAGAAAAGGAGAGAGAGCCTTCGGCAGTACATCTATCAAATATAAACTTTTAATCATAAGATCGGATCTATTAGCACCATGTTCGAAAATAAATTTATTTGTAACCCATTAGACTACAAATAAATAGCTTAGTTATTTGCACTTGTGTAAAATAACATTATTGAACAAAACTTGACCAACTATACAGCAAGAAAACGAATCTAAACACAGAAAGATATAGAACAAGAGTATACTAGGTTCAGGTTCACAATGAAAACTTAGATACAATCCAAATTCGGACCTTTTTTAGGACTGAAGAAGACATCAAGCTAGTCATTAAACAAAAAAGCTATTTTCAACGTGAGGAGATCAAGAAAACAGAATGCAAATTAGTGAATAAAAATGCAGAATTAAACATGAGGTTTTATCATTGCCTCAATTTTCATATTTAATCAATGCTACAAATTGACTAGGAATTTGAAATCCAAACAAAAGAACAAACTAATTTTTCCGTTAAACCAGGAGGAGAATTAGAGGATAAAATGACTATTGTGCAACCAAAATCGCAGAATAACTATTTCTAAACAGATGAAAACGTCACCAGCAAATAGAACAGATATTACCTCAGCCATAATAACATTTTTAAACAGACATTTCCATCGTACTTTTTAAAATGCATATTGATTATGAATAATTGATATGCCATGGTTAGTCCATAATGTTATATTATCTACTATTGATGAGTCAATTGGTATGTGTTCCATTTTTACTTGATTGCTTCTGGTTTGAATTTTATGTCTTTGTTTATGCATCATTATAATGGTCACAAGAAACACAATTTGAGAAGATGAGACAGTTGTGCATGTGGACATATCAATCAGTTAATTACCAAGGAATATATAGTTCTATGGTCTATTCCATAATAACTCACTGTTTCGAAAGTGTTGTCCTTGCTCTAACTGTCTATACATATTTCTTTTTTTTTTTTCCCTTTATTTCTTAAACTACATTAGCGTATATGCAATTATTTTTCTCCGCCTGAGTATGCACAAGATCTATTCCACCCCTTTTGAAAAGAAAAATCAATTCCACGTCATTTTCTTTCTTCTTTTTAAAACAACGAAATGAATTATTTAATTACATTCAATTTTTCTTTTTTTTTTTTGAAGGGAACATTCAAGTATATTTTATTTACTATACAACAACAATTTAAATATAAAACTGAACAAAATTAATATCTTGATATAAAAAGTGATGTTTAACACATA
Organism: Parasponia andersonii; assembly: GCA_002914805.1. Lineage (NCBI taxonomy): Eukaryota > Viridiplantae > Streptophyta > Magnoliopsida > Rosales > Cannabaceae > Trema > Trema andersonii. The sequence continues at coordinate 406,227 of JXTB01000268.1, read as the reverse complement.
TGTTTATACATGTGAGTTTGTTTTTCTAAAAAAAAAAAAAAAAAAAAAAAAAAAGAAGAAGAAGAAAAAGAAAAGTGCGCATTGCTATTTATTTTCATTTATTTAGTTCAGCGAAAAAACAAAAAAACAAAAATCATAATATTTTTTCTGCATTAACAAATTGTAGAAGTAATATACATAAAAAAAAAAAAATCTTTTAGAAATGACAAAAAGAAAGGAATATGACAAAATGTACTAGTTTTAGAAAAATATTGCCAAAAATACGATCCAGCCCAATATATTTCTTTTTGTACGACCTTGTTTTGAAAATAAGCCACATTTTAAATTATAAGTTATGCGGTGGCATTTCTAAAAATAAAACCATCTTTTGTAAAAATAAAAAACCATTTATAAAAAAAAATGTTCAAAATTATCTAGGAATGTTATTGGCTCAGTGGATTAGCATAGTCTCTTTTGTCTTTCCCATCATGGGATCAATTCCCAATTCTATAAATGTTTTCTTTTTCTGTTTTCCTAAATTTTTTTTTCTTTTTCCCGAACCTTTTTTTTCCTTATTCTCTTATAGTTTCTTTGTTATCTTCTTTCTTATTCTTTATTTTTCCTTCTTCATTTCCTCTTTTTAATTTTTTTTTCCACATCGAACTTTATTACTCTTTTCTTTTTTCCTTTTTTTTTTTATTTTAATTCTTTTTCCTTTATATATTCCTTTTTTTGTTTTTTCTTTTTTGAATTCATTTTTCAAAACTCATTTTCCTTTTCTTTTTTTTTTTAAAAAAAAAAACTAATATTAGAAGCTAGAAACCATTTTTACTATTGGCTTCCCATTTTTACTATTGGTTTCCAACTATTGGTTGTGGTCATTAGAATCCAATAGTCAATCAAGAAATAGAAATCAGAAACCAAATTAGTTTCTAGTTCAAACTAATTTGGTTTCCTAAAAAAAATAAGTTGGTTTATTGCTATTCTTGAAATTAAAATATAAATTGGTATTAAATAGTTTTTTGTTGCTTTTACTTTAAAAATATAATTATTTAATTTGAGAACTTGATTATATTCTATAACATCCTTGTTCAATGCCTCATTCAATTCTTGCTAAAGGACATTTTGTAAAAAGAAAATCACAATAGTTTCCAAGAAACTTTTATTATTTTCCTTTAATATGGAAAAGAAACCACAATAGTTTCTATAAGACTTTTGTGGTTTCTTGTAATTTACTTAGCTACAGGGTATTTTGTAAAATAGAAATCACAATGGTTTCCAAAAAACTTTCTTAATTTCTTGCGATTTACTTAGCTTCAAAGCATTATGCTAAAGGAAACCATAATAATTTCTATAGTTTCTTGTGATTTACTTAGGTACATGATATTTTACAAAAAGAAAACCATAATAGTTTCCAGTGGTTTATTGGAAATCTCCGTGTATTCCTTTGATTTATTTAGATACATGGCTTTTTGCAAAACAGAAACCACAATAGTTTTCCAAAAATATTCATAGTTTCTTGTGATTTACTTACATATAAGATATTCTGTTAAAGAAAACCTTTGTGATTTTCTGTAATTTATTTACGTACAGAATATTCCGCTAATAGGAAACTAAATTGGTTTCTAGAAAACTTTTGTGATTTCCTTGTAAAAAAAGATGGCTTATTTACTAAAATGCCACCGCATTTTCTAGCTCCCAAAATATTTAGAAAAATGCCCTAAAAATATCATACGGAATTTTTATTATTTTTGAAAAATCGTAAATTTGGTAATATTTTTTGAAAAATAGGTATAAGTATCCAAAATCTTACAAAAAAAAAAAAAACATTTTGTATATAGAAGATAGTTGGAAAACATCATCTACGTTTAAGTTTGATCTATTTGTTTCGAAATTAATTTCCTTGATAATGTTAAAGTTACCAAAAAATATGAATGCATTTGTTTTAATTTCTTTCTTCTTTTTTTTTTCTTTTTTAATGTTTTTCTATGATATGTAACTTACTTATTATATAGATCTTTTTCAATTGTATTGAGAAGGTGAAATTATAAAAAGAAAATACAAAGGCTTAATTATTATAAACAAAAATTATGATAAAGCAATAAAGAAGACAAAGGATTTTGTTTTTTATGATTCATAGAGTAGCCTTTAAATAGACAAACAAAGAGATAAATAGTGATTAGTGAGGGGAAAAAGTAGTTTTAGGTCAAGATCCAATAAATTATTTGATACAATTGATTGGAGATAAAAAAAGATGATGTTTGAGAAGATTAAGAAAATAGATGGGTGCCTGAGAATATAAGGGTAATTTCGTCTTTTAAATTAATAAATTTAATTGAGTTTTTTTTCTATTAAATAAAGGGGTACTAAAATGTCATGTTAGGGTCTCAATATAGCTACCAAATCTAAAAGCTTTATAAAAAGAAATGTTGAAATTTTAAAATTTCATAAGGGATATATTTAGAAAGGGATAGGGAGAAAAAAAAAATAAAGCCACCCATAAAGCACCTATTATAGGCTCTATTTCTTTTTACTATTATACTCCTATTATTTTCTTTCTTTTAGTGGTTTACTCTATTTTAGAGATATCAACATGGGGTGAGTTTTGTGAGCTAGCTCACATTTTGAAGAAAAAGCATGGTATTGGGCCATCCATTAGATATAGTAGGAGTCGAGCTGGGCCTTAGTAATAGGCCCACAGACCTAGCCCACATTAGGTTATATTTAGTCATTTTGTATATAAATTTAAATATATTGCTTAATTATATTTTTAAAAAATTTTAATCAAAAATTTTTATTTATATAATTTTAATGTTATTTATTTACTTATTTTTGTTTATTTTCAATTTATTCAAATTTTAAAAGAATATGAATGAGTTTTAGGCTCATATTTTAGCCCACATAAGCACATATTTGATATTTTAAAGTATAAAACAACATAAAAATTATGCACACATTGTGGCCCATATTCAACCTGTATAGGCACTGCCCACTTAGGTCCGCATAAAATGTGGGTTAACCCTATGTGTTGTGCTGGACCCTTTAATAAATATATGGGCCGGGTCAACCCATATTTTAGGCGAACTAGGCCTAGGCCCAGTACAAATCCCGTATGGGCTTACCACTTTACATACTCTTTCTCCTAATACTTCTCTTTCTCTCTCTCTTTTTTTTTATCTTTTTATTTTTTTTTTAATTTCCCTATCATTTATCTTTTTATCCTTTTTTATAATCATTATCATTTAGTTTCAATTCAACATTCGTATTCTTGGTTTTTTTTTTCTTTTCAATTTTTCAATTTGTTGAAGGAATAAATGAGATAAGATTAAATAAAAACAAATACAATAAAACCTACATACACCTTAATTGGAATCCGTCAAATCTTTATTAGAGATAAAAACTTCAGTTTGTATTCTACTACAAATGATTGCAACATATAAAAAAAAAATACCAAAACAAAAAACAAAAACAAAACCTGTGACTTGTGTTTTCTTAAAATAAGGAAGACATTAGCAGAAGAAAATATTCATGAAAACCTTGCAAGACGACCCAAGACATTAGAGATAAATTTATGTAGTCAACCCAAGACATTAGAATAAGGAAGACATTAGAGATAAATTTATGTAGTCTACCCAAGATTTGTTTTTAATAGAATATTCACATACTGAAAACCTTGTAAGACTAGTTACCCATGTATAAAATACGTGAACCTTTCAGTATTCTTTTCAGTTTTTTAGGTCATTTCTTCTCCCATTAAGAAGAGGTAATAAGAGGAGTTAAATACCTGATAGGTAAATCCCTAATTTAATTAGAGCATAAAAGAGATTACTTTTAAGTTTAATTCTTAATATGGGAGGTTACTAAACTTAATGGGCCACTTCATTTCCCATTATATATAACTCCCAGTTAAAATTTTAAATTTAGAAATCAAAGTTGATTTAATTATTGAGAGAAATATATGTAACATATATATGTGTATGTATGTATGAAAACAAGAGAAGCTTGAGCAGATAAACCAATAAAAACAACATCCATTGCTCATGCATTCTTTATGCTAGTGTAATGCAGGAATATTATAAAGAATAATATTCGCAGTGAGCATGATCCCTTTATGATAAAATTGTGAGAGATAATCACGAATACATTGAAGAGATTTTAGAAGTCGATCGATAATACCATCATCAAGAGACTTCAGAAAAAGAGAATCTGCTTCATAGGTCCTTAAGAACATAGATTGTTCAAGATAGATTAAGCCATAGGATGAAGGGGTGTCCTAAATTTAGAAGCTAAACTGTCCTCGATTGAAATAGGCTCTGCTACATGAGTCTTTCCCTTTCAATTTTCACAGCACTCCAATTAGGAGCTATATATGAAACAATTTTTGAAAATTTTAGTTCAGTTGGACGCACTCAATATTTCAACTTTGGAGGACTATACAAGACAAGGATGAAGCAGAGAAGTTTTGGCAAGGACTTCTAAGTGATGATCTAGTCTTGACAACTTGTAAATGGTTACCTCGAATTTTGTCTATAGGACGAGCATATTTGAGTTTTAAATCTTAAGGGACTTTCTTATGGAAAGATACGCATAACTGTATATACTCTAAAATATAAGATAGAAGAAACTAGGGACTTAGTGAAAATAAATAAATTATTAAATTAATGGACGTATGAATATGGTGATAAATGATAGTTTAAGTAACAATAGCATAATCCATGTTGAGACCAATGAGACAGAAAAACTGATATCTGATATTTTCCGAAGTAATTTTGGTTTGGGCCAAGGTCATAGATTTTTGGCTTTCTATTGTGGAGAATCCTTTATAAACAAAAGTGAGAAAAATATATAGACGAAATTATGAATGAATGATGGAAACAACTAATTAGAAACTTCCAAACTGCAAGTAAAAACACACACACACACACACACACACACACTAAACTAAAGCAATTAGCACCAGATAATAAGTTTTGGAAGAACAAAAAGACGCCAGATTTGTAAGTTGTAACTAGGATTGCTCTGCCGCTAAGCTCTTGGAAGTGTTGGAAGTGCAGGTATTTTGGTAGGCAACCATGGATGCGCAAGAGTAAAAAGTTGTACACTGTAAAAATCTTTCGTTCTGTCCAGAATATCACCAACTTTTTCAAAGCCGTCCTTGGCCGCTCTGGTATTTGTATATAATACCCGCCTTCTCATCTAAGAAGAAAAAGACATCACCATCTTCTGGATGGAGACCAATCAGATAAGTCCTTACTGCTAAGTTTACAGTCACATTCACTTTAACGTTTTGCACCAAAGCCCAAGTGTCCTGATGATCATGATCATCATGTCTCAAACTCAGTTCCCACGATTTCAAAGTGAAGCCGGGCTCCGCCCCATACCAAAAGGACAGTGATAGGCGCAGTCGGCCTCGAACCAGTCCAAGACATGGCACTCCCCTTTTTCGCTCAATCCCGTCATAGCACTCTGCGGGGAAGCTGATGAAGCGGGATGCTTTCTTCCCCACCTCGAAGGGATCGAAGGCAACAATTGCTTCGTACTTTTTATAATAGTATGATAACAGCCGGTACATAACTCCGTTGCAAACAATCCCTTTGTCATCCCAATTCGATAAGGATTGGAATAAGTATCCTAATTGCTCTCTCTTTCTCTTTCTCTTTCTCTTCGGGAATGAGGGTCTTAATTGCTTCCATTCTCCCTTCTCGGAAGAGAAAGAGAACACTACATTAGGGAATTGCGAAGTTATAAGCACCACTCTGTACTTGATCACGACGCTGGTGCTGGTGCTGGTGCTGCCGCCGTTGGACTCGCAAACAAATCCAAAAGATAAATATTTGCACGGTGGCGCTTCAGGGAGCGCAACTGATTGCTTAGTAAGCGGATTGCAGATGCAGAATTGTAGCGGGGTTCGTTCAAGTAGCAACAAGTCCTTGTCTGACGCCCTCACAATCGGATTCGGCCAACCCAGAAAATCAAGATACTTACCAGGACTAGTTCTAGTACTAGACTGTCCGTGCAAAATCTTTGATGCCTCGGAAAAAAGGTCGTAGGATGGAAATTTAGCTAAATCACGGTAGTAAAAAGGACAGTCTCTGAACAAGAGTGTATAAAACAGAGGAGACGACTCTGGATTTATTGTTACTATTATTATTATTGTTATCATCGTCGTTGTTGTTGTTAGGACCCAAGAGACGGTGAAAAAAGCGGCCTCTGAAATATGTGGAGTGAGATATCAGAGAGAACCAGCGCTTACAGACGAGGCGACACTGGATTACGCACCTGTAATCGGACATTTGGGTCAGTATCTCGATCAATAAATCGTCCGTAAGAGAAGACATGATCGCTTCTGCCTTCTATTCCTTAAGCCTCAAATATGATAAAAGCCAAAGGAGTCGTATCTTCTATTTCTTATATATATTTTCAAAAAAATAAGAGAGTTATCTTTTTCCAATTAAAAAAGAAAAAAAGGTTCCGTGCGAGAGTTGAATTGCAATTCTAATTGTAGTGACTTTAGAATAAGTTGGGCTGACTTTTGACTTTAATTACGTGATTTGTTCATATTGAATATCTATTATTCTTTTTTCTAATATGTAATTTGATTATAAAATCTTTTTTCCCGACATTGAAAAAAAAAAAAAAGAAAAGAGAAGCGGGGAAATTAAAGCCTGAGCAGGTATAAAAAAGCCCTTATTTTACTAAAAAAGGTCGAATAGAAATCCTTGAATCTCATTGCGCCATAAATATGATGATCAAATATCTGGTGTGGCCTGAACGCAAAAGTGCATGGTCTAAAATGTCTGATTATATTGCAGAGATCAATCCAATCCATGATTATGAGATTTAAAAAAAATGAGACGGAGCTACCTTTATACGTGAATTTAGTTCAATATTTCTTAATTATGAGAATGAGAAAATACCCAATAGAAGATATAATTTTTTAGGTAATAATTAAAAGAAGAATTGCTTAATCTCCACGTAGAAGCTTGGTTCTCCTTTTTTGTAAATTATATGTTTTCAGGATACCAGATTTGTTTTCCTTTTCTATAATTAATCGCATATTCTTTATTCGGAAAATGTCGCATTTTAGTCAATATAAAATATGCGATCTAGTGTGTTTATCTCTCAACTGACTATTGACTTTCTTATCTCAGCATTGACCAAGGCTGTAGATTTAAGATTGCACAACAAACTACATCATAATTTAGAATTACTACAATTTGTTTTAGTTTAATTATGCACTAGTTTCTTTTATAGGACTACGACGTAGCCAGATTATAAATACTTAATCTTTTTTAGTTTAATTAAATTAAAGTTTTATCCCCATTTTTTTTAATAAAAAAATTCATAAATTGTATAATTTAAAAAAAAATTAGACAATTTTTTTTTTCAAATTTCTTTTTTAAAATTTCATTAAGAACAAGAAATCATAAACATTGCACAAATCACATAAATATCTCTATCTTATATTGAATTCATGGAATTCCAATTAGGTCAAATTTGATTATCAGCTTTCAGTCTCAAATCAAATCTCAAATTATGCAATTATCGATCAAACAATCACAGACATTAAGAATAAATTGAAACACTCAATATACATTGGAATAAAACTTTAACTTAATTAAACTAAGAAAAATTAAATATTCATAATCTGGATACACTATAGTCTTAGAAAAGAAACTAGTGCATAATTAAATTAAAAGAAATCAAAGTAATTCTAAGCACAAAAAGTAAAGAAAAAAAATCTGAGCAAACTCGAGTTGTAGCATTCTCCACCTCGTGTCGTCTCTCTCCTCTTGAACTCTCTCCATCTCTTTAGTAGTCTAAAGCTCTCAAAGTCGTTGTTCCCTCTCTGTCATAGTTCTCTATTGTCGCTGATCCTTATATACATAAGGATGGTTCGTGCAAAGTGTGACTGACTTTTCAAGATTCCCTGGCATTTTTTTCTACTTGCCTTATACGTATTATCTCACGAAATCACAGCTTCCCAAACTTCACTCGTGAAGTGAAGTGATCTATTACTTAGCTGGCCCACTTCTCTTTAATTTAAGTGCAAGGACTCATATATTAAGTGAAAATTAGGCTTTGTACGAATTTTTTTATAAAATACAGTGGATGTGTTTTCCTTTTTTAAGGGAAAATGATACCTAATATAATTTTAAAAAAAAATTATTCTAAACAATTATTCAAAAATTACGATTCAAAAAAATTATTCAACTTTTATATGACTTTTCTAAAAGAAAATTCCAAAAATTACGACCTCTAAAACGTGATAGTATCTTCGTAAATAAGTTCTCTTTTGTTAAATAGTTTACGTATTTTACTCATATATTATCCAAGTGCGTTTTCCTAGTATCCTTAATTGATAGTTCAAATCACAGGCCTCCTATTTTTTTTTTCTTTTCTTTTTTTACTTCATTTATTTTTTTTACTTTTTTACTTTTTATTTAATTTTAATTTTTTTCTTTTTTCTTAATACTTTTTCCTTTGTACTATCTTTTTCTTTTCCTCTTTTTTTTTTTCAAAAAAAAACTTTTTTCCCTTTTTTTTAATAAATTAAAATATTAAATCTCTTTTTTTCCCCTTTCTTCTGACAAAAAGAATTACATTTGTTTTTCCCTGAGAGACATAAGAAACTATTTTTTTTTAATCTTTAATGAACGAGAAAAACATACGTATTTTTTATATTATTGTATAAGAAAATAAAAATCCATTAGTTTACTAGCATTTTTTTCCAGGTTACAATAGGTAACTAACTATTTTAGCAAAAACAAATACTTAGTAATCTATTGTTATATATATATTTTCCAAACTGAAGAACTTATAGTAACTACATTTCTTTGGTTATTTGCTTATGATTGCTATTTAGTTTCTAATTACTAGTAGTAACGAAGTCGGTTACTCGAAATTAAAAACCAGTAACAAAATTAATTATTACAAATCAGTAACCAATTTTATTAATTTAGTTAGTGAAAACGAGAAACTAAATTAGTTTTTACTATTAACTAATAATTATCAATTTGAGTAGTTACTGACTTGAGAAACCAAATTGGTTACTTACTCTTTTTTTCTTTCTTTCTTTTGAGGAAATATTTACTAATTACCCTTGAAACTAAAAACCAAATTGGTTCCTACTTGTAATTGAAAACTAAATTAGTAGTTGGTTACTAATTTGGTTAAGGGAAACCAACTTGGTTACTAGCTTTTTTTTTTTTCTTCTTTTGAGCAAATAGTTACTGGTTATTCTTATTTTGGCTACTCTTACCAACCTAATAATTTTTTTTCATTTACTTTGTATTTTATATTTTATGTAATTATCTAATAGTTATTAGCTTTATATTCTTTAGAATATTTTCTAGAATATTCTCTCATGTAACTTGTATAAATATCGATACAAATTAATGGGAACAATGAGCTAAAATTTATTTTTTCAATTCTAAGCCAAATTTATTATTCAATTCTATAATTCTATATGATATCATAGTAGAAAAATCCTAGGCCTCTCCTCCTCTCCTTCAATTTTTTGTTCGTTCCTTCTTTTTTTCAAAAAAAAAAAACGACTGAATCGATCGACTATTTTTCATTTTTAGTCAACAGAAAATTCCAAAAACTGGCAAGAGTTTTCATCACCATCATCTTGTCCTATCGAATGAAACTGGCTCCCGCTCGATTGGATCATTCTTTTCATCATCTTTTCCCTACTTTTTAATTCCTGGACAATTGCTCTTGAATCTAAATTTTATTTTTCTTGTCAATTCCTGGGTTAACACCCTTGAATCTAATTTTATTATTCTTATTTATTCGTAGGCAAATGCCCTTGAGTCTAGTTTTTATTTTTTTATCTATTCCTGGACAAACACCATTGAATCTAAATTTTATTTTTCTTGTCAATTTATGGGTTAATACTATTGAATCCCCTTTTATTTTTCTTATCAATTCTTGGGTTAACATCCTTGAATCTACTTTTATTTTTCTTATTTATTCTAGGGTAAATGCCCTTTAATCAAGTTTTTCCTTTCCTTTTCAATTTCTGAGAAAATGCCTTTGAATTATGATGTCAAAACCTGAGTGTTAGTTGATGGCGAATACCTTCCTATCAGTCATATTTCTCTCATCCCCTCATATTTTTCTCCTCTCTCAAATGACAAATCCCTCATCCCTTTTGTTTTTAATTTTTATTTTGTTTTAGTAAAAAAAAAAAGGTCATGTTTGTTTGTTTTAGGTTATTAGGTTTAGATTAAAAAAAAAAAAAACCTTTTACACGTTTTGGTATTCAAAGTGGAAAAAAAAAAACAGAGTCCTACTTTTCTTGTTTTCATATTTAAGTTTAAAAAACTATCTTAACTTATGAGATAACAAGAGGATAGAGGAGAGAAAGAGGAAAAATATGTTAAAAAATTTGAAAAACAAGAGAGCAACACTATTTTTTTTTTACGTTCCAGACCTCTACATAAAAAAAAATTGGTCTGGCTCTATTATTTTTAACGTGTAAACTATAAAAATTAGATTGCCTAATTTTCTCTAACTCTTTACATGTCTAATGCTATTTTCCAAATTGATAAATCGGTAAATTAATTTAATATTAATTCCATATCATCTTAAATAGGAAAAACAAATTTAATCCTATTAAAGACATTATCAAAACATATAACAGATAAGAGACAGAAAGAAACCAAAAACACAGTCATACTTAAAAGCAAGTTAGAATACGGCTGGTATTAGAATTTTCAATTTTCTCTCAACTCTTTAACGTGTAAAAGAATTTTCAATTAGGTTTTAAATAATTTAAAATCATATAAAGATAATATATTTTACTCAAATAGGAAAATAAAATCCCTTCCTCTCGGGATAGGGTTTACACTTATATTGCAAAGATATTTCACGTGTAGAATTTTTCCTAGTAAATAAAATATATACCTCTCTTTCCCATTTTTATATATCCATTTAATTACATATTAATTCCATATAAATTGAATTTGGAAATAAAATTAAAAAAAAAACCTTAAAGATAAATAAAAGGTATACACGTTATTAGAAGAATTTTTTTTTTTCTCAACTAAACTAACGTATAGGACTTGTCTATACAAGCTCATTATTTCAAAAATAAACTATTAAAATTAGAAAATATTGGAATTAATATATTTGGTAATTCATAATTTCCCAAAAAAAAAATCATATTATCCTTTATAATTATGCGTGTAACACAGAGAAAATATCTTTGTATTACGCGTCTAATATAATGTGACTGTACACACTGTTTGTTACTTATTAAATAATCTATTATTTAAAAAGCAACAAAAAATTAAATAGACAAAAATAATAACATTTATTATTTATTATAATGTGACACATAAAACAATTAAATATATAACATTAACTTTAGTATGATATAACTAATTAGAATTCAATAATTCTAAATTAATTATTAATACATGAAAGTAACTCTATAATATGTTCAATACAGTATTAAAAGAGGTGGTTTGGGAACCTTGGACTTGTAATTTCAAGCTCCAATAAATCTGATAGTTAATTAAATTCTTTAATTAAATTATCGAATTTATTAGTTCTAGTGTTACTCCACTAAAAAACTGGAGCTGTACTCTTGAAAATTACAATATAAATTACTCAAAGTAATCATAAAGTTTGTCCATTGATTTAATCATTATATACAAATCAATCCTCCATAAATGATTAGTAAATAGAATTAGGTTCATAATCTGTTATCCTTTCTAATTACTTCTTTATACTTAAGATCCCATGATTTTCTAATAACAACAAATTCTTGATCAAATCGTAAATTAAGCGTTCTATCATTCAAGTACCAAATCATTACTCAAGGAAATTATTTTTCTAACTTTTATTAGGAAGGAATGGATTCCATATTATTAATTAATATTCCCAGCTATTTATATTATCATGTCTCCAACATACAAGGATTTGGTCCGGTATAAATAAAGATGTTACCGAATATATCAAGAGACATAAAAATATAAATAGGAGTCTATTAATTACTCAAGATTAAGATCATTCCATATATAATCATCGGTTAGTAAATTTGAATATTCTGTTCTGTAACGAATATTATCAGATATTTTAATTTATATGGTCCAGTCTTATATAATCTCATTATATAAAGTACATCCATTTAATGTCACTACATAAACAGTCCAGATAAGACTGTTTCATTCTCAATGGGGATGGACTGTATTAATAATTTTTTAATTAAAGATCTCAATTTTAATAATTAATTACGAACTAGTTTAGATCATATCTCTTAAACTTAATCCTCTTGTATGTACAGTTTTTATACATACTAAGTTTAAGGCTATATTTATAATCAAGAAATTTTCATAATATATATACATATAGGGCACCAATCCAGTAGGTATTTTTTTATTACCTATACATAAGTATCATTTTGGCCAATAAAATTGTATCATGCACATTTTTTTATAGTAAAAAGTAAGAGATAGAAATAGCATTAATGATGCACGTTTTTTCATGCAATTAATTATAGCCGTTGGAACACCATTAGATGATGATCCAACGGCTAAAAAAAAATATCTACACATTGGTAAAAAAAAAAAAACCTATTAAATTAGCAACCATATATATATATATTATCATAAATAATATATACAAGCAAATAGAATAAAATCAGCTATATTTATTTAATAGCAAATTATTGTTTACATCTTGCTCTTAGGGCAAAAGCACTAACAGGACAGATGGAACAATATGTTATTTATTGGTTACATGACATAAAACTTGAGTGAAAACGCCTTGAAACGACAGGAACTTCTACACATGGATAGCATATCGATTGTTAAACGATAAAGGTGCATGTCGGGTGCAGTGGCCAGTGAGCAACATAAATATTTCTATTATTTCTGCCACATTTCAGATTTTTCAACTACGTATTTTGAAAAGACTAAGATTCAACTGATATAAAGGGTTGGTGCAAATGTACAACATAATCATAGAACTAAATGTCGTATAAACTAAGTAGTAGTATCCAGGAGTCATTCCCTGGCACAAAAAATGAACCTTAGGCGCATCTGTGTGAAGAAACAATAAACTTAGATTGGTTTCGCTAGTCTAATGTTAAAGGTCAGGTTCATTAGTAATGTAAAAACCCGGAATTTTCGAAGGTAATTTGGACATTTTATCAATTTTCTGGATAAAATATTGTGGGGACTAATTTGCAAAAATTTTGTTCAGATGGACTAAATTGTAAATTTTGGGGGACTAGATTGATAGAGATTTGAAATTTTGGGGACTTATGTGTA
>JXTB01000268.1:375098-389221 GCA_002914805.1 Parasponia andersonii | reverse complement strand
ATATATATATATATATATATATATATATAAAGGAATCTTAGCAGAAAATACAGATGAGACTACGTATTATTTTCTACAGAGCCTCCATAAAAAAAGAAGAGTGTCTTCCTATTACCTTACAATCTGGATTGGAAGATCGTGGTTGAGAAGACAGTAAATCTAGGATCCGCTGATAGGCTACAAGAGATATTGGATCTATTATCTTTATATATTCTTATTTGCTATGAATTAATATTATGCACTCATATAGTCAATTGTTTTGAAAAAAATTTTGAATACTCCTGTGCCAATCTTCAATCGTTTTAAATCCAACGGACTCTGCCTTTAAACATGGAAGCGGAGGTATTTTAGCATCCATCAACCATGGATGCAGAAGAGCAAAGACTCGTAAATCATAAAAGGGCAATTCTGCTCTGTCCTGAATATCACCAACTTTTTGAAAGCTGTCTTTTCCAATCTGTCATTTGCATATACTAACCTCCTTATCATCCTCACGTAAGAAGAACGAGACATCACCATCCTCTGGATGAAAACAAATCTTATACCTCGTTTCTGTTGAGGTTGTAGTCAGTTTCGCTACAACCTCGTGCACCAAAAGCCAAGTATCATGATCATCATCATCATTAATATCATGTCTCAAACTCAGTTCCCACACTTTCAAAGTAAAATCCCTATACCAGAAGGACTGTGATAGGCGCAGTCCGCCTCGAACCACTCCAAGACATGGCGCTTCCCTTATTTGCTCAATCCCGTGATAGTACTCTTCAGGGAAGCTATTAATGAAACGGCATGGTTTCTTCCCCACCTCCGTGTCCGCAAAGGGATCGAATGCAAAAATTCCTTCGTAGTGTCTATGACTCTGTGATACCAGCCGGTATATAATTCCATTTTAAACAATGGCTTTCTCATCCTAATACGAAAAAGGATAGGAAAGAGAATCTTGGGGCATGTTTGTTACAGGTTTAAATCATATTCTTTAAATTCAAAAATAATTTTTATATAAAAAATTAAAATAATAAATATTTTATCATTCTAACTTTCTACGTCAAATTTATTTCTGAATTCGAAGAATAGTATTCAAATTCTATACCAAACGTGCTTTTGATTCCTTCCATTCTCCTCCCTCAGAAGAGAGAATATTACATTAGGGAATAGCAAGTTATCACTTCTTCTTGAAGTTACAACCACCACTCTGTACTTGGTGCTGGTGCTGGTGCTGGTGCCGGTGCCGGTGCCGGTGCTGCTGCTGCTGGACTTGCAAACAATTCCGTACGCTACATAACCGGGTGATGGCGGCTCAGGGAGCTGATTGCTTAGTAAGCGGATTGCAGACGAAGAATTGGAGCAGGGTTCGTTCAAGTAGCAACAAGTCCTTTGTCTGACGCCCTCACAATAGTATTCGGCCAACCCAAAATATCTAGATATCTACTAGTACTAGTAGTACTAGACTATCTTGGATGCCGCGGAAAACAAGTCGTAGGATGGACATTTACCGAAATCCAAGTAGTAATGGACACAGTCTCTGAACAAAAGTGTATAAGGCAGCGGGGAAGCCTGAGGGTTATTTTTGTTATTATCATTATTGTCGTCAGGAACCAAGAGGTGGTGAAAAAAGCGTCGTCTGAAATATGAGAGAGAACCAGCGCTTACAGACGAGACCACGTTTGGATTACGCACCTGTAATCAGAGATTCGGGCCAGTATCTCGATCAATAAAAGATATGATCAATATTTCTTGTGACGGAGGAGTGTTTTGTTGTTCTAAATCTTAGATATGAATAAAATAAGAGAGTTATCTTTTTCCCATTAAAAACGAGAGAGAGTTATCTTTTAAATTTCGATTTAATTTGATTTCGATTGTTTATCTGAAAAAAAAAATATCACTCTAGTAACGAAATTGTGTATGTATATAGAGGTCTTTAATTAAAATCAAAGGAGAATATGTTTTTTTTTTTTTTTTTTTTTTTTGGATATAACAAAGGAGATTATCTCATTTGGCCATTTTAGTAAAAGGAAGTTGTAAAATAACGTGGTCCTTAAGTGGCTCAAGATACTTGTGGAGTATTGTTTAGTCAAAAAAGTTTATTGTGGAGTAGTCCTCGACATAAGGACAGATGCAACAGTATGTCTTTTATAGGTTATATGGAAGAGTATTGTTAACGCCTTGAAACGACATGAACTTCTATACGTTGACGAGACGACATATCGTTTGTTAAAAGACAAAGGTGTATGCCGTTTGCCAGTGGGCAACATTGTTTTCTCAATAAGAAGTTTCAGTTCTTCTTAGGATAAAAAGAAAAAAAAAAAGAAAGGACGTCGTTTTATTTCTAATATTTCCGCCCCATGTCAGATTTTTTCAACCAAGTACTTTGAAAAGCCTAAGATTCATCTGATAAAAGGTTTGTGCAATGTACAGGATAATCATTCATACAACTCAATGTTATATAAAATAAGTGTTTAATTATAAACTTAGTACTAGTATCTGCAATCCTATTCATCAGCCCCACCAGAAAATTTTGCGAAAGGAACGGATCCTGCAACAGCAAAACCAGTTCCAAATCCTCGTGACTGCTGTAATGTTTGAGCAAAAGACTCGTATTTGAGTATATCAGCGTCACTGACACTCCGCCGAGCATACTTCATTGATTCCTGGAAATGAGAAACTTTGATCTCTGCCACTTCATCCTCCACATTCTTCATTACAGCCTCAGGATGGTCCCTTCTTATCCTCTCCATCTCAATATCCTGCGAAACAAGTAATTCATGGTTAAGTCCACAAATGAAGGCGAAAGAAAAAAAAATTATAACAAGCAGCCAGGAAGTGTTGTCATATATCATACTTTCTCAATGTTCTCTCTGATGGCGTATTTGCAGGCACGCTGGCATATTTCGGTGACATCTGCACCACTGAATCCTTCAGTGGACTTGGCAAGGGCTCTGAGTTCAACATACATGGAAACTGGTGATTTCCTCAGGCATGACTTAAATATTTGATAGCGAGATTCCTCATCGGGGAGAGGGATATAGATCAGCTGATCAAGACGGCCAGGACGCATGAGTGCAGGGTCTATAATGTCTGGTCTGTTGGTGGCTCCGATGACGAAAACAGTTTTCTTTGCAGACATGCCATCCATCTCAGTGAGGAGTTGGTTCAGAACTCTATCAGCAGCACCCCCAGCATCCCCAACACTATTACCTCTCTGTGAGTAGTAGTCAAAAATCAAAAAGCAAGCAAGAACATGACATGAGGATCAGATGGGAACCAAATAAAACGGCAATAAAAATAAGATTATTTTTAAACTTCCAAATAAATATAATTAATGGAATAAAAATTTTTTCTCAAACCTTAGTAGCAATTGAGTCGAGTTCATCAAAGAACAGGACACATGGAGCAGATTGGCGGGCCTTGTCAAAAATTTCTCGCACATTGGCCTCGCTCTCTCCGAACCACATTGTAAGTAATTCAGGACCCTTGACACTGATGAAGTTGGCCTGACATTCATTAGCAATAGCTTTGGCAAGAAGAGTCTTTCCACATCCAGGAGGGCCATAGAAAAGAACTCCCTTAGAAGGTGACATGCCAAACTTCTCAAATTTCTCAGGATGCTCCACTGGATACTGAACAGTCTGCATGACCATATGTATAAACAGAAAGATAAGCCACGAGATTAAACAAGTAACTTCAAACATATAATTCAATGCAATATATTAAATTACCTCTTGAAGCTCCCTCTTGACATTTTCAAGACCTCCAACATCATCCCAACTAACATTGGGCACCTCAACAACCTGGATCATAATAACTTCAAATTAGATACCACCCAAGACAAGATATAGTTAACCATCAAAGCATGCTATCTCACTTCAAAAGCATCAGTAAAACACTTTACCGTCTCACGGAGGGAAGATGGATTGCTTGTTCCAAGAGCAGTCTGGAAATGCTCATTTGTAACGGCCATTGAGTTCAGTATCTCAACATCTATTGACTCATCTTCAAAGTCAATAACATCCATCTTCTCTCTAATGCACTGAAGTGCAGCCTCAGTACACAAAGCAGCTAGATCAGCACCAACATAACCATGTGTGTTCTTTGAAATTCTCTCCAAATCTACCTGTACAACAAAAAACCAGAAGGTTCAATAAATAATAAAAAAGGGAAAAACCGTTGAGCGTCAAAAAACAATTAGAATTTGACATTACATCTTCGGCGAGCTTCATGTTCTTGGTATGAATACCAAGGACCTCAAGACGTCCAACTTCATCCGGAGCACCAATATCTATTTCCCCATCAAATCTGCCAAACCTTCTAAGGGCTGAGTCAATACTGTTGGGACGATTGGTAGCACCAATAACAATGACATGTGCACGTGATTTAAGTCCATCCATGAGTGTCAGCAGCTGGGAAACAATCCTCCTTTCAACTTCTCCCTGTGTCTTTTCTCGCTTTGGAGCAATCGAATCGATCTCATCAATAAATATTATAGATGGAGCATTCTTCTCTGCTTCCTCAAAAGCTTTCCTCAAGTTGCTTTCACTCTCCCCGGCCATCTTCGACATGATTTCTGGTCCATTAATGCAGAAAAAGAATGCACCAGTCTCATTCGCAATAGCTCGGGCAATAAGAGTCTTCCCAGTTCCGGGAGGTCCATACAGGAGCATTCCTTTTGGTGGCTGAACTCCAATTGTTTTGAATAGCTGTGGATGTCTGAGTGGCAGTTCCACTAATTCGCGAATCTGAGCCATCTGTTTCCTAACACCACCAACATCGTCATAACCAACTTCATCTAATTTCTCCTCATCCTCTCTTTTTACTGGTTCCCCCTCACAATAGATCTCAGTGTCAGGGGCAACAACACAATACTCATCAGGGTCAGTCTCAATGACCTTGAATTCAACACTCCTCACACCCCCTCTAACAAGGAAGAGATCTCCCTTTCTCACTGGGCGGAAAGCTTCGAAGAAATAAGCTGCAGATGCCAATAATGAGACTTAATTACGAGGTAGAACACGAAGAATTCACAAAATGCACACAATACATTGACATCGAGTCATAATGAACTTGAGCCATTGTGGAAACTTTAGTTTGATTATAAAAAATAAAAAAGAAATATCGTTTCATAAACTTAAACCAGTATGGACAATCATATTTACTAGTAAAGTGCAATAGAATTACTACTGTATGCCATACAGAATCTTTTTTCATTAACCTACTAATACTATAAAGAACTAAGCTGACAGATAAACCTTAAGAATATATCAGTCGTGCTAAGCTAATCCTAGTTTCATTGTTAAGCACAAAAATAAGAAACTCACGCTTCAAGTATGTATCGAAAAGATTCCCAGTAAGTCCCTCCACGGTATCATCCATAGGAAGAATATGAACTCTCTTTCCATATGTAACATCTGCACACATGTTCACAGAAACAACATTTCCAAGTCTCACCCTTAAATTATTTCTCACAATCTTATTCATCCTGATCTTAGCTTGATCGCACGTTTCATCAGGAAGAACAATGCTGACAGTAGTTCTCCTTTTTTTGCCCTGTCCACCGAAAACAACAAGTTATTTCCCATAACAACGCCATTATTAGTTCACATAAAAATTTTCAATAAACAAAAAAGCAGCACTATGAGTATTAAAAGAAAAATTAAAAAAATACAAGCTCTTGCATAAGCTTCAGAGAGGTAAAAACGATATTAACAACACTAACAAATCCTTAGATCATCCAATATCCCTTCAAAATTTGTATATCTTACAAAAGTTTTTAAAAATTAGGATGTTTACTAAAATTAGTTTCTAAATAATACACATAGACCCAAGTCTAACTTGAGTCATCAAATCACCACACAAAACCAAAACAGAGATACCAAATTACCAATTACAAACCGTAGAACAATCATATCATAAACTTGACAAGCCATTACAATTTAAGGGTCACAAGAGTGATAAAACCTTAATCAGTATGGTGTCCCCACGGAAGAAGTTGAGTTTGTCCATGGTGTCCGGGTGGACTGAGACAACAGAGTTGTCATTGTTCGTAGCTTCTTCCACAAAAAGCCGATTAGCGGCCTTCTTTCGCTCCATGATCCCGCCGCTTAAGTCCTTCTTCTTCATATCCTTACTGTTTAAAAAAAGAAAAAAGTCATAATAAAATCAGAATTAGAGTGAGCGTAAACCCATAAAAGAAAGAACCACTACTGGGATTGTGGAAGCTTACGAGTCTGAGGATTTAGCTTCACTAAACATGTTTGATAACGAAGATGAAATCGAAGAGGAAGAGGAAGAGGAAGAGGAAGAGAGAGAGAGAGAGAGAGAGAGAGAGAGAGAGAGAGAATTTGGGTGAAAAGAGCTAGTAAGGGGAAGGAGAAAGAGGGTATTTATAGGTATGGACTGAGGGAAGGGAGGTTCTGTTTCTTGTTACGGAAGAAAAGTGTTTTAGCTCTACTGACAACCCAAAAAGAGAATTAGTATGTCACGACATGTCGTGTGAACATATAAGCACAATTAACAACTCGGTTTTTAATTCCAAAAGGGTAAAGCTTCGATTACAGGCAACATGCCTCTATTCTCATTATTGTTATTATTATTTCACCCTTTTGGGACCAGGAGTTGGTTTCTGTTTTTCAAAGAAGCAAAATTCATACGGAGAACCGGGAAATCGTATTTATACAAACCAAACTTTTTCCTCGATTATCTGAGAAAGTATCATAGTAACAAAACGACGCGTCGTTTTCAATCGGGGGGGGGGGACTTTTAACTGATTTGTCGTTATCAAAGAATACGACAGCGAAGCAGACCTTACAGATGAGATTTGAAACGAAATGTCGTTTATTGTTTTGACTTTGACTAAAAGGTTATTTTAATTTAAGCTAAAAAGGGAAGTGAAAACCAAAATCCCCCATTGTTGGCTAGCAACAGCGAGCAGAGCAAGAATGGCTCGAAGCATCTCATACATAACGGGGTCTCAGCTTCTCTCCCTGAAACGTCTCCCAAACATCGCCATCATCGATGTTAGGTTACGCTTCCAAGCTTCTCTCTCTAATTTCTTTCCTTTTTATATTTTTAAGTAATTAATTAATTATTTATTTGGGTGGGTGTATATATTTAGGGATGATGAAAGGAGCTACGATGGTCACATAGCTGGGTCTCTCCACTACGCTAGTGATTCCTTCTCTGATAAGATGTCCAATCTCATTCAACAAGTCAAAGGCAAAGACACCCTTGTCTTCCATTGCGCTCTAAGCCAGGTTTTTTTGAAGTCTTATATTTATTTATGTGTATATGATTTTTTACGTAGTGGGCATTTTTCAGAATTAACGCCATGGCTTCCCATTAATTTTTTTTAGATCTTTGACTTAAGGTTTAGTCCTGATTTTTTACCCTTAGGCAATAAAGTAGCTGCCTTTTATAGAATCACTAATGATTTTATGTAGAATTCTGGATAATTGGTGAAGGTTTGTTATTTAAGTTCCATTGGGATTTGGGACTAATTTTTCTTTGAGAAATAGGATGAAGCCTCTTTGCTTTAGCAGCTTGTGTGAAGTGTTGGTTCATTAAGTTCATCAATTTGGTGATGGAACTGCCAATGACTCAATTTAGAAATAATCCTAAAAGCTTGGGAGGTCGACCAAATACTGGTTTTTTCCAAATTTTAAAGAAAATTGGATTCTTTGCCACTAAAACATTGAAATGAAAAATCCTTATAAGTAATCTTCCAAGGGAACAAATTGAGTCACTTGATCCCTGTTTTGGACTCAGTTTTTAGGGAGGAATGAAAAACAACTTTAGGAGATTGCAATTTTTTCTTGTTTGGATTATAACAATAAATAAAAGAAATATCCTTTTTTAAGAAAGTGAGTTGAATAGATTGAAAAGAAAATTGTATGGAATTTTAGGAACGTGTTCTTGGCTGCCCTTTTTCTTGTTTTATGCCTTAATTTTTTTCCTCAACGGAATTCAAGTTCCACCAAAGCATTGGGGAATGGTCAAAATTTACGTGAACTGAGTTGTTGGAGTCTTACTTGTCTCCTGTGTTGTTAATCACCTTCATCTGCCATGAACTCTCTAGGGCAATAAGTTTGAAAATCGAAGCTATAAAACCCTCTTTTGAGAAAGCCAAGGCATTTTCCTGTTATAAATTTTCTTATAACTGTGAATGCTTCCCACACGGGTACCGAACCTTGTCTACTTGATGGAGGATTGTTCTAGTTCTCAACATGCTTTGCACCTAGCTGCTTTGGTAGAAGAGTTTAATATGTCTAGTTTTGACATCTCTAGTATTTCGGCGTTTTTCTAATTATGTATACTGATATCATAGTTCATAAACAAGTTGTTATAGTACTTTAGTATTCCAATCCTCAGAGGAAGTTCAAGCCAACTCAAAATATTGCTCTAGCTTGATAAATTGTCTCAAACTTTCTCATTATCTTATCTCCCTCATTCTTTAAGCTGTCAAAAAACCAAAAGCATCAATGTGGTGGAAGGTTTTGTCAAAAGATTGGTTCACTGATAACAATTTCATATGAAGACATTGTTGGTGATATTGTAGGTTCGTGGTCCAAGTTGTGCACGGAAGTTGGTCAATTATCTTGAGGAGGTGAAGGATGATGCTGGAATAAAAAACGTCTTGGTTCTCGAACGTGGCTTCAATGGCTGGGAAGCTTCTGGTCGACCGGTTTGTCGCTGTAACAAAGTTCCCTGCAATGGTGAGCACGCATCCGGAGCTTCTTAAATGGAATCTTTGCTGGAAATTAAGATGATGATACTGCCATTGACATTTAGCTATATTCTGTATCTGCTTACAAAATTTCATGTTTAAACAACCATATCTGTATTCAATTCCAACTGATACAAATTCCTTAAGAGCAAACAAATTTGCTGCTTCAGTTTTTATTCAGAGAGTCTTCTTGTATGTATATGCACACATGCATATACATTTACTATGTATATACACCCACACACACACACATGATGTAGGATCAATCATGTCAAGTGGTGTGAGTCTGGAATGGAAGGTTCCAATAGATTGTCATGTTAGCAAAAGTTCATACTCGGAAATTACTTTCTACAATAGACAAATTCCAAAGAATGTGAGAAATGTCCGACGAATTTTCAATATAATCTTCGAATCTTGCGAGCAGCATTGTCCCCCTGCTGATTGATGATAGTACCAACACAGTCATCACTGGTAATTCTATTCATTGGGTTTCAACGTGAATGATCTAAAATGCGAAATCTAGTGGAAGTTTGATGAAAGTTGAAAGCTTCTCTTCTTTTACATGAAAACATGTGTGTCGCAGGGATAAACAGCATGCTATGGGCTGAAAAACGACAACGTCCAAGAAAAACGACATCATATACTAAATGACTACACCTAAAACGACAATATTATAGTAAAACGACATCGTAACAAAATTATGACGCTTGACTCCAGAAGCAACACTAAAGGACCAACGACAGCGTAAAACAACAGTTATCTACCAAAACGAAAAAGACCATAGAAATGACTGTGTCATAGGGACGACAACATTATGTCAAAAATGACCGCATCATAAAAAGCGACAATGTCATAGAAATGCGAAAGCATCACAAACTTACGATATGACAGTAATATCAGAAATAACAATAAGGTAGTACCACCGACGACAACATCAGAAAAGACAATATCACATAGGTTACAATAAATTGAAAAAATCGAAATATAAAGACAGCATTTCCTCACTACAAGTCAACAACACTACAACAGTTGAGTAAATTTGGAAAGGACGGCTTACATTAACAATGACAACCATATAAGAAAACGACATCACCTAAAAAACAACAATATGATACCAAAATACCATTAAATAAGTACATAGTCAGTTGTTGAATGTTTTATCTGTTTATTAATTTCTGAGAGGTTTTTTTTTTTTTTAAGAAATTAATTTTATTTTTAAATGATTTAATAGATATGCGAGCCAGAATCAATGCAACCGGCCCATTAGCTCAGTTGGTTAGAGCGTCGTGCTAATAACGCGAAGGTCGCAGGTTCGAGACCTGCATGGGCCATACTGCTCTTTTATTTTTCCCCCCAGATTTTTCCTTTATTAATTCTTTTCCTTTTAAGTCTTTATAGTAAACGACAAGTCGTTTAACATACCTGATTATAACTCCGAAGTATAGACGAAGACGGGACCTTCTAGATCATCGATACGATCGCATCTGAACGCGGATACCAAAATCTCCAAGTCCTTTGTGGATCGGTATTCATCTTCATCTTCATCTTCATCATTCTCTATACAAAAACCCAATTATGGTAAATCCAAACCCTATTGCTACCCTCTTTTCCATGATTGACTTCAATTTTTTGTACCAATTATTCAAAATTTATGGGTTTTTTTTTTTGTTCCTTTCTTTTTCCCCGTCAGGTTTGCTTGGCGTGCCTCTTACCCTTATTCCTTGTACCCATCGTCAACGTACTGCCTCTTCTGTTCTATTACGTTATGGTATGTTACTTCAATTGAATTTTTGTTCTGTAATTCCATCTGGGTCAATTTGGTTTCCTAGAAAACAATTAGGGTCAACTTCATATTGGAAAAATTTTCAAATTTTGATTTTGATTATTATCTCAAGGTTGTTGGAAGATTTGTTCCTTTTTCTTTCTTTCTTTTTTTTTTTTCATTTTTTATTTTTTTGTAGGGAAAGGTTTATCGGCTTCTTGGGTGGGAGTACAGGAAGCCAGAGAGGGCTCCTCCGGCTTGTCCTTACAAACCCGCTGCTAAAAAGGAAACCAAAGTGAGTAAAACTGCCTAATTTTGATCGTATTTGCTCTGACATTGACTTATCTTAAGAGGGTTGTGTATGCTTGTGTAAACCAATCAATTTTGGAATTGGAATTATAGATGCATAGGATTAAAAACTTGAGCATTTGGAAATATTGTTTACGATATTGAACTGTGATTCAGCTTCAGGATTGTTTGAATTCAGGTCCATTCGGCACTGTGAACGGTAATGATTAGAGCTTGGTAAAAGGGTGTAAGATGTGAATTTGAGATTTTAAATGGCTGTAGTCGAGTGCTACATCTGGAAATATTTTAATTTGCGAACTTGGATGTTCGGACGTATTGCTTGTGTATTGAAGTGTCGTTCAGGGTTGTTTGAGTTCAGCATTGTGGATGGTAGTAGTTAGTGCTTGGAAATATGATGTGAGATGAAAAGTTGAGATTTTAATGGCTTTGGTTGAATGCCACGCTGGTCTTATTACAAACTTGAATTTTTGGACAGATTGCTTCAGATGTTAAATTGTTCAGGATTGTTGGAGTTTTAGCACTGTGGACAGTAGTAATTAGAGCATGGTAAAAGGGTGCTAGATGAGAAGTTTAGATTTTAAATGGCTGTAGTTGAATGCTATACCTGTTCTGATTACAGACTTGAATGTTTGCACAGATTGCTTCTGATACAAAATTTGTGATTCGGGATTGTTTGAGTATAGCACTGTGTACTGTAGTGATTAGAGTATGCTAAAGAGGGTGTAAAATGAGAATTTAAGATTTTAAATCGCTGTAGTTGAATGCTATATACCTGATCTTATTACAGACTTGACTGTTTGTTTAGATTGCTTCTGATACTAAATTGTGATTCTGGATTGTTATAGTTTAGCACTGTGGATAGTACTTATCAGAGCATTGTGAAAAGGGTGTTAGATGAGAAGTTGAGATTTTAAATGACTATAGTTGAACGCCACATCTGTGCCTCAAAACTTAGGAGATGTGTGAGCTAGGAAACTAGACAAGTACACTATATAGATAAGTTTCAAAAGCTCTGGAACTCATTTCTGACAAATCAATTACAAGGCATCTGGAAGATGTGATGCTGCTAGAAAGAATTTGATAAGCAGTTGATAGTTGTCACTTGAAGAAAGATTAAGTTTAAAAATTTGATACATGGCATCACTTGAAGACAGATTAAGCAATTGATAGTTCTCGAACTCATCTTTGCAAAATCAGTCACGTAATAACTGGAAGATGTGATGCTGCCAAAAAGAGTACTTTTTTCTTTTTTTTTTGGCTGGAGCTTCCAAAAAGAATTTGGTAAGCAGTTGATAGTTGTCACTTGAAGACAGATTAAAACTAAATATTTAATGGTTGCTGTCTGGGTTCTTGCAGTAAACATTAGTCTGTAGCAGTTAATCTCTATTGCTTATTTGCTTATTACTAGTTGATAGTTGTCATAATCCTTTTCTTTGCATTTGAGGTAAATAGGCGGTTCGGATAGAAAAATATGGAGGTTTGGGGAGGAGAACGAATGACTGACGATTGGTTGAATCTATTTCATTTTTAAGGAAACCAAAATTGATTACTTCTTTTATTTTATAGGATATTACTCTCTATATTCATTTTCATCTATCTTTTACACTTATGCAATTACATCCAGTAACTAGGAGACTTGAAGCACTTATTTATTTCCATTTTGTTTTGCTGTCTGTTGCTGCGTTTCTTCTCCACACAAACTTTGGCTATTTCATTTGCCAACATGTGTCACCATGCCTGTATTTTTGCGTGATGTAGTTTAGTAGTTACCTTTCTTTTGATGTCCAAGGCTGCCTTAAGTGATTATTGAAATTGCATCTCTGAACAGGCAGGGGAAGGAGCTGAACCTGGTCCACCAGAATCTGTATCCAATCCTGTGGGAGTGGTTGATGGCAAGGAGGACTGAAATTTCACCCCTTGGGCCTTAACACACTGTATATAAGAATCTCAGCATTTCTTATGGCATGGAAGGCTGGGCCTTTTAAATATTTTCGGGTCAACACAGAACAGATTTTGTTCTTATGTAGCTGGTATAAGTAACGTATATGGAAACTTTCATCTATTCCGACAAGTCTTTATCTTTCCTTTTCGTTTTCCGTGTATTATTCCTACTAGAAATTGTATGTTGGGTTTTATTGGGGTATCCCATCCGCGTGGATAATGTTGAGGGGTCCCTAATTTTCAAGTTTTAATTGGCCATGTCTGTCAAAAGACAATTTGATAAAGAAACTACCAACAAGCTTGGCTTGTTTTAAGCAGACTCGACAAGTCTAAACTACTATGCTTACAACACTTCATATTGACCAAGTATCCAAATTTTCTTTGACCCTTTCAAACAAAAGAGCTAAAAAAAGTAAGGGATTTGGCAGGAAAACTTGTACTAGTTTATATACTAAACATCCTAGAAATAACTACACATGCATTATTGAATGTCTGAAATAAAGACTAGTAATAAATTGTTATTACAAGTTAGAATTCGAGACAAACTATATGGAATCATGAAGCTTGAGAATTGGGATGGTGACAACGATCGTGAAGAACAGAGGAAAATTGAAGGAAAAAAGGCCAAGGCGTTGTTGTTGATTCTACAGTCAAACAACTCAAATCAATGGTCACTTTGGAATTTTGATGCTAAGAAAGTTTAAAGTAGGGCCATTTATGACTTAAATGCTTTGGACTTTTATTACCATACTTAAAAAAAAAAAAAAAATTAAAGGATAAAATTGCCTCTTTTAGTGTTTCCCTTTCCATGAATTTGGTGAATCTACGGAAAAGATTTTGTGTGGTCCCTTTTACCAGATGATTGACAGGTCAGAAAGTTAATGACCGCCATTTTCTTTCTTTCTTTTTTTTTTTTTTTCCCCTTTTTCAGTTGAAATGGAACCAGCAACTATAAAGCAAAGGATTGAAAATGACATGAACAACTTAACCTGGGCCGTAGACGTGGTCTCCACACACTTTAACCCTGAACCAAATAGCCCAACTTAGTAGAGAGGGAAAGTGGGGGAAATAAGGCTGAGTGGCACTTCTGTGGTGGTTGGTCTTTTCATTTTAGAATTTTTTCTTTAGAAAAAGCCACTATGGAAGTGCATGAATAAATAAATAAAATAGTAACATAAGGGTTTGTTCGGTAACATTTTTATTTATTTATATATGGTAAAATTAATGTTGTTTGATAGAAAATTTTATCATTTTTTAACTTTTATAAATATGAAAAATAAATAATAGACAGAAACATTAACTAGCAAGGCCAAAGATTCATGTTAATGAGGGAAGGTTATAATAGTATATACGAGTGTTGAACACCAACCAACAACTTGATATTCAATTGTGCCT
>JXTB01000268.1:180415-374801 GCA_002914805.1 Parasponia andersonii | reverse complement strand
GAGCAGTGTGACTATGTTAGCTGACTTTGTGGCAAAGCAGTTTATATTGGGGGTCAAAAAATTGGCCAATGGCCTTAGAACACAGTTCAACTTTAGTAGCATTGCAATTTCTTTAAGGTTTTGCTTAGGTTTGTTTTGGTGGCCATGGTTTACTTGGCAGCTAAGAAATACCACTTGCAATATGAGCTACAGTGGAAATGTTTATTTACTATATTGTAATTTTTCCTTTCTTTTCGAGTCAATATTGACTCAACTACTTAGAGATGTCAGGGAAAAATGACCTAATTTTTCCATAAAATAAGGAAGAAAACTAAAATATAAAATAAAGTCTTGACGTTAACTCTCGACTGATAGATATAAATATGTATATAAATGTTTCTAAGTAAATACTTGACGATTCAAAAATGAATCTAACGAGTACTCAAAAGAATGCCTAGAGCACCGTTACTAATCTAACTCCTAACCGACAAATTATCCAAAAAAGAAAAAATGCCTAGCGACAAACACTCTTTCCTCTAAAATAGATTTCAATCAATTTATATTGTTTGTGCGATTCTTACCAGCTGTCCATGTGTCTCGGAACTACTAACGTTGTATCTACTAACTGTTCACGTATCCTTGCTATTCTAGAGTATTTTTGACTTCAGCTCGGGTTGCAATGGCGGAGGTGGTCACCTGCAAAGACTCTCCGATGCTTAAGTCAGTTGTTTATCTCTGAGTCTGAGTAGCAAAGATAAAGTTTTTTTCTCTGTATATGTCTATATATTCCTCTCTGGAGGGACGCATAGCTTATATATATAATCCTGGAACTGGAAGCTTTTTTGGCTCTCAATCCTAAGATCGAGTACCTTTTTTCATCATGATTTACTCCGGAGGGGCCTCTCTGAAGGGACGCATAGCTTATCTATATAATCCTGGAACTAGGAGCTTTTTTGGCTCTCAATCCTAAGATCGAGTACCTTTTTTCATCATGACTTACTCCGGAGGGGCCGTGATTACCGTGATTTTCCTTGTATCGTCGTGGCCTGCTTTCCGCCGTCCCCTACGATTCGAGCCTGTCAGGGGCGAGACTTTGACAAACTGTCATTCTGTCAGGACGGTTTGCCCAATGTGCGCACTTATCCAAGATCGCATTAAATGTCTTGTCTAGGTCTGGAGTAGTACATCGCCTCCCATAGTCTTCTGGCGGAAGACCCTCGAGGCTCTTTCTCGAGGCTTCTGACCCCCAGCTGCTGAGGTAAGGACTGGATTGGGCTGAACCGTCCAAGGTCTGGGATGGATTCGGCCCTGGCCTCGGACGGCCCATGGGCCCATGTGGTACCGCATGCAACTCATGTGGCTTTTAAATGATTACTCTGGGTACGTGTCAGATGACATACCCCCTTTATAACTTCTTCTGCTACTCAATCGTCTATGTGGCACATGATCTAGGAATGGGCCCCATCGCTCGCGACGGAGTGGGCGGCGATGTTAAAGGGGCGAGGAAAGCTGAGGCGAAAGCCAAACTGGAGGCCCATTCCCTGCAGCGCAGACTCGACCCATCCAAGAGGTAAACTGACATCTCTACTTTGATCACAAAAAACTGATGGGAGCTCATGCGGAGTTGTCTCGTAAGCACGGGGAAGACCTTGCTGATATTAATATTCTTTTGGTCGACTTGTTGTAGCGACAAGCAGAGCTGAGGCTGGCGGTGCTGAGGGATAGGCTGGCAGATGCGGAAAAGCTAAAGATGAGGTACTAGAGGCAGGTGGATGTCCTTTCTGTGAAGAGCTACAGGTCTGATTGGGAGAACAGAGAATTTGAGGGCCACACGGAGATGGTAACGCCAGACAAGTTCGATGAGCAGAAGGGCATCGAGAGGGGCCAGTATTCCGTCAGGCACTATATGCAGCAGTCAGGGGATGAGATCAACATCGTGTACCCCACTGATGTGCTGAAGATGCTCGACGAAGAAAAAGACGGGCCCTCTACATTTGCCTCTATTGCCAAGGAGATTGTGCCCACTTCTGGCCTGCCAGAACAAGCCGCGAAGGTTCATGGCGGTTAGCCTGGTCTTGGCACCTCAATTAGCAGAGGGTTTGGTACGATCATTGTGTCTAGGGACGATTCTGACCCTGGTACACCACCATCTGCCGAAGCTGGTCCAAGCACCGAAGTTGGTATCACTCCTCTCATCGGAGGTAACTAAGGCCTTTTACTCTTTGTGTATTTGTAAAGTATAAACAGTGTTATGTAAAACTGACCCTTGTTGTAAACACCTATTTAAATAATAGAAACAACGCATTTTTCTCATGTTTATTCCCCTTTTTTTTTTGTTGCATGCATTCATGGTCAAGGTCAGACATCATACACAATGCCATTCCCTTGTCGGCAGTGCGCTCGACCTCTGGGTCTGGCTCAATCGTATATAATTTAGAGTTTTTAGTGAATTTCCCCCATGCTATGATTGACAAGATTAGCTCTGGAAATCGGGATGTGAGTTCCAACTTGTCCGGCTTTGAGAATGTATAATTTCTGTTAAGACTTGTCTTGGCACAGTTTGATCCACACGTGTGGCTGGACTTCTCCGACCCTAAATGGGAACGCGTTAGGAACTAGCTCCAGGGATTGGTTGACCACTGCTTGGACCCATCGCTACAGAGGAAGAGGCCAGAGCTCGGCTCTTACTGGGAGCAAACAGGGCGTTACCATTCCGATGTATCCCTGCGAGTCCGTCCAAGACCTGCTTCTTACAAATAAAGCCTCCGGGTCTAAGTCCCTATTGACCACGCATTTTGTATTTCGAGCAGTAATAGATAGAATTGGTTTTAATTTCTACCTTCGTGGTTGGTCTTGTCCGGCCCTACTTCCAATGGGTAAGCCTTGGCCCTGTTTGCCTTTGCCTCGTACGCAGTTAAAGTGCTCTCTAGGGAGGGTCTACTTCCAATGAGTAGACCCTGACCCTGTTTACCTTTGGCTGGTGTGCAGCTAAGGTATTCTCTGGGGAGGGTTTGCTTCTAACAGGTAGACCCTAGCCCTGTTTGCCTTTAGCTCGCGCGCAGCTAAGGTATTCTCTAGGGAGGGATTGCTTCCAACAGGTAGTTCCTGGCCACGCTTTCCTTTGGCTTATGTGTAACTAAAGTGCTCCCTAGGGAGGGTCTACTTCTAATAGGTAGACCCTGATCCTGCTTGCCTTTGGCTCATGTATAGCTAAGGTGCTCTTTGGGGAGGGTCTGCTTCTAATGTGTAGACCCTGGCCACGCTTGCTTTTGGCTTACACGTAACTAAAGTGCTCCCTAGGGAGGGTCTACTTCCAACGGATAGACTCTGGCCCTGCTTGCCTTTGGCTCATGCGTAGCTAAGGTGCTCTTTGGGGAGGGTCTGCTTCTAACATGTACACCCTGGTCCCACTTGCCTTTGGCTCATGCATAACTAAGGTGCTCTTTGGGGAGGGTCTGCTTCTAACATGTAGACCCTGGCCCCGCTTGCCTTTGGCTCGCGCGTAGTTAAAGTGTTCTCTGGGAGGGGTCTTATTGCCTAACTCTTCTCCCGTCTTGCAGGTATTCCTTGAGGGCTGGTGGTAAGTTTTTGTCGCATGGCCTATTGCTCTTCGTACATCCTCTTGGGTCGTCGGTGAGCGACGCGATCCCTATAGTATGATTCTTGATAGGGCCGGCTGCGCGATGTGATTCCCATAGTACGACCGTTTTCGAGGTCTGCTGGCAAGTTTTTGATTGCACAGCTTATTCCTCTTTGTACATTTTCTCGGGCCATCGGCAAGCGTTTTATTGCACGATGTGATTCCCATTGTACAACCGTTTTCGAGGTCTACTAGCAAGTTTTTGGTTGCACAGCTCATTCCTCTTCGTACATTTTCTCGGACCATCGGCAAGCATTTTATTACACGATGTGATTCCCATAGTACGACCATTTTCGAGGTCTACTGGCAAGTTTTTGGTTGTGCAGCTCATTCTTCTTCGTACGTTTTCTCGGGCCATCGGCAAGCATTTTATTCCACGATGTGATTCCCATAGTACGACCATTTTTTAGGTCTGCTGGCAAGTTTTTGGTTGCGTAACTCATTTATCTTCGTACGTTTTCTCAGGCCATCGGCAAGCGTTTTATTGCACGATTTGATTCTCATAGTACGAACATTTTCGAGGTCTGCTTGCAAGTTTTTAGTTACGTAGCTCATTCCTTTTCGTACATTTTATCGGGCCATCGGCAAGCGACGTGATCCCCGCAGTACGATTTTTGTTTACACGAGTAGTCGTGGGGTCTAGCACTGGGGGCAGACCCTTGTTTATAGCAATCTAAAGGACCAGTTTATGTAGCAGAAAACCTGACTATTTTGGAATTAAGCTTTTCAATAATACAAGCATTTACATGTATCTCATACGTGGTATTTTTTCAAGTACTGGGTGTTCCAAGTGTTTGGTAGGCTCTTCCCGGTCTTGAGTTCTTTCAGGACATATGCGCCATTGTCAAGTGCCTTGATCACCTCATAGGGCCCAACCCAGTTAGAGTCTAGCTTTGAGGAATTCCTTGTTCTGACCTTCAGGACCTAATCCCCGATGTTAAATCGTCGAGCACTAACCTTCTTTGCATAGTAGCTGGTGGTACGAGGCAATATGAACCAGGGCCATGTCCCTTATTTCTTCCAGGAGGTCTATGTTGTGGCTTAGCTACTGCTCTTTTAGTGAGGCATCTCTTACTACTTCGGAGCGAAGGGTCGGGAGGGCGATCTCGGTCGGGATCACAGCCTCCGACCCATAGACCATGGCGAATAGTGTTCTTCCCGTTGATCTCCGCTCTGTGGTTCGATGGGCCTATACAATAGCCGGTAGATCTTCTACCTGCAAGTTCTTTTTAATATTGCTGAATATGGCCTTGTTCGTTACCTCTGTCTGGATGTTCTCCTGAGGGTAGTTTATGGATGAGAAACTGAGCCTTATATCATACAACTCACACAGCTCCTTAAGCTTAGCGTTCTGGAACTACGTGCCATGATCAGCGTGTATCTCTTTCGGTATTCCGTATCAGCAGATTTTATTTTTCCAAATGAAGTTAATCATGTTTGTCTTATTAACGGTCATGTAAGCTTTAGCCTTTACCCATTTCATGAAATAATCAATGGCCAGCAAGATGTACCTTCTTCCCCTTGGGCTTCTGGGGAGCTATCCGACAATGTCCAGGCCCTATATTCGAATGGAGTTCCTCCGCGGATTGGCATTTTATGGGGGCGAATCTCTGGCACTTGTCATATTTCTTGACAAATTGGGCCATCTCGGTCAATATGTATGACCAGAAGTATCCAGCCGTTAGGGCCTTGTGGGCGAGGCTACGTCCGCCAGAGTGGTTGCCGCATGCTCCCTCATGGATTTCCTCCATCAGCTTCTGCGCCTTGACGAGACCTACGCACCTGAGCATCGGTCCCATCATTGATCTCCTGTACAGTAGTCCCCCCCACTATTGAATATCTGGCAGTCTTCAGTCTGATCAACCTCGCTTCCTAGGGGTCCGCGGGCAGGTTTCCCAATACCAGGTATTGTGTGATGGGTTTCATCCACCCATTGTCTACAGAGTCAGTTACAAACACATGGCATGCGAGGGTCTCCAAAGGGTCTCTCATGCTTTCTCCCTCTAACAGAATCTCTACGTGTCCGGTCGTCCCCCCGATCGACGCGCTTTTAGCTAGCTCATCGGCCTTTTGGTTCATCTCCCTGGGTATTTGTTTGAAATTGAAACTGCTAAAGTGGGCTTTCGCCCCAATTATCCTAGAGAAGTGCCTGCATAATCTCAGTTCTTTTACTTCGAAGTCTCCCTTGACCTGACCCACGATCAACTGCGAGTCAGTCTTTACTGCGATGCTCTCTATTCCGAAGTGCAGAGCCAGCTCAAGGCCTTGCATCAGCGCCTTGTACTCCGCCTCGTTGTTTGTTGCCTAGAAGCCGAGCCTCAAAGCTTTCTCTACTCTGAGTCCTGCTGGGGTCTACAGAACTATTCCGATATCTGACCTCGAGGTGTTCGTGGATTCGTTGGTGTAGAGGGTCCAGGCTGAAGGGATGTGAGGCGGAGACGTCTAAAGCGGGTCGTGTAGCTCGCCGAAGGATTGGATTTCCACCAGGAAATCCACAATGACTTGCCTTTTCTTCGCCACTCGAGGTCGATAATCAATGTCGTATATCCCTAGTTTGATGGCTCACTTGGTTAGTCGTCCCAATAGGTCTGGTTTAGCCAAGATTTTCCGGATGGGGAAATCTATATACACAGTAACTGAGTGTAACTCGAAGTATTACCTGAGTCTCTTCTTAGTGTTGACTAAGGCAAGGATCAGTTTCTCTGTCATACTATATCGAGTCTCGGCGTCTAGGAGCATGCGGCTTGTATAAAACACCGGCTTCTGCTTGCTGTCTTCCTCGACGAACAGTACGGCGCTGATCGCTACTTTGGACACTACCAAATAAGCGTATAGGCGCTCCCCCTCTGCTGGGGAAGCCAGGATAGGCGGATGACTTAAGTACAACTTAAGCTCTGTCAGTGCCTTGTCCTGCTCTTCTCCCCAGACGACAGTGGAGCTTCTCTTTATGCATTGGAAGAAAGGCTTGCATCGGTCAGACATCTTGGAGATAAACTGGCTGAGTGCGGCTATCTTCCCGGTTAGACGCTGGACCTCCCACATGGTCAAGGGTCTCTGCATATCTGCGATTGAGGACAACTGGGTCGGGTTGGCCTCAATGCCCCTTCTGCTCAAGATGTGCCCCAGGAACTGGCCACAGGACACCCCGAACGCGCATTTCTTGGGGTTCAGATGTATCCGGTATTGCCTCAGAATCTGGAAACATTCATCTAGATGTCCCAGATGGTCTGAAGCTTCTTTGCTCTTCACGACCATGTCGTCGATGTAAACTTCCATAGTTTTTTCTAGCAGCCTGGTGAACATTTTATTCATGAGCCTCTGGTAAGTCGCCCCGTGTTCTTCAAGCCAAATGGTATGCGTCTGTAACAGTACAGACTTTGTTCTGTAATGAACACCGTGTGGATCTGGTCTTCCTCATACAAAGGGATCTGGTTGTATCCAGAGTAGGCATCCAGGGAGCTCATCTTGTCGAATCCAGTCATCGCATCGACCATTTGGTCGATCCTTGGCAGGGAGAAGCTGTCCTTCGGGCATGCTTTGTTCAGGTTGGTAAAATCTATACAAATACAGTCATCGCCATTTTTCTTCTTTACCACCACTGGGTTGGAGACCCAGCACGGATATACGCATTCTATGATCATGCCGTTTTCCAGTAACGTCTTTGCCTCCTTGTTGATCGTCTGTTTTTCTCCTGTACGAATCTTCGGGGTCTCTGCCTGACCAGAGGGAAATTGGGGTCTATATTCAACCGGTGGCAGACATATACGGGGTGTATCCCAGGCATGTCATCACGGGACCACGCGAAGGTGTCTTCGTTCTGCCTAAGGAACCCCAATAGCTTGTTCTTTTCCTCCTCGGGTAGTAGGACCCTGATGAGTAGGACCCTGATTAAGATTACCTTCGCCGATTCTGCTTCTTTCAAAGGGACCGCCACTAGCTTCTCAATCGTGGATTCTGGCTTGTCAGACTCCTCTTCGATCCGCTTCATGTATGCTGACAAGCAGTCAATTTGATTGCTATCTGTCCCCCGTCGAGGTGCTCGCACTCGCATCGGCTCCCTTCAGGGCGTTGAAAAATATTTCCTCATAAAGGCTTAGTCTCCTTTGATGTCTATCGTATAAGTACCATCCCTTGATAGACATCTTAAGACCTGGTAGAGGGTTGAGGTGATCCCGTGCATGGTGTGGATCCACCCCCTCCCTATGATGACGTTGAAAGAGGACTGGCAGTCGATGACGACAAAATCCACGTCCAAGCACCTCTCCGCAGCGCAGACCTTCAGGGTCATGACTCCCAAGGGGCTGACCTTAGTACTATTGAAGACGAACAATGGCTGACAGGTCGGCCTGAGTGTGTTTCGATTCAGGCCCATATTCTCGAACGTGCTGAGGAACAGGACATCGACGCTACTCCTGCCATCGACCAGGACCCTTTCGACCAACGCAGAGTCGATCTGCAGCTTAATTATCAAAGGGTCATCGTGGGGTAGGCACACTGTGTTCAAATCTTGCTGGGAGAAAGTGATGGGGGTGGCTGAGGCATAGCTTTCTCCCATCGTCAGGTGGTTGACGGAATGACCCATCTTCTTCAGGCACTTCACCCTTTCTTCGGTCTTTTTTCGGCATTTATCCATCTCCTCCCGACCCTAGGTCGGCTCTGGTCTGCCTATGATAGTCGGTACTATCCTCAGAGCCTGCTCTCCTGACCCGGAGGCCTAGGTCTGCTTTCTTTTTTCGGGCCTGGCGATGTCCTCTTTCGACTGGCTTCTACCGGTCTTCACATACTACTTCAACTTGCCGGTATGGATCGCCATCATAACCTGCGTGTAAAGGCTACAGCAGTTGATGGTGTCATGCCGCGATCTTTGTGAAATTAGTAGTACATGTTCCTGTTTTTCATGTGCTCAGGAACACCAGACTTGGGCGGGTCTTTGAAAATGCCTTTGTCCCTGTTCTAGAGGTAGATCACATCGATCGGCGTGTTGAGCTCGTATTTTGGCAGTGGGTCCCTCGATATCTTCCTCCTCTTGCCGCCCTCTTGACCGCCTTGGGTTAGGGCTCCCTGCTTCAGAGCTGGTCCTTAGGTTGGCGTAGGCCTCTTTATTCCTTGCAGAGTCGGGATTTGCACCGGTGTCGTTATTATCGTGGCGGAGGCCTTGGACGCTTTCTGGTAGCTTTCCAGCACCCTAAATACCCCTTCTGACTTTGCCTGTACATCTGTTATGTCATATGGCAAGTTTAAAAACAGATGGTCCGATAGCATAGATACTGGCTGTAGGCCCCTGACGAACAAGCTTGCGACTTGTGCTGAGTTGACTTTGTGCACTAGGGACATCACCTCCAGGAAATGCGACAAGTATTCTCTCGGAGACTCGTTCGTGGTTTGTTCCAACCGGTCAAGATCTCGCATAGTGTTCAGCTACCTTCGAGTGTCCGCGTATTGCTTTAAGAAAAGTTTGCAGAAATCTTCGAACCCGTTTATGGACTTCTCTGGGAGTTGTCTGAACCATAACAGGGTCGGCCCCGCCAGGGTGGTGGAGAAGACTTTATAGGTCATAGCCTCGTCCCTGGTTTCCAAGGCCATCTTCTGCTGAAAGTGGTGTATGTGATCGAAGGGGTCGGTCTTTCCTTCGAATAGTCTGAAGGTCGGAGTTGCGAAGTCTTTCGACTCAGGCTCCAGCTGGATCTAGTCGGCGAAAGCCGTTCGGTTGATCCCTCGTACAGTTTGCTATGTCAGATCATCGAGGGTCTGACTGTGATAGGCCCCGAGTCTCTTACTTAATTCCGCCATCATTTCTTATTTTCAGTTGGGAAGCACATCTTCCAGGCTTTCTTGGTGTCTTTGGTCTACCACTGCTCCAGCCCAAAAAGGCCTTGTCTAGCTTTGTCACTCCCCCTGCATCTGCGATTTGGATGGGGTTGGGACTTCCCTCGACGGTTGGCCCCCAGACTCTTGTTGGACCTCTTCGTCAAAGTCTTCCCTTCACCCGCTTTTGGCTTCACTTGCCAGCAGCTCTTCGAGGCGGACGTTATCTTTGTGCACTTCTACGACTTTATCTTTTAAACCCAGGACGGCCTCGTGGGCCATCTCTACCTTCCAGTTTGCTTCTGTCAAGGCGGCAAGTATCTGGTCCATCTTTTGCTCCAGACCTGATTGTGCATCCCGGGAGCTCTTTTCGGAGTCGGGACATGTACTCCTGGTTGTCATTCTTGAAGGTGCCATTTGACGTTGTATGGCTTTTTTTTCGGGGAGAGCACGATCGTGAGAGTCCTACTCTTTCTTTCGCGCTTAACGGTTTCCCACAGATGGTGCCAAACTGTTGGTGCGATTCTTATCAGCTGTCCACATGTCTCTGAACTACTAATATTGTATCTACTAATTGTCCACGTATCCTTGCTATTCCAGAGTACTTTTGACTTCAGCTCGGGTCGGAGTGGCGGGGGTGACCACCTGCAAAGACTCTCCGATACTTAAGTAAGTTGTTCATCCCTGAGTCTGAGTAGCAAAGATAAAGTTTTTTTCTCTGTATATGTCTATATATCCCTCTTTGGAGGGACGCATAACTTATATATATAATCCTGGAACTGAGAACTTTTCTGGCTCTCAATCGCAGGATCGAGTACCTTTTTTCGTCATGACTTACTCTGGAGATCACGGGCCGTTATTACCGTGATTTTCCTTGCATCGTCGTGGCTTGCTTTCCGCCGTCCCCTATGATTCGAGCCTGTCGGGGTGAGACTTCGACAAACCGCCGTTCTGTCTGGACGGTTTGCCCAATATGCGCACCTACTCTAGATCGCATTAAATCCCATGTCTGGGTCTAGAGTAATGCATCGCCTCCTATGGTCTTCTGGTGGAAGACCCTTGAAGTTTCTGATCTCAACTGTCGAGGCAAGGACTGGATTGGACTGAACCGTACAGGGTCTGGGATGGATTCTGCCCTGCCCTCGGACGGCCCATAGGCCCATGTGGTACTGCATGCAACTCGTGTGACTTTTAAATAATTACTCTGGGCACATGTCGGATAGCGTGCTCCTTTTGTGATCTGTTCTGCCACTCAATCATCCATATGACACATGACACATGATCTAGGAACGAACCCCACAAATATATCCTTACTTTAACACGGCACAATTAAAAAAAATATATATATATATTTATATCCCGTCTTTCTCGTTCTCTCCTAGAATATCTAGTGCATATTCTTGATAAGGAATCCTTGTCCACCCACTGTTTAAAATTCTACTAGTTTTATCCTCTACCCACTATTGGCTACTAGCCCAGCACAATTTGGCAATATTTAAAATAAAATAAAAATAAAAAATCAACTAGTTGGTCCCCATTTGAATA
The DNA here is from genome assembly GCA_002914805.1 of Parasponia andersonii. Classification (NCBI taxonomy): domain Eukaryota; kingdom Viridiplantae; phylum Streptophyta; class Magnoliopsida; order Rosales; family Cannabaceae; genus Trema; species Trema andersonii. The sequence continues at coordinate 363,832 of JXTB01000268.1, read as the reverse complement.
TTTAGAGGTACCATTCAGGAAATGTTATTGCATTACTCTATTAGATACCATCCCATTACTTAATTAAACATTATTTAGCATACTCCGTCATGTTAGTACGATTAAAAAATTAACGTGAGCCCGTCAATTTTAGTTTTTTCCATTGCAACCAAATAAACATTTCATTTTAAGGAAAATATACAATAAGTATTTTTTTTTTTGAAATCAATTAACTTTCATTTAGTGCTAATAATTAAGTAGTTTTATAGGCTCTACTTGTTGTGCCAGTCCTTTTCCTCGGCTACTTGTTAGGTTAGGACCCCACACAGGACCAGCCGACAAGGCAACCGGCCATGGAATACTTGTCCAATTCGCTTGTTATAAATTATTACAAATGTAAATATATCAATAATTGTACTGTCTACTGTGTTTTTTTTTTTTTTTTTTTTTAATATCACAAGTAAAGAAACTCCACATGTGCGACATATGTTAATATTGTAACATGATAACTATAAACCCCGACAGTTCCACGAAGTTACGTATAGCACTTATAATACATTTGTTGTAACTCATGGTACTTAGTAAACAATTTAAATTACATATTTGTATGTTGGAGTAAATATGCTTTTAAATATATATATATATATATATATGTTTTAGATGTTGGGAATAGATAATAAAAGTCTACACGTATATATGACTTATTTTTAACGTTTTTCACGGTGGAATTTGTAGAAAGGAATGTAAGTAGGTCGTGGCAAAGATGGGTGCGGAATTTTGCCCAAAAAATTTTGAAAAATTGTCCATCATTTTGGCCACATGATGTTCACATTAGCAATGTACTTTCTTGGATTGTGGCAGGAATGTTTTGAATAGATGTCTATATACTAGCTGCTTTCCAAAGTGTAAAGTGGGAATTCAATTAGCTTTGAGAGTAGGTACAAAAGAATAATTAACCTAAAATATATCAAAATATATCATTGGGTTATTCATGAATTTAGTGGTGACACTTTTGGAAAGGAAATAGATGATAGAAATATGACTTTATATTATATGTACGTGTTCCCCACTCTTCCTATCTCTTTTCCCTTTCCACTGTAGTTAATGTCATCAACTTTGAAATTTCTTCTTTTTGTGTGAGAATAAAACAAAAAACAAAAGTTCTAAGTGAATATGGTTAAAAGGTTCAGCCCAACAAAAAAGATTGTTGAAAAGGAGAAAAAAAAATGTTTAAAGCTAATGAACTAGAGTTTGGAACCAAATAATAGTATGTCTTCCTTTTCATTTATCATGTATATATTGTGATATATAGAAAGGGTTGTGGTAGAGGATGAGTTTTCAACGATGTCAATCTAGTTGGAATGTTTCTCTTGTTTCCTTGATTCTATGTCCTCCTTTTTTTTAAAAAAAAAAAATGTGAAATCTAGAAACGGTGCCACGATATGATACAAAAAGATGATAATTATCATGTAAATCTTCTTTGTTTGTTTCTTTTTTCTTTCATGTTTAGTATTTTTTTTTTAACCTAAATTCCCATAAAAAATAATATGTGCTAAATTCATATCCCGACTTTCATATTTTTCTGCATATAAGTAATAATGTAATATGATATGTAAAGTTTAGAGAAAGAAAATAATTAGCGGACTTTCATCAACTCCAGCTATTCAAATTAAAAAAAAATTCCAGATCAATAATAATTATTCACGTAATATATCTCTAACTGTATTATAACATGCACATCCCAACTATATGTAGGTTGGCAATTGGCATCTACACATGCAATACGGCATTTTAACATCTACATGACTGAAAACACCAAAAACTCAGAACAAAATATAACAATAGATATAAGAATGCTAAAAGTGAGACACCGGACTATCTAACTGTAAAAGAACTTATATACCCGGTCATTCTACATACATGTCTAATATGAACTCACTATTTTTATACGTCTGGATAATGAAAAGAACAAGTGGATAATATATTGATCATCTCATAAAATTCTACCAATTAGTTCAGAATATTAAGTAGTTGGGATTTTGTTCTCAATCCACCTAAAAAAATCTTTGTAATACTTAAATTCAACTGCGGACTAATTTCTTATCTAAAACAACGGTTAAGAATTCATGACACTCCCAAATTTTATATCATCTCAGCTTATACAGAACCCAACTGCATGAGATATTGCCTGGACAAACTACTAGGGTACGTAAGGGTGATGTCATGGAGAGTCGTCACATTCAAAAACCACACCATAATAACAGGAAACAAACTCAAGTGGTAGTCCTACTCAGTATTCAGAAAGCAACCCTAGCTGCTCCACTGTCTAGACCCCACTGATTTAATTTGATCTTCTTACTCCTATACCATATTATAAAGTTATAACACAACCAAAACTAAATCCTGTTACTCGTTATATTTGTAGCCTAAGAAATTAGCTAGGTCAAAAAAGAAAAGGAACAAGTCTCTTCAATGTGATAACTAGGACTTTGAAGTCTCTGTCACGTATATATATATATATATATACATATATTTAAGAACAAAGAAGTTTATATATATATATATATATTATTGTCGCATTGACTACGATATTAAAGAATTTCAAATTGATTATTTTCAGGATTTTACTTATTACGTGCGATTAGGGTTTACCGTTGGTTTTGTTGCTTCTGTGTGAGACACACAGGACTTAATTTGTATATATATATATAGATTTCTTGCATTGATGGTTTTCCTAAACGTTCTTTTTCCTTTTCTTTCTTTTTCAATTACGACGTGGATTAGTATTTGACAATTAATTATGACAACTAAAGATCAGATCTTTTTCACAATATTTGATAAGCACGAACGAAGAAATTACTAAAACCTAGCTATATAAAGTTACTTAACATTCGTGAGATCTGTAGCTACACATTCTTTTTTATTTGGTTTTGATTAATTATGGCAAGTTTCCATACAATATTTACTAGTAAACAATGTGGTTTTTTTTGGTGGGGATATAGCTGGCAATAAAATTACTCAATTGCAAGAAAAATATAGGTAGGAAAAAAAAAAACCCACACTTTGTAATAGAAGATAATTCAGTTTTGCTCAAAAAAGAAGATAATTCAGTTGACCTGAAAAAAAAAAAAAAAGAAGAAGACGACGAAGGAGAGAGAGACAGAACAATTAATATGCGCATGTTACATAGTCCAACACAACGGGGAAGATTCTCACCGATACTTAGCTACATATTTAAATATTTTTTCCCTTTTTCCTGTACGCATGCAGTCCTTTTGTAAGATTCAATTAGCCATGTATCTCACCGCCCAATTTGGTTTAATAATGTGATTATTAAATCGTAATTTTTAACTCACAATTAGTCTCTATCAAGATTGATGAGTGCTGCACTATGACCTTAATCCTTTAGTTCGACATTTTATTTTAATGGATACAAACTGTAAACATTTACATCAAATTTTCATTTACAATTTTTCTTTTCATTATTGATTGATAATATTCTGTCTGAGAAAATTTCAAAAAGAAAAAAATTCCTGTCTTGGAATTACAATTAAAACTTAATTAATAAATTAGAATTCTCCATCCCATTAATAAAGAGTAACTATATAAAAATGCCAGAGAAACATTTATCGTTCTATATGGGTTCTACATCTATGGTATGCTACATATGATAGTTACAATGAGTACCATAGGTTTTATGGTTGTACATATTGATCAAAATATATTTGATAGAAATTGATAAAAATTTACTATTTATTATTGTTTTTTAAAGAAAGGGAGAAGAAATCAGGTGTAAATGAATGAAAGGAGAGCTCATATTTTAAATTAAAATTTGAAAAAGTTGATAGAATTGACTAAGGAACTCTACTTGAAGCATCGGTTAAGAAAGATAAGCACGTGATGGGGACCATCCATTAAAAAAATTGTTATTGAAAATTAGGATATAAAATGTTAAAAATAAGTTAATGATTATAAAAAATAATAATAAAATTATAATAAGGCAACGCGTGACGGCGGCTGGTGGCCTTGTCAGTTCGTGTGGACGAGTAGGAGCCTTAGCCACTATAGTCCAGTACAAGTAGTTGTTCACGAGGAGTCAAATTGAATCCGATAATATCGTCAAATGAGATGGTTCCAAGTTATCCGTAAATGAGTTAATGTAACTCCCGGGAACCGATGCCGACAACTTCTATTTTAAACAAAAATCTAATGAGGTTCAACCACGTCACCACCACCTCATGCTGTTGTGTTACCTACTTACCTTTCGGATAAGAAGCTAATATGGAAATCTTTATTTTCTTTTTTTTTTTCTTCTAAATTTAATTTTATCTCTTTTCCATCAAAAAAAATTGACTTGTGTTTTTGAGTTATTAATAAGTGCACATTATTGAGAAAAAAAAAAAAAGAAAAAACAGTTCAATAGTCCCTGACAATTTGTCTTGTTGAGTTATATCTAGTCCATCGAACAATATATGCAAGTAAGAATGCATTTTTTTTTAAAAATAAAACAATGACAACAAATACTATGTTATCGTGTACCATTATGAATATGACATTTGACATTTTAAGTGGATGAGGATTTTGTTTTGAATTATATGACTTAATTATGATATTTTAATTTTTACCATGAATAAATTGTAACAAACTACATGACTTTAGTATTTTTGTCTTTTTCAACTTAGGTGTAATAAAGAAAATATATTTTTTAGGGGACGAAGAGATTATTTGTCCCAATAAAAACCCAATATATAGGTTAAGATTTATGTTTTGATATAGTTTTCTTAAGAGAAAAATCAAAAAGAAAAAAAAGAAAAAAAAAGAAAGAAAGAAGAAAGAAGAAAGGAGAAAGGGTTATTAGTAATTTTGACCATGGTACTAAATTTTTAATAAGCGTACAAGGTTAATTAAAAGAATGAGTCACAAGATATGAGTAGTAGTCCTATTTTAGTGTAAATTCTCTTAGAGAAAAGAAGTTTTTTTTTTTTTTTTTTTTTTTTTTGTTTTTTGGGACAAGAAAAGATGGTTAGGGAGGGGTAACATGGAGATGTAAATGCCAAAGTTCTCTTTTCGAACCAATTTGTCGCGGGTTTCCGAGGCCTTCACTGGAATACCAAACAAGAAAATAAAAAAAGAAAAGAAAATGAGACAAGGAAACCACAACAGCGTTAAAAACAACACAAACGACAACAAGAACCAGAACCAAAGGTGGGAGAGAGAGAGAGAGAGAGAGAGAGAGTGTGTGTGTGAGTGAGAGAAATAGCCTTAAAACTGTGTTTCTCCCTCTGTTTCTTTTGAAATCTATCTAGACTGTTCTTCTCTGTACCCAAAAAAAGAACATAAGTGATAAAACAACTGAGAAGAGAAGGAAAGAATAAACGTTGCCAAGAATAGCTCGAGTCTTAAAAGAAGATATGGGTATTTTACATGAAGATGTGGTGATCATCAGGCAATCAGAAAAAGAAGGAGAACCAAGTGAGATTACAATAAATTGCCCTGACAAAACCGGGTTGGGTTGTGATTTGTGTCGTATTATTCTCTTCTTTGGTCTTAGCATTGTCAAAGGAGGTAAGAGTAATATATATGTTCTTGTATAGATATTGGTATTGAATGCCTGTTATTAGCGTTCTGTTTGGTTGCTGAGAAAATGGAGGAAATTTTGAGAAATGGGGTTTCCATTAGCTTAAGATATTTCCTTCACTTCTTTTTTCTCAGCACCCAAATGGTGGTTTAGTCTCACTATAATTTTCCCTTCTAAATTTAGGTAGATTAAACCATAGGTGGCCGAGTTTTGGACATAATTTTTGTCGAACAAGACATGGTTTAATGAATTTTTCCACTTAATATGTTAAACAAGTTGTTTTTCTCAGTGCCCAAAATGGTGGTCTAGAGTCAGAATCGTTTTCCCTTAGTTAGATTAAATGATGGGCACCTGAGTTTTGGCACAAAATTTTGTGAAACAAGACATGGGTTAGTGAGATTTTTCCACTTAGTATGTTAAACACGAAGTTTTTCTCAGGACCCAGATGGTGGTTTATAGTCACAAGCATTTTCCCTTCTGAATTTAGTTAAAATTACCTAATGAGTACCTGAGTTTTTTCACTTCATTTTGTGAAACTAAACAAGGTTAATGAGAATTTTCTACTTGATATGTCAAACAAGATTTTTTTTTTTGGGAATTTTGAACTGTTTATTTTTTGTCGATTATGGAGTAAAGATGTGTCAACGGATGGGAAATGGTGCTACTTAGTGTTCTGGGTGATTGGGAAATCAGAAACGAGGTGGAGCTTGTTGAAGAGGAGGTTAGTGGAGGCCTGTCCTTCTTGTTCATCAGCTTCTGGGATTTCCTTTTACCGCTCAGAATTACAACCGCCCAAGCCTTCTGATGTGTTTCTTCTCACGTTATGCTGTCATAATCGAAGAGGGCTTTTACATGGTAAACTCTTTCAACTGATTTTCTTATCTACATCCATGTTAAGCTGCAAAAGTTTGTGCTTGCATTAGCTTCTCCGGCTTCTCCCTATTATAAGTTACATATTGTTAAAACTTAGGACATGTCCACAGTTTCGCTCTTGGAATGGCCGATTTCCCTTGTATGATTACCATGTTGCTTGGTGATTTGCTGTTACAGTTTCCCTCTACATTTAAGCTAAATGTTGTTTGTTGTGAGCTAATCCTTGACAAGATAAAAGGAGTGAACTTGCTTGCAATCTTATTAGATTTAACGCTTAGGACTTGGAGAAATATAGTGCCTTGCTTTACCACGAAATCCTCTTTACTTGTTCTAGTTATCTGATTTTCCTCTTCTGTTTATCATGGGAATGTATATTGGGTATCTGGATGCTGAACGATTGGATGGCTATATTTGTGTTTTAATTTGTTCTTTAATTCTTCTTTGGGCAGATGTGACAAGGGTTCTTTGTGAGCTTGAGCTGACTATAAAAAAGGTGAAGGTATCTACAACCCCAGATGGAAGAGTGATGGATATGTTTTTCATCACAGATACCAGGTTGGACATCGTTGAGAGATTGTCCTGAAACATTTTCCGTTCTTTCTAGCTTTTTGGTATTAATTATGGAGGGTTTTAACATAATCATCAATACTATTTCGTCAAGACAAATTTGATGGTGAATGATGGCAGTTATCAAGGTCAAGTTTAATATTCATATGAATCATATCATTGACGTGGAATTTGAAGTTTACATGGTGGCCAACTTGAATCGTTCTGACCTTTGTTACCGCATATGAATTGAACCATCTCAAGAAGATCAACATTCTTTCTTCTTTAAGTTTCTTTAGAAATTTTTCATTAATGTTTTTTTGTTGCGTCCAATATTTCCTAGTCTTTAAACGCATCTGGTCATTAGATGGATGAGGGTAAATAAAACCAATGTTTTAAGTGTTATATTACTTGCTGATTGGTGGTTGAAGAGAAGAGTATATTCTTCCGGAATCCAAATCTTTTTAGGTACTATGAGATGGTATATTTTATTATGTGACAAGTAGCGAACATCGGCAGAGTCTAATTAGGATATTCGGATGGTTTACATATAAGCATCCCGATAATTACTTCTGAATAGAGTCAGGCATATGAACTTCCTTCTTGTTCCAAAATGTGAACTGACCTATTGTTTACTTCTCTTTATCAGGGAGCATCTACATACCAGCGAGAGGAGGAATGAGACTCATGAATTCTTAAAAACTGTTCTGGGGGATGCAATGATAAGTTGCGAAATAGAAAAGGTTGGTCCTGGAATTACAGCATGTTCGCAGGCATCTTTTCTCCCATCTGCAATCACAGAGGACACGTTTGTATTGGAAATGCCCAATCAACTTCCAAGCGGATCACTCACCTCCAGCAATGTTTCGATCATTTTTGACAACTCCTTGAGTCCTGCTCACACGCTAGTCCAAATTATATGCCAGGACCATAAAGGTCTCCTCTACGACATAATGAGGACATTCAAGGATTATAACATTCAGGTAACTGATTGGAAAAGTGATATTTGAATGACTTCGAGATTTTATAGAGATAAGTCCATGAAATTCGTTCTGTGCATCTTGTTCAAATCTATCATCCTACTACTTTTTCTTTGAGCACTTTTAACAAAGACTGGTACTTTTTAGTTCTTAGCTTCCTTTGCAATGATTCAATTCAATTACAAGTATTCATGACCTCTTGAAATATAAAATCTAATATTACTATGCAAGCAGATTTCTTATGGACGATTCACTATAAAGCAAAGAAGGCATTGTGAGATTGATCTGTTTATCGTGCAAGCTGATGGAAAGAAGATAGTTGACCCAAGCAAGCAGAAATCATTGACATCTAGATTGCAACTGGAACTACTTCGTCCTCTCAGAGTAGCTGTTGTTAGCCGGGGTCCTGATTTAGAGCTGCTGGTTACAAACCCTGTGGAATTATCTGGCAAGGGCCGGCCTCTTGTTTTCTATGATATCACTCTTTCTCTTAAGATGCTAAACACAGGCATCTTTTCGGTACTCCCACCAATCCTGTTTACTATAAATTTAACTGGCATGATTGTGCAATTACATTTCCCTAGTATGTCTTAGAAAGCATTAGCATGCCAACAATATTCTCATCTATTTAACGGTTTTTTTATTTTCATTTTTTTTTATTGTCGTCTTTTCAAGTCCTATTTTATTGAAGAATTTTGTTATCTTGATAGTTGGTATTCTCATCTATTTAACGGTTTTTTTTTTTTTAGTTGTCTTTTCAAGTCCTAATTTAGTGAAGAATTTTGTTATCTTGATAAGTTTTGCTGATTGTTTCTCCAGGCAGAGATTCGGAGACATATAATTGGAGGTCGGGAATGGGAGGTTTACAGAATCTTGCTTGATGAAGGAGATATATCGTCTGTTCCAAGAAACACGATCGAGGGCGGTGTATGGAAGATGTTGATGGGCTGGGAATGATAACAGATGCAAATATGATTCGTTTATGAATTGCCATGATCTCCTGTACAGCGTAGTTATCCCTGCTACCATAGCTGTTAGATGTATATTATCGATATACACATAAATGTATATGGGCGAGCTGTTTGTCATGCTAACTCTTGTAGTATAAAAGTGAGAAAAGCAGCAACAAGATAGAGAAGGGAGAGTGGAGTTCTCATGCCCTTGGATGCAAAAAATGTTGTATAGAGGTAAATATTTTACTGTTTGTAGGTAAATATTTTACTGTTTGTACTTGATCTTCTATGGTAGCTGAAGTCTTCTCTGATAAATTTCTGGTCAATTCCATCAAAGTTTCCAGTTTTTACATTACTTCATGGGGTCCACTTCTTTGTTTTATTTCCACATCACAAAAGGGTAAAGGTTCTCTCATCAACAATATCATCAGGTATTTCTCTTTCATTTTCCTGAAAAAAATATCTAGCATTGCATTTTTTGTGTAAAAATATCATGCAAGTAAGCTTTATGGTGACATTTTGTATATATAGAGGTCAACAGACTCAACATTCATATAATTGTCAATTTTGCCACGAGGCATGAAAATGGTTTTCGCTGAGGAGATATTTTAGCAAAGATATTAGAACCAAAGGAAAGGGTGAAATATTATTAATGATTTGAGATAGGCCTTACTGTGTTCATGACCAAAAGAAAACATAGTGGGACCTAGTATTCCCAGTTTCAATCCTTCATTCTAGACCACACAGATTTTTTCTTCGTTTGGTTTGTCTTTAGCTTGGAAACTATGGCCTTCATTCTTCTTTGTTGAAAAGGTGATGAGACCATGGTACTAGAAAAAATAAGACGGGTTCTATTTCATGCTTAATTTTAATAAAAATGAGTCAGTTTCTATAGATACCTCGTCATTGTGGTTGGCTTACTCTGATAATATTGTAATCTATAACTGTCCTTGTCAGATTTAAATCTTCACTATTTTGTTTCTTTGGTATAATAGAAGAGTTGAATCAATACAAAACCACTAAAAACCAGTACATCAGAGAAGAGAGGGGGGGGGGGGGGGGGGTGCGAAAGAAGGGAAAGAAACACTGAAAACACATGTTCAGAATTAAGCCTTCCATTGGTCTTGTTATATTGTTTTCTTTGTCTCTTACAGCTTCCAATAGATTCCCAATTTGTGCAAAATTCCAGCAACTACTCCCCAAAATGTTATTTCTGCGAATATGACATATAAGAGTGTTCCTAGCTTCTCAGAATGCCAAACGTTGATAAAGACATGCTTCTGAATCCAGTGAACCTGTTAAGGAAAAAAGATTTTCATCACGATTGGGCCAAAAAAATTACTCGTGTCAATCAGTTATTGATTGTTAACAATCGTGGGAATTTAACGATGATGGATCCTACTCATGTAGTAAGCAACTATTAAAACTAATTCTGACTGATGAGAATTTAACGCGTGGGCAATGTTTTCATTCCAGTTGGGATGAATAGCAATGCTCGGAAAAATAGCGTAAGCTTTGAATTTTATTGGTGTACTTACTAGAGTTTTATCTGGAGTTTCATAGTACCATCCATTGAAGAATGCTGCAAAAATGCCTTGAGCCCCCATCACAAACACTAGCATTGCATTCATTCCTATCCATTCCAGGAATAAAAATGGCGTTCGATAGCCCCAGACGTCGATCTGTTTGTTCACCAAGAAAAAAGAATATGAAAACTTGAAATAAGAGAAAAAGAAATAGTTGCCCAGAATTTGATTTTAAGTTTCATTGGTAACTAGAGGGGCTTAAATGTTCTTTTGTACCAGTATGTAGAAACCAGAGAATACTATTCCGGCTGCTCCGGCAGTGAAACATACGTAGCTGAAGCTGTATAATTGTTTATTTATAGGAATAGCTGCAAGACAAAGGAAAAATAAGTGTGTGTGTGTGTTGTATATATATATATATATATATGTATATGATTGAGGTGGAATGTTTTAGAGCATAATATTAAGCTCACCATCAGTAAAATGAAGAATTATGCCTATGATAAGCAAGCCGAATCCCATTGAGAGCCATTGCTTAAGCCTCTCCGAGTGACCCTGCATATTTTGGTGCGTACCTTAGTAAATTTGTACTATAGTGTTTAATATTTAATTCATTCATGATGAGATTAGGACGACTCAGATGAATATGTAGAAACCTTGAAATGAATCAAAACGTGTCCATAATGGATGCCAATCGTCCCAGAAAGGATAGCCAAGATTGAACTGAAAAAGGCAAAGCACACCAATATTTAAAAGCCATGCTTAATTAGCTCGTGTGGGTCATATTGGTTTATATTATTTGTAGTGACATAGCAACATACCTTAACAAGCCTTCGGGCTCGAATGGAGCAAGGCACCAAGCTGGAGCCCCCTCCCTAAGGGGACCTTGACTTGGAGAGCTCAGTGTGCAAGCCTAACAAAGTTTATCATATATATAATGATCTTTGTTAAAGTATTTCATTGAACCATTAGTATGCAGATAATTATGTTCTTGGAGTTTTAGTACTTTAACTAAATCATTAATATGTACATGTTAATGCCCTCGGAATTTTTTAGAGCAAACCTTCAAGCGTCTCCAAACAGGCTGAGAATAGAGATGATTAACACCCCAAACTTGTCTATCTACATGTCCTACTGCATTGCATGCAGGTCCAAAATGTCCTCTCATTCCACATTTAACCTGAAAAAAGACTGGTAGTTAGTATAAGAGAGATCATATCAGTGGCAAAATTTCTTATCGAGTTTATAGAAAATTGCTAAATATCACCACTTTTGATAAGTTAATACCATGGTTTCTAAGCCCGCTAAAAGGACATACCGTGTATCTTCCTGCTCCATCATCGTTGTGTAACACAAAGCTCCAGTCAGGAACATACAATGAAAATGTTGTTATCATGTAAATAAGAAATGCGGCGAACCCTCCGACCCTGGCCAACAGAGACAATCATGTTGTATGGTTATTTAGAAGAAAGTAATAAGAACTTAAACAGAGGTGTTTGATCAAATAGTTACCATTGCCATTTGTATGCAGTGAAAATGGAGGTAGTTCCAGAGTCTATAACAGTTGGTCTGCGTTTGGTAGTGAATGCCTCTATTAGAGCTACAATCAAGTACACCAAAGCTATTCTCTGCTGACATAATCATACAAAACACACACACAAAAAGGTTAGAAGGTCACTAGGAAAAGAGCATTGTTCTAGAGAATTTAAACTCTTTAGGTAAGTCACTCTGCTCTAAAGATGGCATAAAAAGATAAATATGCTGGGAAGGAGTGGAAGGAATGACCTGGAGGATTCCACACCAACGAATTCGTTTCATGTTAACTCCATAAGCTAGTTCATCCGGTGCATGAGAGTACCCCCCTGCACTATATTGGTTATAACTCACTAGTTTCTTGACTACAACATAAGCTTTTACTTTTGGAAAATGCTAAACATCATATGACATTTATAACTTGAACGATATGACTCTTTAGTTGACTGCTATTAAATACTAACTAATTCTATGATGTCATATCAGTGAAGTTAATTTTTCTAGATAATTTGTTAATATATATGTAGCGTTACTCTAGAATAGAATTACCTTGCAAAAGAATTCCCCAAAAGAGAAGCTTTATTGTCCTCAAAACGATTTTTTTGACTGCATAATTGATCTTGGGAACTTTCTGCGGTGACATTCATGAGAGATTATCCAACATATTAAGTAGACATTTAATAGCCAGCCCTTTAATATGTATCGCAAGAATAATTATAGCTGTGGTCAGAGCTAGAGTAAGTTAAAGAGCGTGTAGTACCTTGAGAGCGAGGGCAATAGCCACCCCAACAATGAAGAGAAAGAAGGGCATCACAAAGTCAGCCAAAGTACAACCATTCCATGGTGAGTGGTCAATACGTGAATATGATCCCCCAGCATCATCTACCAATATCATCAACTACATGTACATACACATGTACATGTATACATACACACACATTATTATTATTGCTTATTGAAGAATAAAAACCAATGTTGGTAAACAAGAAGATAAGTTCATCAACTTTTAAGAATGACTACATAAGTACCACTATGGTAAGGCCTCTAAATGCATCCAAGGTTGCAACTCTCTTGCTCCTTGTCTGCTTAACCACGGTAACTTCCTCGTTGGCCTTTTGTTCAACAGCTTCGATCTTCTTCGCCTCATTCTGATCGTGTTGTTCAATGACATCTCCGCCGTTTATCTTATTGAGCACTTCTTGATCATCCCGGGATTGACTAACAATGTCTGTATTCTTCTGTTCTTCATTGACAAGTACATCTGTTTTATTGCCTAGAGTACCCTCTTCCAACTTCCTAGCCTCCTCCATAATTAATCTCTGAATAACATGTATCAATTTTCCTTCCTACAATTATGTCAGTGGATAATGTCTTATATAGTCAAGTTTTTATAATCAAGTTTATTAAGCACTAATGATGGTAGAATTAGTGAGTAGAGAGAAAGAGAAAGACAACATAGAGATCAATAGGCCGGCACGAGTTGGCGTGTGCTGGAGAACTGGGCCAAAGAGAGGCCCAACAAAGATAGAGAAAGACAAATGGATGGTGACACGGACAAATAAAGGTTCTTGCCAAACAAAGACAGAAATAAGGTCCAAACTCCATGCTAGTAGCGAGTTACTGTCACAACTTATATAATGTTGATATGCTTTTTAAGGAATATATGTATACATTTATGTCTATATTTATAAGTTATAATACTCTTATTCTGTTTCAAGTTCAGAGTGCTATTTTAGGCAGTAGCCAAAGCTAGCCTGATATATCAAATAAAACTGAAAAGGCTTTCTCTGAAGCATTGTGTTTGGACAACATATTTAAATACTGTTACGTTTGTCAAGTAGCAACTGACAAAACATTAAAAACCATAAACATATAGTAAAATATCGCTCGTTGAATATTAATATCCTTTTAAGAATCAACCAGCATTATCTGTTTTTGTATAGTTACCGAGTTTTGATTCAAAATTATATGGATTAACGTTCTTTAACATTAGAAATAATAATAAAATTCGGCCAATATTACAACGAAAATAAAATATTTACTTAATTCTTAAATCGGATAACTCTTAAACTTTAAAGTTTTATCTGTACCGTACATAAAATACGTACAAACTTTGAATATGGTTACGTATATTTAATATTAATTAATACACGTGCCTCGAACTGAACTTCATCCCAATTGCTCGAAACAGCGGGAACCAAAAATTACTCCTTTGCCAACATTTCATCCTGCTATAAAATATATGATTTTATTAATGCTAGATTGTTTGTTTCCGACCTTTTACTATGTAAAAGCGCTTCAATTAATTTTATCACCCAAAATATATACATATATATATACACACAAAGGCTTAGATATGCATTGCTTCTAGATGGGATGTTTGGAGAATATACAAAAAAGTTGGAATCTGCATATATTAATTAGTGTGACATAAGATAAAATTTAGCAGCTAATCCTATGAGATGAGGAGAATATTTTGCAATGTAGCCGGCTAGTTGCTACAACATATGCAGTATACAATACTAAAATATGCATTGTAGGCTAGATATTAGCTCCTCCACTATTATTTTTTGATCTTCAAACAGTATATATATAATTGATCTGGGCCGTCCATTACTTTTTCAATTACTTTTTTTGTCTGAGATGCCCCGTAATGCATAGCAAATGTCATTGGGTTTGTTGAGTACATGACATATACAATAAAGCCTTATTATACATTGTAAGCTCTGCTGGCTGTACAATAGTTGCAAATTAATATAGAAAAAGAAAACAAAGAAGAAAGATTATTTTGTGGAATATTACTTTATTATAGACATTTTTTGAGTTTAGCAGTTGCTTGTGACCGCATTGATTTGTCTGCATAAGAGATTAAGAGGCATTAAATCTCTGCAAGGGAAATAGACCTAACTTAACAAGTGATATTTGGCCAAAAAACACTTTTTAAGGAGTATTTTATAGAATGACTATTTTTGAAAGTGTTAAAATATTAGTGAGGAATAGTTACTATAACCGCGGTGAGTTCTAGAAGAATGATAAATTACCAGTCATAAGATAATATTGTGACTCCTAAAAAGGTGATTTTGAAAAAATAATCATAGAAGAGTCATACGTTGGCCTAATTACTCCTAGTCAGGTCTATTTTCTTTGCATGTGCCAACTCTGGGAAATCCATATATATATGCCAAGTTGTGGTCTGAGATTGGTGCCCACTGTCTGCCTTGTACAGTGTCCCATAAGAACAAGCTCTCTAAGTCTTATCACAATTTCTTATTAATTAAGAAAAATGTTAAAAAACCACTCCAAAAAAAGAGAGGAAGAAGATGATCATGCATGGAGTGTCCTCTAGCGATCCAGAGACGTTAGCAAACGATTCTGTGATTGTATGTATGTACACATATTAGCTGATGCCAAAGGCATCAAGAAGTGCTAAAACATGCAGTCCGTAGTTATTCATGTTCAGCTGCTATTATTCGCGTCGCGTGTCCACTCAAATTGGAGAAAAATTAAATCACCACGTCGTGTGTGTATGAATATATTTGTATACTATATATATAACATCTAGTGTTTATAAATAAGCACTGGTATACCTCAAGATTGAAATAATTACTTACATGCTAAAACATTATAGCAAATTAATTTTCGTAGATGCCACTTAACTTCGCAAATTCCAAAGTCTCACACTATTAACGAAAGAGGATTGATACTCAAGATATTATTGTGATCTAACTATTAAGTTTGGGATTAAAAAAACCGTTTATTTTACACGTTATTTGCATGTTTATACACTTTAAAAACGACGTCGGCACACTTTTTACGTCATTTTAAAAATAACATAAAAGACTTTCTTTTGCTTTTTTTTTTTTTAGTGGGCTGATATCTAACATTGTTTCAATAGTTGGACAATGTGGACTAATCAAATACATAACACTCATGTGAAATACTTACGCATAGACTAATGTATATCTGTCACAATAAAATCAGAGGATTGAGGACCTAACTCTTTTGAGTTTCTTTTTTCACCACGAAATATCAGTAGAGAATCAGTAACCTTTACATTAACTTGAAGGGCCTAACCTTTCAAGTTCATTGTCAATGTAGTCGTTCAGCCATAAGCTGGTAATTAATGTGGTTATATGGCTTTTGCCAATAGCTAAGACACGATGGTTTGTTTTGATTTGCTAATAAACGCCTCGTATATTGTAGTATCACATTATGTGGCCGAGTAGAGATTCAATAATAGTTAAGACAGAATGATATACTGATAAGACCTTTGGAAATCTCTTTCAAACTTCCCATAGTCAATGTAACTCATCAAAATTGGTGAATGAAAGTATCAAAACTTTCCCCCATTAATAATAATAATAATAATAATAATAATAATAAGACTTAACCAAACAAATCTAAACTTAAAAAACTGACCAAACAACATAAAATATGCTTATGTAGTTGCCGAAAATGATATAAATGATCACAATTTTAACTTATTTTGTACTTTTTTAATATTTGTCTATATTTGGCTGAAATTTCAATGTTTAAGAAGGGTAAATTTGTATTTTCATTGAGCAATTTTAACTTGTTGTGTAGATTTAGATTAGAAAGGTTTGGATATTTTAAAAGAAAAAAAAAAACAAAGGTTCGGATAGTTTTCCTAAATAATTTTTTTTTACAAAAAATTAAAAACTCAAGGTTGATTATGTAATTTTACTTAAAATATTAATTTTCTAAAAGAGACGATGAAACACTTCTATCGCCTGTATTTCTTTTTGGACAAAGTTTTCCATTATACCAAAGAAGAAGAAATCCACATTTCTAGGGACGTTTTCAATGAACTCCACATTTTGCCACACCTCTTAAGTTTTATTAATACCAATATTACCATTATGAAATTATTTAAAAAAAAAACTTTTCACATCTATCTAATAATATCTTACTCATTATTTATAAACCCATCTTTTACCTTATTCTTTCCTCAAACAATTTTTTCACATATCAAAGTAATTATAACTACAACAAAATTTATATTATAAAACATAAATAAATATGAACATTTAAAATTGTTTATTTTATGATCCAAAACTGTATATCTATTCCTAAAAACGAAATTATACAATTATTTTAATATATACGAATTACAAACCTATATACTGAACAAGGAAACTGATCTTTCCAATTTTTTAAAAATTCTAACTAATGATAAATATATTTTTTTTTTTATAAGACGTCAATTAGATTTATAAAGTAAAGTCGTAAAGATTCATAGTACGAACATAGAAAAGAGAACGTTATTACTAAATGTATCCTAAACTTTAGATTTTTTTTTTTGAAAGAGGTAAGCTTCAGATCTTAACGTGTTATGTTTTTTTCTCTTCTGATTAATAAAACTTAGAGATAAAGGACAACTAAAAAGAGCACATACCGAAGAATAAAAATCTAGAAAGACAAGAAATACTTGCAAAAAAGAGGGGAAAAAAGCGAAAATTAATTTAATCATTTTACAGTTAAATAATACATTTTTTACGTATAGCTTATAATTAAATTGAATTGTATAATATTTGTGTGGATATTTTATTAGATATATTTGAGAGTATGTGTAAAGAAATAATAATTAAATATTAGATACTATCTTTGTCCATTAATATCATTTTATATGAGAATATTTTTGTGAAGTAAACATTGAGGGGGGCTTTGTTTGCACCCCTTCTCACGTTAAAGCACCCCTTCAGATTTACCCCTAACTAAAATGAGTTTTTGAATATTTTATCCTAACACACCCCATAATTGATTTTCTGGAAACTATAAAAAATTCAAACTCCAAGGACAAAATCTCCAAGCGACTTCTAAAACTATCAAAAATATCTATAGGTCTCAAGACAAGTTGAAGACATATTAATACTAAAGGAACTTTTTTTTTCTGTATTTTTTTCTTCCTTTTGCTTTTCCATTATATTTTGAATTTTATATGCATTCGTATCTATATTCGGACTCGATTTTCAACCATAAGCACTTGAAAAGGTCCATAAATAAATGAGGTTTGAATTACTTTTGTATATTTTACTATTTTTTCTTTTTATTAATAAACGGTTTATTATCTTACTTCCATAACTTTTTTTTTGAACCGAACTCCACAGCTTTTGTTTCTACCAGTTATATTGCTTTTGCTTTTTGTTTTTGATAGTTATGTTGCTTTTTTATAGGCAAATCGATGTATTAGATCGAAGAAAAAGAAAAACAAATAAAACAAAGAGGAGAGCAGAGAAGGAGAATGTGCAACAAAAGGTGCAAGGCTGCTGCAAAACATAATTTAGGAGATGGGGTGTATAAATTTTTTTTTTCAGTTGTCTAATTTTGTCATTTTATCATTAATAAGGGTGTTTTTATATTAAAAAAGGGTACAAATATAGCTCTCCAAATATTAAATAAAAGAGAGATGAGAAGAAAAATAATAACGGCGACAATAAAACTACCGTTATAATTTTTATGATGTGATGTGGTGTGGTTTCCATTTGGAGAACTTAGCATTAGGCTCACAAATTTGGTCAACTAAAATTTGTCTTTCAATGTCATATTAATTAGAAATGCCTAAAGAAGGAATGCTATGTTAATTTTTTTTAACTTTTTTCCATTAAAATGACATATTAGTTTTTTTTCTTTTTTTTTTTAATGCAAAATTTATTATTGTAGATAGTAATTTAAATCACATAAAATATGGACTGTACAAATCTTATTGTGTCTCTAACAATTTTTTTTTGGTTCTTTAAAAAAGCATTCTTTTACACTAAGCAAATCATGTTTGAATCACATAAAATATGGACTATACAAATTTTACTATAAATTTTTTATATCTCTAACAAGTTTTTTTTGAACATCCTTAGTGTAACTAAGGCTCGATTTAGAATCCAAATTTTGAAGGAAAAAAATTACGAGAAAAAAGTCATGAAAAAATAAAGTAGAAAAAAACTTTTCCGAAAAGTTTATAAAACATTTTTTTTGACATTTTTGATTATACCAATTAATGTGTCAGCGTTTTATATATTAAAAATTGACATCAAACTAAGCTCTCGTATTTTTTAGAAAAAATTTCTATTATTTTTTGTTCTTTTAATCCAAACAAGAGACAATGGAATCCTTTGGAAATTTTTTTCTTTTTCTCTAAAAATCCAAATTCCAAATGGAGTCTAAGCAAATCATTTTTTTTCTTTTTTTTTTTTTGTTTTTTCAGGGTTAATTATTTATGGTATTGACGCTTGAATTATGTATATTATACCATTTAACCCTAAACTTTCAACTTAGATGATAGACTACTCTAAATTATGGAATTGTTACAAGAATAATATTTTAATCACAAATTTTTAAATTTTTAACATAAATAAGGTATTGCAAAGCATAAAATTTGATAATTATAGTCGAAAATAGGATTTTGAGTTTTCAATTTATACTCTAATTTACTAGGAATTATGTAATCATTGTGAAAATAACTTTTTTTTACAAACTATTAAATCTTTAATAAAAATGAGTCATATACTAAGCATATAGTTCGATAACTATAATTGAAAAATAATGCCTAATTATATTTTTATACATGGTTTTTTTTTATTATAAAAAATAATTTGTGACAAAATAATTATTGTTATAATAATTATATAATTAATAAAGGTTATATCTAAGTTCACATAGTAAGTATAACTTAGGTACTATTATGTAGGTAACTTTTTTTTATTTAATAATAAAAGTAGAAAAAGAAAATTAGGAAACAATAGTTAATTTAAGAATAAAAATAAAAAATTGGAAAGACGCCAAACGAAAAAAAAAAAAAAACACGCCCCTAATGATTGCCCAACAGTGATGAAGGAACGGACGTCCGGATCTCTCCGCTGAATTGTGATCTAATCTACATCCGACCGTTGACTCAAAAAAGGATGACGTCTGAGGCTTTCTATTCAATTCTGCCGCAAAACTTTTGTTTATTTATTTATTATTAATTGTTTAATTTAGTTTTAGTACCAAATTCTAAGCTCTCAACCTAACAACCTTGAACCTCGTACGGCCCATAAAACCTACGGTGACAAATCCGAGAGAGAAAGCTTCAATCTCCACTAAGTTCCACTTTACACTTACCCTCTCTCTCTCTGTCTCATCGGTTAGGGTTTATCTCCATATTAAATTCTTTTTTTTTTTTAATGAATTATGTGGTAATTTAGCTAAAATTGATACTATAGATATAATTTTTGTGAATATGTTATGTATTATGTTTTGAATTATGTGAATAATTTTAGTGAAATTGAATGCTGAATATGATGTAGGTATGGCTGGGAGAGAAGACAACCGTGTTTTTGTTGGGGGATTGGCGTGGGAGACCACTGACCGCCAGCTTGAAGACGCTTTCACTCGCTATGGCAAAATTCTTGAATGTGTGGTATGCTTTTGTTTACTTATTTGTTTATTTATATTTGTATAGTTGTAATTAAAGTATGTATTTTTGTTGGTTACAAGTTACAACTTTAATTTTGACTTTCCCTTTTGTGTATTGGTTGATGGTTGATTTAGAATTTCTTGTTTCAGCAAATTGTTATGGTGAAACTAAGGGTCATACTTTGGTGGGTTTAGATAGTGGCAAAGCTGGCAAAAGGGTCTTAACGCTTAAGCTTTTAGTTACTTTATTTTATTTTTGTGGGTATTTTGGATTTGGTTGCTAAATCTGGCAAAAGGGTCTTAAGCTTCTTAACTTTGGGCCCTTTAATCATTAGCAAGTTATTTGTGAGTTTACCGGATTTCATTATGTGATTTTTGGGTTAGGGCCTATGACATCTTATTTGGTTTATGGGTATCTGATTACTTCGGCTGTTGATTTTGCTCTGATCAACACCCTCAGAGTACAGAGCATTTTTGAATGATGTCATTGATGATGCAATTAGGAGTGACAGAAGTAATCGTTAACATCCTCCTTGTTGGTGCCCTACCTTAACACAGTAATGACTAACGAGCATCGGACAGTTTTCCAGTTCAATGTTATGATTAGGCTAAGGTTGTTTTCCATTTAGGTTGTGGTGGACAGAGACACTAGTCGCCCTCGCGGGTTTGGATTTGTGACATTTGCTGATCATCGAGCTATGGACGAGGCAATCAGTGATATGCATGGTCGTGAGTTAAATGGCCGAGTTATCTCAGTGAACAAGGCAAAGCCCAAGTTGGGCAGTGAAGATGCTGGTTTGGGGCATGACAGGGACTATATTTCAGGTGGGAGAAGATCAGCGGGGCGTACTTCTGACTGCTTTAAGTGTGGTCGTCCTGGACATTTTGCCCGTGAGTGCCCTTTGGCGGATGGTGGGGGTCGTTTCTCATCAGAGTTTGGCTCTGGCAGAGGTGGTGGTCATGGAGATCATTTCAGGGTGGGCCATATTGATGATCGACTCAGTTGGGGACGTTCTGGAGATATGGATCGTTTTGATGGTAGAGAGAGAAGGTACGAGAGCCATGATCATTATATGAATGATAGGTACAGTGAAAGGTATGCACCACCAGTCCATGATAGCTATGCAGGTGACAGATATGTTGAGCGGGAGCTTCAAAATGAGTACACGAGAGGTAGAGGCTATTTCAGAGATGGTGGTCCAAGACCTGGTGGTGACAGGTATGGGAGTGGAGGGCCGGATCGTTTCGGCAGGGGAAGCTATAGGGATAAGACTGGTCCTTATGATCGTCAAAGAAAGAGAGATCACCTATCGTCATATGATCGCTACTGAGGCAGTTAGTTTCTTTCTTAGAATGTTTTTATGAATTATGTTTATGGCAGCGTTCAGTTTCTGATCCGTGTGATGAGGCAATTTGTAGTTAGTTGCTACGTTAACTTAGTTTAGTTCTAGTACTTGCTTTCTCAGATTATATGATAACAGTATGGAACTTGATGTTTGGAACTCATTTTGGATATAATATAGCTGATTCTTTCTTTAGTGAGCTCCTATCCTATGCCAGTTGGGAGGGAACAGAAAATGGGTAATGTTTGAGATGCTTTCTATAAGTTCTCATTGGACAAGAAGGCGCAAAAAAGAAAGTGCATGTCTTTTGATGATTCTTCTGCGTTGTTATGGAATCAATCATCATTTTGCTAAACCGGTGGTAAACAACTGGACTAGTGTTTACTCCAAGATGTTACCAAGTTTTGTTTCTGATTGTTGTGCGCAAGATATCCCCTTCATTTAAGTCATTTTAGTTTGCAATTCTATCAACTGGCCATAGCCCCTATCTTTTGTAGTAGTTTTTACGTACTTAAAAATGTGAAAAGAAAGTTGGAGCAATTCAAGTACTAAAGTGATCCGCCCAGATAATAGATTGCCAAGGAGATGTTTATATGCTAAATTTGATTTTCTCACATTGCAAAATATCTTCTTTCGATTACAGAGTTTATGATTGTCATAGTTTACGATTCTTTGTTGGTTGGAGGTTGTGTTTCCGTTGGTTCGGTAACAGTGACAGGAGCACCAGTACTTACAGCCGCTTTGATTTCTATTTCGGATGTTCTGTTACTGTTTCTGGTGGGGCAATCTGTGTCTCGGTTATAGCTCTTTCTTCCTCTCTATATTCTGTAGAGATCACTTTTGTACAGCTTTCTTGTTCGCAAAATGAATGAAACAAGAGAGCCAAACGTCACAGTTGTGACCACTGTGAACGCTGCTTTGTAACACTTTCCTTCATTACAAGTCAATTCCTGCCCAGCTTTCCTCACAAGGCCTGGAGCTTCCATTTGCTTTAAAGCTTCATCATATAAGTGATCAGCTACTCGAACATTGAGAGTGTAAGATCCGAGGGGGCTCGAAAGAGCACCTGCCCTGTAAAGCGTCGAGTAGTATCTAAAGCCAAAGAGTCCGGATATGATCGCAAACAACAATAATAGTTGAGCTCGAAAGCAGAAGCTACTGATTATTAAAGTGAATTGAATGTGGGCAGAGAAGGCTACGGGGAGATGACCAACACATGAGAGAAGAAGCACTGCAGCGATCATAGAGCAAAGGAACTTTATTGATCTTAGTGAAGCTGTCATAAGACAACAGCCAAACAAGTTCAAAATCTTCAATAATCTACTTTATATCTCTTTGCCTTGTTCGGTTTCTCAAAGTTCTGATTATTATACGGAACAGATTAAGATTTAAGAGGATCCAGTACGTTGGAACCATTCCAATTATTCTACCTTTATACAGATCGGTGGTTTCTTCAGTACTAGGTTTGAATATGTCTTCTCCAATTGCTGAAATAAATCTCACTCGTACAAGAAAAAGGGGACATCATTTTCCCATGAACTGGCTAATTTTTCAGTTTCAGTTGTCTGTCCTAATCGTTTAGCGAAGACAAGTCTAGTGTCTTAATCATAGGTTTGATTTTTAAAGTAAGCTATAAAGAACTCGCAGTAATGAGCAACTAAAGAAACTAGCACTGACCTTGATAGATTTTATTCAGGAGTTGTTTCTTTGTGATGTCATTCCCTTTATTTTGAATACAAAAGACCATCACTTCAGAATCAAATTGTAAAACTTGAGCTCCAAGCCAGAGAGAGATTCAACATTTCTTTCGAGAGATAAAGAGTATCTGAATCATCTGAAGGTAAGTGGAGAGGCTGTAACTGCAGTTTTAACATTGCTCAATGCAACAGAAATATCGAAAGAAAGAAATAATATACAACAATTAGGTTTTGTACATAGGAGAATATCAGTGAGGTTTTGTGCAGTGGAAAGTAACAAAATTTATGTACAAAATTCACAAAATAATGGTTAGCATGATGTGATAATTAATTTACGGGCAATCCCATTGCCATAAACCTTGTCTGCTACCCTTCCTCCATTTACATTGTATGGCAAAACTAAAACCAGGTTTCTACTGGCTCTCATTCACCTTAATCCCTAATGATCTCGATAGAATGGCAAAAGCCAATGATGCAGCGTATTCTCCACATATGAAGTCCCTAGATTGACATATTTGAACAACCAACATTCATAAGCGGAGTATTTAAAAGATAAGCGGCTTAATGTAATTGGGTGGAGGGTTGCTTACATTTGTTGCTGTGATATCAAAGATCCTAAACAAAGTTCGTGCTTTGGATCCATGTTATCACTCTCTTAAAACCGCGGAAATCTTTGAACAGTCTTTGATCTCCCTTGTTTCTGCCAAGAACACTTTGGATTTAATACTGAAATTGGATGTCAAAAAAAAAAAAAGGAAGAATTGTAAGTATCACAAATCATATCTTCCAAGACTGGTCATATCCTCTTTACTAACGCAAAATACAGTTTTCAGAGTCAAATTTTGGTGCGCCATAGGAATTGTGAGCATGTATGGAAGTGGAGGGTAAGATTGTTTTGGCAGGGGAAGATATTGGGATAAGACTGGTCCTTATGATCCTCAAAGAAGGAGAGAACATCTTTCGTCATGTGATCGCTACTGAGGGAATTTGTTAGTTTCTTTTTGAGAATGTGTTTATGTCTATGAATTAAACGCTTCGGATCCGTGTGGTGAAGGCAATTTGTAGTTTAGTTCTCATACTTGCTTTCTTAGATATATTATAATGGTATGGATTTTGATGTTTGGAACTCATTTTGGATATAATGTAGCTGAATCTTTCTTCAGTGAGCTCCTAAGCTAGTTGGGAGGGAACAGAAGATGGATAGTGTTTGGTCTATAAATGCTCACTAAGACAAGGAAGGCACAAAATGGAAGTGCATAATGTCTTTTGATGATTTTTCTGCTTTGCTATGGAATTGATCTTTTCTAGCCGAACTGGTTGTAAACTGGGCTAGTGTTTATTCCAGTATGTTACAAAATTTTAGTTCTGATTGTTGATGCATCCATGATATCCCCCCTCCCACATTTTTTTTCTTTTTAAAGTCGTTTTAGTTTGCAATTCTGTTAAATGGGACTGAGCCACTATTTTCTATAATGGTTTTTGTGGAGGGAAAAATAGTGAAAAAGAAAGTTGGAACAGTTGTGGAAACTACTCGAATACTAAAGTGATCCTACCAAAGAAGAGATTGCGAAGGACATTTTTATATGCCGCATTACTTTTTAACACATTGCAAAATATCTTCTTCTTTTCAATTACAGAGATTTATACATAGTCAATGTTCTACGAATCTTTGTTGGTTGGAGGTTGTGTTTCTGGTGGTTCAGTAACAGTGAGAGCAGCACCAGTATTTACAACCAAATTGTTTTCTATTTCCATTATTTTGTCACCTTTTGCTGGTGGGGGCGATCTGTGTCTCGGTTAGAGCTCTTTCTTCCTCTCTAAACCTCTTGTAGATATCACTTTTGTAGAACTTTCTTCTCCGAAGCACCAGAATGAATGAAACAAGAGAGCCAAACAGTGTCACGGCTGTGATTACTATGAAAGCAGTCCTGTAACACTTCCCTCCATTGCAAGTCAGTTCTTGTCCAGCTTTCCTCACAAGGCCTAGAGCTTCCATTTGCTTTAGAGCCTCTTTATCATACAAGCGACCAGCCACTCTAACATTGAGAATGTATGATCCGAGGGGGCTCGAAAGAGCGCCGACATTGTAAAGCGTTGAGTAGTATTTGAGGCCAAAGAGTTCGGATATGATCGCAAACAACAATGACAGTTGAGCTCCATAGCAGAAGCCGCTGATTATCGATGTGAAGTAAAGCGAATGTGGGACGGAAAAGGCTATGAGGAGGTGACCAACACAAGAGAGAAGAATCACTGCAGTGAGCATTGAGGGACGAGGGAACTTGCACTTTGTCAAGAGAATTTCGGAAGCGAAGCCTGCTGCAACTCGTCCAAGAAAATTCCATACACTGATGAGCGATATGAAGGTCGCTATGCTATGCTTCGGATAGCCTAAGGAGCTTCCTAGTTGACCCAAATTGTCGATTAGTGTCAATGTCCCGCCAACGCCACAAGTTGTGGCGATGAAGAGAATCAGCATGTCAGTGCTCAAAGCGGCTTGGAGTATGGTATAGTCCTCACCTCTATCTGGTGCCTTGAAAATGGTTTTCACCCAACTCAAGTATGGCTTCAATGAACTTGATGCAACTCTGTTTGTCGCCGGCTGTGGCTCTGAGGCCAGCGGGTTTTGAGCAATAACCGGCAATGGTTCTGATATTGGGGGGTTTTGGGAAGGTTCTTTCAAGGCTTGCTTTTTTAGCTTCCATGATTTCAATTCTTCGTTAATGACAACAAAGAGTGAGAGAAAGAGTAGAACCAAAATGACAGAAGCACTTGCAGCATACTGGACCCTGTTGAAGTGAAGCCTGTTCTGTATGATAATCATGGCCATGAGTGATCCAGCCACACCAAGTGATATATACAGGAAGTTACAGAAGACTCTCAGCTCATTAAGTTGACGAACGCTCTTCATGATCCGAATCGTTCGGAGGAAAATTAACGAAATAACAGGCGGAAACCAAGCAATGAGCAAGACAAGAGCCTCCGAATCATCTCCATAGATGGCATGGTAGATCTGTGTCAAGATGGCACCACTCAGGCCAATCAATCCCTTCAGGAGGCCTATAACGCTGCCTCGGCTTTCTGGGAAATTCTTTACGCAGGCGACTAATGCGGCAGTGTTGGGGAGAGACAGCGAATTCGCGCCAATGCAGATGTAAAGGCACATTTGCCAAACGTAAGGTTTCGCGACACGGCCGGTGATGGAAGTCCATATCATGAAGTAGCCAAAGAAGTTCATGGCTGCACCAATGGACAGCACCAACCAAGGTTGTGAGACCTCGTTGATCAGCCCGGCTGTGACCCCCAGATTGCCACCCAAGTCCTTGAAGAAGCTTATGAAATTCAGGGTGCTTTGATCGTAGCCTAGTGTTGATTTGATGTCGTTTGAGTAGAGACCAAACATGTAGCCTGAACCATTGACACTCATTATCAAGAGTGTGGCAAAGACCATGAACCATTTGCTCCACAGTACGTGAACAACAAAGCTCCTCATCTCTTGCCAAGATTTGAACTCAAGCGCCATTTTGGCTTCTTTTTTTGCTTCTTTATGTTTCTCTTTGAAATATATGAACAGTTGGGAATCAATAACATTAGTTTAAGGCCAAGTTTGAGTTTGATATATCGTTTTTCTGTTTCTTATTTTTTAATGAGGTTTAAACTTTCTTGACCTATTTGTTTGGAGGGAATCTTAGTTTCTTTATTCTTGGTTGGTAAGTAATGTAAATTACCTCAAATATAGAACTTGATTATACAGCAGGCCAAGATGGTACTGTTTTTTAGTATGTTATTTTAGGTGTAAGTCAGGTTGATTACGAAGTAATTTGCACATATTGGCTTGTTGGTATTAGAAATGAACCTATCACGGTGAGTCAGCCCTTTGTCTTTTATGTGTATAAAAAATTTAGCACAAAAGAACGAAAAAGAATGAAAGGCATTTAAAAGAAAAAGGAAAAATCATGAGGATTAATCTGGCCCTGGCTCTGCCTCTGCTTCTGGTTTAGCACTTTGTTGTCATGAACAGGGTGTTGCTATCAAAATTTTGAGAGTTTTGCTTAAAATGCTCCTAGCTCTACCATTTAATGTCAATATTCACCTTGAGTTGTGCTTAGCCCTGACACTTCACAGCCTCTATTATTGAGGTGGAATCCCTATGGTTCCACAATAAGATTAATCCAAAACGAAAAACTTTCTATGAAGTAGTGGGATCTTTTAAATGAAAAGTTGTGATGAAACATGCATAGACAGGCCCAGGTGCCTCTCAATTTTCTTAAATTATGAAAATGGATATGTACTCATACAAATCATATAGGCCCTTCTTTGTTTTTTTTTTTTTTAAATTTTATATTATGAATAAGTATATATATATATATATATATATATGATGTTTCAATGGAGATTTTTGTTTTTACTCCATAGATGGGTACTCTAATTTGGGTCATTGGATTTTAATCTAATAGCTAAAATAATATTAGTAGATTTACTAAAAAAATTATTATAATTAATACATATATAAATATAGAAAGTTATTTAAAACAAAAAAGATGGATAACTTGATGAGTTGGTTAATTTTTTTATTTTATAAGAAAATAAAACTAGTGAAAAATACTTAATATATCCAAATTACTCTCAACTATTTTATTCCTAAAAAAAAACAACAAAAGATGTACAAATTTTAAGTTGTTTCATGCATAATGTCTTTTTTTAAAGATTTTTTTTAAAATATAGTTGCTTTATTCATTTTTTGTTATTTAATAAACCAACTTATTCATATTATGAAAAATATGCTACTTTGGATTTTTTCTTTCGTATAGTAAAAAATAAATTTTATGAAATATTGAAGATACAATAGTATATATAGTTTTAAATTAAAGGCAATTAAAAAAAATAAACTTTAAATTAAATTTTCAAAAAAGAAATAAATAAAAAAGAATTAAAAATTAATAGATTGAATGAGATGACTTTTGTTATTGTAGATTTATTTTTAAATTAATCAAATTTATCAATCTATGGAGCAAAAATAAAAATACTCGTTGAAAACTCACCCTATATATATTGTATATATTTAATAATATTGGCATACAGACCCCCAAAAGTACTTGACATTTAATTTGCCCCCAGAATAATTTGAATTTTATCATTTCTCCTAACTTAGAATTATGATTTTTTTTATGTTCTTAATCCCATGTACAGTAATTTTTGGTTCCTGATTTTCTTTTCTTAATCCCATATGATAATAATCTTATTGACAATCCATATATAGTAATTGTTACCATTGAAATTTATTTTATTTCCAAATATTAAATTAGGATTTATTTTGTTTGTTTCAAATACCACTCATACAATAAATCTGTCTCTCAATATCAGATTAGGATTATTTATCTTTTTTATCCCATATAGACCATAATTAAAACTAGACCATTTAGAAAGTGTGGGCCATGAGGATAAACGAATTACAATTGGAAACGAACATAATGTTGCCATTGCGGGATAAACGAATTCTAATTGGTAATTGAAAAACAACACTATGTTGCTATCATGGAGCAGAGGACAATTGTAATACTTTATAATTGTAAAATTTTGATTTAATGTTTGTTGTTCGAGGTGCTCCAAATGTAAAAAATCCGGACTCTGGTGTAATGTTAGTAATTTTTATATTCTCACTATTGTACTTTTCTTTGATGGAGATTTTGGAAATAAGTAGGGTGTTGGATATCAACCATGTGCCGAAGACATGCTTGTTATTCAAATCCACCCGGAAATTATCTACCAAGTGGATCAAAAACTATCACGAAAATTAAAAACTCAAAAATGAAATTAGAGAGAAAAAAAAATGGAGAATCACGTAATGCAAGCCACACTCTTAACGTTTAGTTCATTGAATTTTCAATTTTCTCCTATTATGTTTCTATTATAGGTTAACAATTTGAGTAAGAGAGTTTGAAATTCTGAGACGGTTGGAGAACAAACTTCATTTAATCCTTGGTACATTTTTTTTTTTCGGGCAAACAAAAGGAACACCCTTTCTCTGTTTTCTCTATTAATACATGCTTACTTCAATATTTTATCACCTTTAAGATAATTGAATTAAAATCATGATTAAGTTTATCTCTTTCACGTGAATGAATCACCAATTGTTTTACTTGGAAGGTCATTTAAGGCACGGAATCGACATTAGAGATGCTACATCATTTTCCCTCTAGAAACCATACATGTCTTTTTTTTTGAAAAACATAACCATACATGTCTTAAGTCCAATATTTGATTCCCGAAATGCAATATAAGCATATATATAGTGTGGTCCAATATTATATTCGTATTGTCAACTTATTTTAACTGGGAATCTTGTAAATGCATGCATCGGGAGCTCACATAAAAACTAGACTAGAATTGCATGTCGTTTTTGTCATAGAAATTTCAAAGTAAACGACACTCTCTAGGAGATGCTTTGGGATGACGCAGCTAGTGACGCCATATCTCAATATGCTCGGTGACAATGCCTACTTTTTCGATAAAATGGTACTTAGAGAAAATGCCTACTTTGCCAAACTTTGATAACAAGTCACAACCAAATCTTCAAACACATTACAACCTCTTCAGAAGCACCAACCCGAAACTCTACATGTGTTCGGGTGAAAATTGAATTGGTAGGTCTTTATGTGTTAGATGTGGGTTGGGTTTTGAGGGTTTATTCATGCATTAGGTTTTTGGTTTAGTGGTTATATTTTCCTTTTTTTGTATGGGTTTGAGTTTTGGATACAGAAATGCTTTTAGGCTTAAAGCCAGTTTCGGTCTCATATTATAGGCCTATCCTTCGTTTTCATTAAAGGTCCTTTGACAACCAAGTAGTGGGGAGATCCTAACCAAGTAGGGAGTTATCACATTGCCAAGTGGCTCAAATTTTTGTGTAATTTTCCTCAATTTTTTTTTTTTTTTTCCCGGAAAGATTCCTCAATTTGTATTGATCCTTATCAATTTAAGATATTGGATTTGTCAAAGCATGCGGTATGGCACGGCATATAAAAAGAGAAACGCGTGAGCATATTCAAATGGCTAAAAATAATGCCATAATTATTGGCTGTCTTTTCTAACAGTAGTTACGTCAGTTTTGGGAACTTTTCTGCTTTTCTCCTTCTTTTGGGAGCACTGATTAAATGATTAAAACAAAAAAAAAAAAAAAAAGCTCATTTTCACACTGAAGGGACAAGAATATTTTTACAAAAAAAAAATAAGATAACATCGAAAAAAAACTTGAATTAGGATTTTTTGCAATTTCAACCATGATTTTTAGTTTATATCAAATCTCTCTAACTTTTTGCGTATAAGTGATTTGTGTTGATTGGTTTAAATTATTTTTAATAAATCTTTTGTATTAATTAATATAAATAAGATATCTTTAATTCAAATTTTATTTTTAGTGAGAAATTTATTAGTTAATTTATATATAAAAAATATAAATTTATAAAAATTTGAAATTCAGAAGTATAATTTTGTACATACCGTATGACATGATAAAATTTGCAGAAAGAATATACTTTAATTTTAATTTTTTTTAAACACATAACTCGAAAATATATACCAAATCATGTAATATAATTTTCTAATTGTGTAGCTCTACTTTGAAATAAGATGTGATTCAAAATCACACGTATAATGGGTATAAATTTTTAGTGAAAAGAAAGTATCTTTTAACATTTCTGTCCAAGTTTACTAACTAATGATGACAAAATTGTAAAGGTAAAAAAATTGAAGATAAATGAGACAAGTATGGAAATAGACTCACCTTTTTTTCAATTTTACTAATTATAGGAGAGATTTACTAAAAGCTGTATTATGAAAAATGAAACATTTTTTTTTTATTTTTATTCTTATTATTACTCAAGGAGATGCTACAGTAGAACTCAATATTTTAACCCTAAGTGAGGAATTTTACCATAAACCATTAGATTATTATCTAATAGTCAAAATATTTCAATTGCAGAAACTTATTGTGCTCAAGGCTTCAGTATTTTCTAGATTATATTAAATATTCCCATTTAGCATCATCTCTTTAGAGTCAGAATATATACATATATTTTTTTAGCTAAATGACATTAAATAAAATATGTGAAGGATAGATGACGAAGTTCTTGATAAGAGGTGAAGAGACGTCAGTAAGCTTTTGACTTGGTGGTGACCTCGTGTGGGTTGAAGTACTTGGATGTCCTTTATATGCTAAGGAACATATTGTCTAAAATCTAAAAAAAAAATAAAGAAATCTGGTGATTTATTCTTTGAATGTGATTGATCGAGGAATATGGCCACTCAAATTACACTAGTTTACCGAGTACATACTAAAATATATGAATTGAGTGCCTTGTATTATAGTGCAGAACACAATTTTTGAAGCTTCCCACATAATTTTTCCTCAATTTAGAACCGAGTTTAAAAGCCTTTTAATTAGTATTGCTAAAGTTTATTCTATTTATATGGGTATTATAAGAATAGATTACTGGTTTTATCAAGAATTGTCGAGGGCATTGAACACCAATATTGGCATGTTACATAGAGAAGATAACAACCTCTCAACTTGAGGCCAGTCGAGAGTGACAAGGATGAGGCCAACAGAGTGGTCACATTTGCATAACGGGAGAGAAGCATATATTTATATTTGATGATGTTCCGATATTTTTCTCCAATTTTTCTTTTTTTTTTTTTTTAAAAAAAAATTATGAAGGTAGCGCTGCCATAGAATAGATGATGGCTCATAGGTATGTTTAATATAATTTATTAAAATATTATGGTGTTGACAAATGCATAATAAAATTTTGTAAATAAAATATTTGTACTGTTGAATAATAATTCTGGAATATAAAGTCTCACTAGAATTAAAAAAGATTTACCATAATCTCTTCCTATTAGAAAATAGTAAACATGGCATTAATATATATATATATATATATATATATATAAATTGCCGTATTTTTATTTTTTCTATTTATGTGGGCAATCTAACCATTATGTATAAAAATATGTAATATTATTTCTTTTATTTTTTATTATAAAAAAATATAAATAATAAATTTGTATTGATAAAATCGATACATAGGAAATAAAATAACTCATGCATATATATATATATATATATATGGCACCAATCCAGTAGGTATTTTTTTTTACCTATTTATAAGTATTAATTTGGCTAATGAAAATTTAGCAGGTATATAAATAAGAGAGAGAAAGAGTATCTTATTATAGTCATTAGATCACTATTAGATGGTGATCCAACGGCTAAAAAGAAAATACTTACTTATAGTTAAAAAAAATAAAAAAAAATACGATCGACAACCCCATATATACATATATATGGTTGCCAATCCAATAAGTATTTTTTTCTTTTACTTATGGGTAGGTATTTTTTTTTAGTCATTGGATCACTGTTAAATGGTGATTCAATGACTATAATAAAGTGTATGAAAAGACGTACATCATTAATATTCTTTATCTCTCTTACTTTTTACAATAAAAAAATGTGTATACTAAATATTATCTATGCATAGATAAAAAAAAAATATCTAAAAAAATAAATACCCACTATAAATATATATATATATATGTATATGCGCGTGTGTGTGTGTGTGAAAAATGCAAACTTCACATAACCAATCATTTTCGTGCGGCTGGACCATAAAAAATCTCGTGGATGACTAGAGCTTGAACTGATCATCAGAGTATCAATTATCAATGCCAACTTTTGAATTATCAATGCCTACTTTTATCTTTTTCCATTCCCAGGAATTCCACCGCCCGTTCAATGTGAATCTCTACATTCAAATTCAATTCATCATAAAAAGTAAAGAAAAAAGCTCTCTATATATACACTTAAATAAACACTTACATACATATCCCTCGTACACTTAAATAAACACTTACATACATATCCCTCATAACTAAGCTCTTCAAATTAAAAATGGTAGAAGCTACTTTTGGTTCTGGCCATGGCGGTGGCGTTGGCCATAGCTGGACAGAGCTTAGGAGCTTCGGCTCACAAGTACTCTTCGGCCGATGGTTCATGTTCTTCGCTTCAACACTGATCATGTCAGTCGCAGGAGCAACGTACATGTTCGGACTCTACTCCTCGGACGTCAAAACCTCACTCGGGTACGACCAAACGACACTCAATCTCTTGAGCTTCTTCAAGGACTTGGGGGCCAACGTCGGTGTCGTTTCGGGGCTACTCAACGAGGTCATGCCGCCTTGGGTGATCCTTTCCGTCGGCGTCGTGATGAACTTCTTCGGGTACTTCATGATCTGGCTCGCCGTCACGAACCGCATCGCGAGACCTCCTGTGTGGCAAATGTGTCTCTACATTTGTATTGGAGCGAACTCTCAGACTTATGCCAACACTGGAGCTTTGGTGCCTTCGGTTCGGAACTTCCCCGAAAGCAGGGGAAGTGTTTTAGGCCTTCTGAAGGGCTTTGTTGGCCTTAGCGGAGCTATCATAACGCAGCTCTACCATGCTTTCTATGGTGACAATTCAAAAGCTCTTATCTTGCTCATTGCTTGGCTCCCTGCCGCGGTTAACTTCGTCTTGCTTCGGATTATTCGGGTCATAAAGACCTTTCGACAGCCGAACGAGATCAAAATCTTCTACGATCTCCTTTATATCTCTCTTGGCCTTGCCGGGTTCCTCATGGTTTTGATTATTATACAGAACAGACTGAGGTTTACGAGGTTCGAGTACTTGGGAACTACTCCAATTGTTCTTCTCTTACTCTTTCTGCCTCTAGCCATTGTCATAAGAGAAGAACTCCGTCTTTGGAAGGCCAAAGCACAGCCTCTACAAGATGTAGTCATAACCCAAAATCCGGTTTCGGTTCAATTAGCTGAACCACAGCCTACTACTGGGCAAGTTTCCGAGACTTCTCAGAAGCATGAAAGCGGTTCGAATTGCTTTCGGAACGTTTTCAACCCGCCAGAGAGGGGCGAGGACTACACCATTTTGCAAGCTCTTTTCAGCGTTGACATGTTGATCTTGTTCGTTTCGACAATCTGTGGCGTCGGTGGGACATTGACGGTGATCGACAACCTTGGTCAGATCGGAAAGGCGTTGGGGTATCCGAGTCATAGCACCACAACATTCATCTCGCTAGTAAGCATTTGGAACTATCTAGGAAGAGTTGTTGCAGGCTTTGCCTCTGAAATTTTCTTGGCCAAATACAAGTTCCCTCGCCCCTTGATGCTTACTTTTGTTCTCCTTTTCGCCTGCGTTGGCCATCTCTTAATCGCCTTCGCCATCCCAAACTCTCTCTATTTCGCTTCTGTGATCATTGGCTTCTGCTTTGGAGCTCAATGGCCACTGATATTCGCCATCATATCGGAGATTTTTGGGCTCAAATACTATGCTACTTTGTACAATTTAGGTGGTTTGGCAAGCCCAATTGGGGCATACATTCTGAACGTGTTAGTGGCTGGTCATTTATATGATAAAGAGGCCTTGAGACAAATGGAAGCTCAGGGTCTAACCAGGAAACCGGGCCAAGATTTGACATGTAAAGGTGTTCATTGTTACAGAATGGCGTTTATCATAATCACTGCGGCCGCATTGTTTGGAAGCTTGGTGTCTTCGATTTTGGTTATCAGAACTAGGAAATTCTACAAAGGTGATATCTATAAGAAGTTCAGAGGAGGTGTCAAGAGCACTATGGTTGAATCTGATGTGGCTAACCCTTCAAATGGTGGTGTTTTGCCCTTAGCAGAGAGGGAGTCCAGAACAGTCTCTGCTGATTCCAACTCCAAAGAACCACCAAAAACACAGCCAACCCACTTAAATTCATGAGTGGATTAGTGAAAAGGTCAGGCTTAAATGCCAGATAATTGCATCTGTAATGAACTTCTATGATAGTCCTTTTGCTATGTTTTTCTTTCTCCAGTATATTCTCATAAGAAAATTAGTATGAAAGGTCGGATAATCTTCTTTACTCTGTTTTGTTGGTCAAACAATATCACAACATCTCGTGTGCATATTTTGTCCACAACTTTCAAAGAAGTGGGGACAATGTGCAGAAATCAGTGTCATCAGTTTAAGACCAACTAGGTTGTGAACAGTCTTTCTTACTAAGCAAGTGAGACCACAAATATTTCAGCTAAATCAACTCTGAGCTCAGCATGAGAGGTTTGAGCCATATTTCTTGTGAGAAAAATATACAATAACTAGACAAGCATAGTGAAAAACCACAGGAGGGAATAAAAACTCCGAGAGTTTGGCAGTTGGTAAACTCACTCGTGTTGGAGCCATTGCAGCGGTCAAAATATATGAGAATCCACTTCGAGAGGATTCATATACCATAGAAAAAAAAAAAAAAAAAGAAAAAGAATTATTTAGATACGCCACTTTTTACAATCGGAATTTTTTTCCCCATTATATCCGGAGGCCCAAAACAAAAAAGAAAAAAAAAAAAACAAAAGGGAAAAACAGACAAGTGTAACTTATATAGTGGGGCCATCGCTTAGAAGCTTGATTGCTTGAGTTGAGCATAGTTCCAATCTCTGTGCAGCTTCTTACGTCATTTTGCCCCCACCTCTCGTCGGCAGTAAAGTTGGACCATGTCAGCTGCATCAATTATGGGCTTCCGAATGAGACCAAACCAAAGGAGAGAAACCATTTATTAGGGACACCAAACAAGTGGGTGTTGTTTCTTTCGACCATATAATATTATGGGCCCACCATTATAATTACGTGTAAGTTTGCGAATAAATTAGTTGAGTATTATTTTTTTTCTCTTAATTAAATTTACGTCATATTATTTTTTAAAATGAATTTTTGACGATTTTGACTTATTGTGACAAATTTTTAGTCTTGACAGATTTTGTTAGATTTTTAACGGATTTTTGGTAAATTCTTAATAGATATTTGATTAATTTTCTCTCAAAAATGGTAAAATCTAATAATGATGATAAATTTAGTTAAATATTTTAAAAAAATTTATGATTAGTTAATTATAGTTATAATTTGAATGTGTCTATTTAGAAATCAATTTATTAATTAAATCATTCAATAACTAATATATATATATATATATATATATATATATATTTATAGGTGCTTGCCCGTATCTTATTCTATAATATTGCAGGTGGATTTAATGTTTTGCCACTTTAGAGGATGAGTCATCTCGAGCGGTTCTTGTCATCAAGGACTATAGTAGTTCCTTGCTCATGAAATTCTGACATTACATCACTGTATCATTTTCTAATGGGACAAGACAAGAAAGCTAGGTGATAATACCAATATGTGATTCAGCGATATTGATTTATTGGGCCCAGCCTCTAACTTCTGGATTGGGAAAAGTTCATTTCACAAAATACTCGTTTTTATTTCTATTTCATAAATACCCGTATTTATGCCCCTTTTTAAGAAACATATGCCATATGGATTCTATACATGAAATACATACCATCTATAAAAGGTGTATATATTTCACGACAAGTATAAATTTACATTGAAAATGTAAACCATAGATAAAAATTTACATTTACCTTATAAATATATATAAATTTTATAAATGAATATATACATTTCATAACAGAAATTATATCTAAAAATCGGTATATATTTAAAGTATAATTTACATTATAACTATGCACCATATATATTACATATTAAATGTAAACCTAAAAATGGGTATTTTTGAAAGAAAAATAAAAATGAGTTTTTTTTAAATATAAGGCACAAAAACAAGTACTGGGTGTAAATTTTTCTTTTGAATTTGATCCTAGAGAAATGGGCATAGGACTAATTTGGGCCAACGTGGCTTTTCTGTATATATATTTTTTTAAATGGCATTTTTAGGAGTGTGGAGGATGTTTGACGTATGGTCAATAATTTTTTGACCATGAAAAAGTCCAAAATAATGGTTTTTTTTTCATAGGTCAAGAAATCCTTAATACTTTTAAAAATGTCAGTTTTAGAAAAATGCACAAAAATGTTATTTTGGCCCAAGTTAATTAGTCTTATCCAAGTCACTTTCTCTTTGATCTTATAGAATATCAGCCCGTAACATTTTAATTGGGCCCCCTAACTTGATTTCTCTTGTTTTCCACTTAATTTATAAAAAGTCTTTGCCGTTAAATATACCAACGGATTGATCAATTTTAAGTTTAGGCGCTATTCATACAACATTTTTTTTTTTTTTTTAATAATTTAGGGAGCAAAGTAAGACAATCTCCATATTTCAGGGATAAAAAAGAAAAAAAAAACCATAGTATAATTAAGGGTAAAGGCTGTTGTATGTTGAGGGCGAGTAATAACCACTCAAAATGAGTCTATGAACCCTTGTTGGTTGTCTGGATCAATAATTCCTTTGTTATTAGATTTGATTCTGATGGGAACTGATCATGATAAAAGTAGAAGCCTCTTGTTTCTGTTCTTCTATTTGTCTTCATTGTAATATCACCACCAACTGCCGTAAGATATAGTTTCTACTTGTATAGTCTCTCTCTCTCTCTCTCTCTCTCTCTCTCTCTCTCTCTCTCTCTCTCTCTCTCTCTCTCAACATAAACTCTGACAATAGGAAAATGTGAAAATGATAAATATAGACAGAAGATGGGATGAACTCTGTTTTGTGAAAAATAAATAAATAAATATAATGAATACACGACTTCTAGTTTCTTTTTTCTTTTTTTTTTTTTTAAAAAAAGGAAAGAAAAAAGACACGATTAGTCAACTTTTTTCTTCCCATGTGTTTCATGTGATTTTATTTGTTAACTAATACATTAATTAAATGTAAAATAAGACACGATTTGTCAACTTTTTTCTTCTCATGTGATTTTATATTTTTTAACTAATACATTAATTAAATATAAAAATAAAAAAAACGAGAAAAAGGGAAAAAAAAAAAGAAAAAGAGATTAGTCAAATTTCTTCTTCCCATGTGATTTTATTTGTTAACTAAAACACGAATGAGAAAATTTTCATCTTTGTATGAAAGATTTACATTCAGTACTCATTTTTATAACTTATTTCTATAAATACTTATTTTTATTTATTTTTTTCAAAAATACTCATTTTGATGATACACATTTATAAGTATTATATATTTATAATATAAATTTTTATCCATATAGTACATATTTTATGTATAAAATATAAATAATATATATTTATAATGTAAATATTTACTTTATAAATTTAATTTATGATATATATTTTAAAATATGTATGAAATTTTAGTATAATTTTTATTCATAAAATATATACTACTGTACACACTTGATATATAAAATATATATCTGGATTACATTTATAAGAAAATGAGTATAAAAATAGACATTCATGAAAAAAAAGAAATTAATTTTTACCGGTGCTGACTGAATGACTATATGGTGGGGACCATCATCTATCAAGCAATCACGTACGATACACTTCTTTTTTTTTTTTGGCCCAAAATCAATCAATTATTATCCAATTAGTAAATATCACATATAAGTCCCTAGTTAATACGTGAATTCCTTGCGAAATTAGTGAGTAGACAATATTTCCTTTAATTGGTATAACACTACTTGTCTATTCAATACTGTTATAATATTATATGAAATGGATGTAGAAATGGGAACGGGGAGAATAGTTATCAAAGCATAATTTGCCACTATCCATATTTATTGTAAACCAATGTTATTTAATTAATATTTGTTTTAGTAGTAATTTAATTAATACTTGTTATGCCGATATATTACTAATTAAGTGCTACGGATACTGATCAAACAGGACCGCTTGTTGGGTGAGCCCCACATTAAGAGACGATTCAAATTAATTGAGGGCTAATATAATGATATTTATTTAAGGCTTAATTATTAATGATCTCGCTTTATCATGATAAACGCTATGGCTGCCACTTGCCATCTACGAGTATGATTAAATTTGTGACCGTTTCTACTTTAATTAGACAAAAGAAATAACATATAGTCATTGGCTGTAGGCCTCCAGTGATTTTAGATTTATAGGCTACTACTTAAATACTAATGATCTTTTTCAGAGTGTACCTGATGTCAGATTTGGAGTATTATAATCTCCCTTGTAAAGAGTCTAGTATTCTCGTTAGAGGGTCCCCACATATAACCTCTATAGGTGGAGTCCACATTCACCACGATTCCGACTCGTAACAGCTTTCCAAAGCCCACATAAATATGGACTGGATCGGTTCTGATACTAAATATAACACTATTGAATCTCATTCAAAAACACTAGCTTAAAAATACTTTTGGGTTCATAAACAAATACTTAAATACACATAAATCTTCCGAGAACATAGGATTTAGATAATTACACTATTGGTCATTTCTCGATGATTTTAGAAAGGAAACTTTTGGATTCTGTCTGGCAAATTCCTTGGAGATGCTACTTCCACTATCTAATATTGATTTTGATGATGGGATTGATGACAACATTGTAAAGTTATTAGTTTTTTTTTTTTCCCCGATACAAAAGTTCGAACCTTACTTGAAACTTAAGCAATGGTAGATAAGTCATCAACCCCCACTCGAATTTGATCTTACAACATCCGTCAAGAAATAAATCACGATTCGCATTTTCTTTCTCTTCAACTCTATAATTTTTTTCTTTCGTTATTGGAAATATATACATTGAAC
Organism: Parasponia andersonii; assembly: GCA_002914805.1. Taxonomy (NCBI): domain Eukaryota; kingdom Viridiplantae; phylum Streptophyta; class Magnoliopsida; order Rosales; family Cannabaceae; genus Trema; species Trema andersonii. The sequence continues at coordinate 323,795 of JXTB01000268.1, read as the reverse complement.
TACATCTGAAAGTGCCATATTATACCTTTTAACACTCGTATGCGCTGTGGTTTTCTAATTAGTTAGTGTCTCTTAAGCCTTTGGTGGAAATGATATCTATATAATTCTATAGTTTCTCTTATAATTAAGATAATTATAGAATTGTGACAACCATGCATATATATATATATATATATATATATATATTGGCACTAATTCATTAGGTCTTTTTCTTTTTTATCAATTCAAATAAGTATTATTTTTTCTAATTAAAATTAATTATGCATGTATTTTTATAGTAAAAATAGATAAAAAAAAATATTAAACATAATATATATTTTTTTAAAATTACTCAAATTCTGATAGTTATTAAATAATAATTCTTAAAAAAAAATATCATATTAATAGGTAAAAGCAAATTTAATTTATACTTTTTGCCTCTGTATTCTTAATTAATCATATAAATAGGTAAGAATCTATGGCTATACTTGTATACAGTCTATCAAACAAGATACAAGCTCGTTATAAGCAAAAATAAATTTTGAACATAAAAATTGAAAACGCGTTATTTTCTTGGGGGATTTGATGAACTATTTGTTTTCTACTTCTACAAAAGTTAGACATACACTAACTAAATAGAACTGTTAATTTTGTGGCTCAAACTTATTTGCACATTTTTGTAATGTACACGAATAGCGAGATGATCAAGTTGTCAACAAAATTTGGTGAAAGCCTCGCCCCTGCCTCTCCTTTTGTTTAAAGGCGATTATGCTAATGCTGCCATTGGTTAATTATAGCACTTGGGAGTTGACCAACGACAATAATATTCACACTACAATCAATTAAAGTCACATTATAATCAAATCAAACCAAATCTAATCCTTTGCTTTTCAAAGATTATGAATATATGCAATACTTATCTTATATAATTAAAAGAAGGAAAGTACTGGATCATTATTAAACATGTCGGTAGTGACAATGACATAAATATAGTCTTCTTAGATAACTATACTTATATACGCACACACGTTAGTAAATTTATAGAAGGTTTTTCTCACATTTCATATTATTTGAATAATTTCAAATAATTTCTCACATTTCATGTTATTTTGATATATATTCTTTTTTTTTTTTAAATATGACTTAATTAATGATCTACGTATTGCAAAGAAAAGAATATAATTTACATATTTTAAAAATTAAACTCCCGACTTATTACCTTATTTTCACCCATCTCACATGGATAACTGTTCGTCGATGCATAAGTTACTAGCTCTTACTTATAGCAATAAAATTTACTTATGGCAATAAAATTAGGTTTTGTATAACTGGGGATATCTAGGGTGAGAGTGAGTGTCGTAATAAATTAAATTGACGAAAGAAACACAAATATATGCATACGTATATGTATGTACGTACAAGATCTCCGCAAAAGAAATAATGAAGGTTATCATCAGTAATATTTTTTAGCATTACGGTGTTTTGAGACCAATTAATAAACTTGGGTTAATATGTAGGGGTAAAGAAGGTTCGATCTCTTCCTTTTGTTTATCACTCAATATGCACCAGGAAAGCTAGTGATTCATTCAATCTAGAACAAGAATAACATATGATATTACCAAATGTTTATTCTCACAAGAATATAAGATATACCTAATATATGGACTCCCCTTACCATTTTTTTTTTAAATGCTACGAGGACAATTAGAAATCTCAAACACAAGCAACTTTTAGAAAGCCTTTATACTTTATCCATTACCCTTTGGGAATAAAGATACATAGGTAGTAATTATGCCCTTTTTTTAATGAAAGGGGTAGTAATTCCCTTTTTAACTACTCTATCTTATTGTAAATAGCAACATATGCAATAATTCCTTTATATAAATAATTATACGTCAGTTATCGGAACAAGAATTTCACATAAACATGCAAAAAGTCAAGCCCGTATATATATGGTAACACTTCCATCTTTTGTGGGTATCTTTTTTTTTTTAAAAAAAAAACAATAACGTCAAAGTATTTTCTTTTCTTGTTTTAATTTTATAGTTCTCATAAATAAAATATGTTTGGTAACTATGTCTTTTGTTTTTTCCTTAAGAAAAAAAAAACACACACAAGCCGTTTGGTAACATTTTATTTTTATTTCTAAAAGTGGAAATAAGAAAATAATGTCAACATCCCAATGTTGAAGATGGGATTGACAAGACCAACATCCAAAATGGGGATAGAAATAAAGGAATGAGAAATCAGAAATAAGTGGATAGAGAAAAAGGACAAGAGAGAAGATGGAGAAAGATGAGAATAAAGATGAAGTTTGGAGAAGATAGAAAAATGGATAAGATAGAAAATGGGGAGAATGAGAAAAAGGATATTATTGGGAATTAATTAACGATAATCAATAAAAAAATGAAAAAAAATAAGAAGATAGATTTAAGTGAAAAATTTTAATTTAGAAAAATCACCAGTAAATGATGAAATTTCACTATGTCGAAAATAATCTACAGAAAGTGGATTTTTATACGACCAAATTAAAATATATAGGATCCTAAAAATTTTAATATATATATTTTTATTTATATAAATGATAATTATACAGAAAAAAAACGGCTCAATAAAACAAGTTCATATATTGTACAGATTTCAAATTTTTTTTCGATTATAAAAAATATCATATACGTGTACTATGAAACTTTCAAACTGGGGTAAATAAAATTCAGGTCACCGTCTCTAACATATAGCAGGGAAAATGGGAGAACGAGGAAGAGGGATATTTATTTAGGGAAAATGAGAGAACGAGGAAGAGGGATATTTATTGAAAGTAGTGAGAAAGGAAGTTGTAAGAAAAGATAGGAAAGAGGTCGAGAGTTGTGTGAAAAAGATATGGAACAATTAGAAAGTTGAGAAAGAGAGATAAGTGAGAAAAAAAATAGTGAGAGAGATGCGAGGGTATTCATCACTGACATCAAGGGTCGTTGACGTTTTCACGGTCACTAGCATCGTTGAGGGTCATTGAAGTCTTCATGAATCATCAATTTCGTTGTTATAATTGTGTAATCATGTTTTAAGACTGCTTATTTTTTAAAATTTATTTAAAATTTTTATTGTAGGAGTACTAATAAGAATTTTTTGTTTCCAAAAACTAATTCTTTTAAATAAATATCACAAAAAAATAGAGCTTTAAATCATGGATCAATATCATTCTGTCCAAAAAAGTTTTCCTAATTTGGTTCATCAATTAAAGTCACAAGAAGTATTTTGAAAGGATTAACTTAATAGTCCATAGTTTCATTCAAATTCATTCTATCTTACTTTTCAATTGAATGATGTGGCATGACTCTAATGAGTGGACACAAATTTGGGCAGAAGATCTTAATTCTTCAATCACAATCTAGCAGAAGCATTATGCCACGTTGTTATTATCAAGTACATATCAACTATATTAAAGATATTTCTAATAAACAAATAAGAAACTATACAAAAGAGAAAATAACTAGAATCTTTTCATCTATTAGTTATTGTTAAAGACAAACACATTGTGTGGTCAAAACCAAATACATAGTGCACACTTTGAAAGATTCTCTATGCATTATTAAATACATGAATCTCTTTCATGCATTAATTATAGGTTACTTTTAACAGAACACATATCAACTAAGAGCATAAAGTTGGTTAAAACCGATCGAATACATGAATGCACAGTAGTAGTACTCTAACATTATTAATTCCTTAGGTTATCTATTCGTTCAATACAGAATTGAGCAATAACATGAATTAATTCCATAACCAGTATACCTCTGTTAATGTTTTTCTAACTTGTAATCATTTGAAGACACTTTACATTATTTTCATGCATCTGGACCACAAAACTAATCATTCTTTGCAGAGAATATATAGCCACTTTTTATTCCCACTTTTCTATTTTTCCATTCCTAGGAGAACGACCCGCACCCAATTACTAAATTATCAAACACTCTTCAAAAAATTAATCAATATGTTTCTGGCAAAATAACAGTAATAATAAATCAAATGTGAAAAACTCTTTCTTTAGTCCATCAAAGAATCTCTATATATACTACATACACGTCTCATACATTGAACTCAATACCAAGTAGCTCTCAATACTAAAAAGATGGTGGAAGCTACTTTTGGTCCTGCTCGTTATGGTGGTGGCAGCCATAGCTGGAAGAGCTTCGGCTTACAAGTACTCCTCGGCCGATGGTTCATGTTCTTCGCTTCAATGCTGATCATGTCAGTCGCCGGAGGAGCCCACGTGTTCGGACTCTACTCCAACGACATCAAAACCTCACTCGGATACGACCAAACGACACTCAACCTCTTAAGCTTCTTCAAGGACTTGGGGGGCAACGTTGGCATCTTATCAGGGCTCATCAATGAGGTAATGCCTCCTTGGGTGGTGCTCTTCCTCGGAGTCATGACCAACTTCTTCGGCTACTTTATGATATGGCTCGCCGTCACGATGCGTATCCCGAAACCGCACGTGTGGCAAATGTGTCTCTACATATGTCTTGGAGCAAATTCCCAGAGTTTCTCCAATACGGGTGCTTTGGTGCCTTGTCTTAGGAACTTCCCGGAAAGCCGAGGCAGTGTTTTGGGACTTTTGAAGGGCTATGCTGGGCTTAGTGGAGCTATCATAACACAACTCTACCATGCTTTCTATGGCGACAACTCAAAGGCCCTTATCTTGCTCATTGCTTGGCTTCCCGCCGCAGTTTCCTTCATTTTTCTTCGAATCATTCGGCTAATAAAGATCGTTCGACGACCGAATGAGCTCAAAATCTTCTACAATCTCCTTTATGTATCTCTTGGCTTTGCCGGGTTTCTCATGGTTTTGATTATCATACAAAATAGACTAAGTTTTTCGAGAATCGAATATGGGGTTAGCTCTTCGGTGGTTCTTTTCTTACTCTTTCTCCCCTTGGCCATTGTCATAAGGGAAGAGTTCCATCTTTTGAAGACCAAAACACAAGCCCTGCAAGATATTGAAATAACCCCAAATCCAGTAGTTTCGGTTCAAGCTGAAGAAGTAACCGATCAAACTCCACAGAAGAAGCCCGAAAAAGAGGTCTCGGGTTGCTTTAAAAACGTTTTCAACCCGCCGCAGAGAGGCGAGGACTACACCATTTTGCAAGCTCTTTTCAGCGTAGACATGATCATCTTGTTCGTCGTGACACTCTGCGGCCTCGGCGGAACGTTGACGGTGATTGACAATCTGGGACAGATTGGAAACTCACTGGGATATCAACGTCATAGTATCACCACTTTCATCTCTCTACTAAGCATTTGGAACTATCTCGGACGAGTCACCGCGGGCTTTGCTTCTGAAGTGTTATTGACCAAGTACAAGCTCCCTCGTCCGTTGATGCTCACCATTGTTCTTCTTATCGCTTGCGTCGGCCATCTCTTAATCGCCTTTGCCATGCCCAACTCTCTGTATTTCGCTTCAGTGATTATAGGGTTCTGTTTTGGAGCTCAATGGCCATTGATATACGCCATCATATCAGAGATTTTTGGGCTTAAATACTATGCTACTCTGTACAATTTTGGTAGTTTGGCCAGCCCAGTTGGGTCTTACATTCTCAACGTTCAAGTGGCTGGTCGTTTGTATGATAAAGAGGGTCATAGACAACTGGAAGCTCAGGGTCTTAGCAGGAAACCAGGACAGGATTTGACATGTGAAGGTGTCCATTGTTACAGAATGGCTTTTATCATAATCACCGCTGCCACATTGTTTGGAAGCTTGGTCTCTTCTATTTTGGTCATTCGAACTATGAAATTCTACAAAGGTGACATCTATAAGAAGTTCCGGCAAGAAGTCGAGACTACAACTGAGGAATCTGATATGGCTAAGCCCGCAAATTGATGCACGATCGAGCATATATCTTCGAGTTGAGATCGGACTAGTTGTCGTTTATGGAAAGGGCTATACATATTATTGACAACTGTTAAATCTGGACTCTTAACTCGAATGATGTGGCTATCAACGAGTGAGCAAATAAAAATCACGCATTATAATTGGGAGTTTCGAACTTTCTCTAATTATAAATAATTACCATTTATGTCATATCATTTAAGATATGTGTCTAGACAAACTTGTCTAGGTGTCTCTAGAGCCTACTTTTATTTTCTTTATTAAGTTGATGTCCTTTGTTGGCCTTACTTGCGTGTCAAGTTTGTAATTCTATTCTTTCTAATGGTATGTCAAATTGCAAAACGCTTCATTTGATTACATTTGTAATGTGATAAAAATCGTCACTTTTTGTCACTTTGCCCAATGGTAGTGGACTATCTTAACATAAATACTTTGTTTATTAAGACAAAAGAAGCAATTCAGTTCAGCTCAGGAAGACGAATTTGAGCCTCCTATACTCAGCAGTATGCATATATTTAAGACATGATGACCACAATGACCCTAAAATCTTCACTAAGCTCAGAATTACCATGGGAGGTTTGCACCAAATTTTTCGTAAGAAAATGATAAACAATAACAAGCAAATAAGCTCATTTAAAAAAACCAAATGACGAAACAAAACAAAGTGTGTTTTATCTTGTGGGCCATCAGCTTAAAAGGCAAATCATACCCTAAATCTTTTTGCTGTATTTTATTGCATCAATTCTCCACCCTTTGGTTGAATTAAATTCAGCCTAATAATCAACCAATAAAAAATTGTCATACAATTTAGGTAACCCACACATAAGATCTGTTACACGTCCAGTTCTACTGACACATGGACCTCTCAAAAAATCGAATATTTCGGGGTTACAACTGAGCTCATTCTCGGTTGGTTTGGATTTTAGGCATTGGAGGGTTTGGTAGGAAATTTTTTTTTTTAAAAAAACCTCTAATATGCCTAACCCAAAAAAAAAACCGACGGATCCCTGCTCGGTTATAGATATGTATATTTTTTTTCCAAATAATCACTTTAGATCTTTATTCAACATCATATTGACCAACTTACGTCCCATGAATTTAACGGCATTTCATTTAAAATATTTGGAATTACCGAATCAATTTTTTAAATATTATTATTTTTATTAAACTTATTAATTTAATGTTTCTTTTGTTCATGTGGATATAGGCATAATACCAAAACTAGACCGACGATTTAAATGCTAAATATAAGAATATATGAACAAAAAGATGAGATATTTCATATATTATGTATACCAAACACTGTAGGTGTTGTTCCTTTGTCGTGGGTTTAATATTACATGTAAATTGGAGGTGGTGTATGGCTGGATTGAGATCCCCACACCTTTTTTTTACACCCTCCTTTTAGTTAAAAAAAAAAAAACATTGCATGTGTATTTAACATTTGAGCACTTTACAGGATGAGTGCGCCATGAGCAATTCTTTCCATCAGCACAAATAGTTTTTAGACCATCATAATCTGACAAATGTGACAGCATATATAGCCAAATATATTTATGTAGTTATGACTATTTTCAACTTGTAACTGGGACAATTCCAAGGGGGAAAAAAAAAAAAAAATTAATCGGGACAAGATTGTTAGGTACTAGTACCACTAATCATGTTGTGATATTGCTTTATTGGGCGGGCCCAACAAATTAGGCAAATGGACTTGATACTGTAGTATCACTGATTGTGACGCTTTTATTGGGCCTATTTATCCCACTTCATTGTCGTCGAATCAAAACTTATCTGTTGCTAATTCAGTAGTTATTTTCTTTTATCTAGTTATTTTTTTAGGGGTTGGATTATATTCAACAATTATAATAAAATATATGAAAAAATATATATTATTAAAAAAATAATTATAATAAATTTTTATAAATTAAAATAATATCTATGTGTAAACAAAAATAATACCTATTGAATAAGTGGCAAGGCATACTAAATTGGTGCCCTTATAATACAAGATTGTTAAGACCCTATGTCAAATAAACCACTCAAATTCACATTTTCACATGTGAAAGTGACGGTCGTCTCCGTACGCTCAAAATTTCTCTTATTTTTTCTTTTTTTTTTTTCTTTTTCTTTATCTTTTTATTTTCATTGGAGGATGGTATTTTTATGCTTTTCTTTGTCTCCCTACCAAGTTGTCATAATTTTTATGACTTGTGTCATAAATATGATTATGGTCATAAATCTTTTATGATGTTCCTATAATAATCATCCTAAAAAGTTGTCCTTGAAATAGAAAATGATACCGATAGGACTAATTTGGGTTAAAATGATTTTATTTTTGTGTATTTTTCTAAAATATAAAAACTTTTTAACCATATATCAAAAGCTTTTTGATTATAAAAAACTTATTATTGAGGATATTTTATAGTCAAAAAGTTTTTAACTATAGATTAAGACGTTCTTGACACTCTTGATAATATCATTTTTAGAAAAATACCGAAAAAATGTCATTCTCTCCATAAAATGCTTTTTGTGGCCGAAAAAAAATCGGAGAAGAATGCAAGTGTGGTCAGGCTCTTTATTTGCGATAGACAATGGAGGCCTCAAATTGGGCCTCTATCAAACACTTGAAAACAGGTTGAATAAGCATTCCCTGAGCCTAGCTTCTCATGAATACTTGGTAGGAGGAAAAACAAATATGCTCTATCAAAATCCGCGAGTTGAGGGACTTGAAAGGGCACTTAAAATGGGGCACTGAGCTTAGCCATCTAATATTCTCTATAATATAAAAGTGTCTGAGAGGTATTTGAATTTGTGCACCGATCCCTTAAAATTTGATTAATTAAATTAATGAAACAGTATTAGAATCTCATTTTGGTGTCACGTCTATTTAAAAATAAATAATTCGGCCTAGATTATAATATCAATTAAACAAATTAGTTTTTATAAGAAGGTGATTATTAAAAAGTGCTAAGTTGTCTAGTTTTGAGTGAAAAGAACAAATAAAACACACAAAATTTTTTTTTTTCCATGGTTTGGCTAAGTCAAACTTCATAAAATCATGTCTAGATATAAAGAAAATCATTAATTAAGCAAAAAAGATCACAAGAAATTGAGTCTGAATCTTTCAGACTCTAATGAGTTCCTTAGAGAAACAAGCAAGTCTCTTACTTACTCAAGATCACGAAATCCCTCTTGTGATGTGGAAACCATGGATTCCCCAAAGCCTCTAAATTGATGGTCAAGAAAACACCCATGTTCCAATGAACAAGATATAAAACTTAGGATTCGTGACTGAAATATTCCTCTAGGTTTAGTAAGAACTTAAGAAACAAAGCTTTCATAACTAAAGAAAGAAGAATAATTTAAAAGTTACGTTTATCTGTAATTAAATAAATCACAAAAAGAACGAATGAAAAGATAATAGAATGAATGAAAAAAAAAGGATAGAATTCTATTTCTTTATCCTAGTTGATATATGAACATACGAAAGAGAAATATTCTCTCCTTATTCTTTTGCTTCTCGTTACGGAATATTAAATATGCCCAAAATTTCATTAATTTAGCACCAAAAAAAAAAAGAGTATACGCAATTAATTCCAAACATATAAATAAACGTACTATTTATTGATAAAGTGTTCACCAGCCTAACTCAAAGGGCTAATCCCTGTCTCTAAGCGTGCTCTGTTATGGTGGTCTATGACATTTTAAGTCTTTTTAAGTGATGCTTCACAACAAAAGGAAAAAAAAAAAACTATATTTTTAGTGATGACAAAAATTGTGATTAAAAATGAAAATTTATGACTAAAAGAATGTCATTATTTTTATGTTGTGATTAAAAAGTTTGTAGCTAAAAGTTTCAGTCACAAAATTGATAATTTATTATAACCAAATATACTTTTAATCACAAAAATTTCATTATTATAAACAAGAGGTTGTGATTAAAAGTACATTAGTGATAATTTGTGACTAAATGTCAACTTCTAGTCACAAAAAATTATTAGTTGTAACTCAATGTGGCTTTTAGTAAAAAAAAAAAAATTGTCATGACTAAAAGATTTGTCACTAAATATTGGATTTTATTTATTGATTTATTATTTTTTGTGTAATGCTTGGCCATAAGGATGTGATAATAATAGCAGTGAATAAGGGTAAACTGTAAAAGAACTATCCTAAAATTTGAATGTTCTGTAATTCAAATCTTGGAGTTTGAACTGTACAAAATAATACTTTGATATTAAGAAAATCTGAAAACTAATACCATAGATTGACTTATCAATTTTAGTAATAAAAAAACAACAGTATTCCTTATTAAAACTATATTGGTCCTTATTATTCTCTTTATTTTGATGGTATTATTATCTTTTACAGTCTAAATTATCAAAAATATCAAGTCAATATAGTATTTTTCAAAGCCCAAAATTCAGGTTTAAATTGCAAAATATTCAAATATTAGGATATATTTTTTTGTGTTTTATCCAATTTTTACAAAAATATCTCTTGATTTAGTTAAAATATTCAATTTATCTGTTCCATTTTCATAAATAATAGAGCTATTTCATTTGGATCAAAAAAAATATTGGAACAAATTCCACATTTCTCTATTTAATTTGGTCAGAATTATTGAATATTCTCTAAAAGAAATGATCAACATACCCTTACAAAAAAATCGTTAATTAACTTACAAAAGAAAAAAATGACTAAGATTCTGTTTTTTTTTTTTTGGCCAACAATATAATATTTTTTGTTTTGTTTTTTTTTTTTGGTCACAAATTAACATTATCGATTGTATTTTAATTTTTCGTTTTTTTTAGTGTCGTCAGTCCTGTTAGAATTTATTAGAGGAAACGCAAGTTTTGTTTTCAATAAAATTTTGGTCGTGTGTCAAAATCTTAATAAGTTACACTTACAATACGAGGACAAAGGATCCACGTCCGATTGTTGGCTTCCAAGGTCGTTGGTCCAATGGAACCTTTACAATATTCTCTCACTTGTCATCCCTTACCGTTCTGATGATGGTCTTGTCATACAGTTCAAGGAGTAAACATCTGGCTCTTTAGCCAAAATTCATAATTATAATAGCTACGATTATAAGCTTACCAAGATAAAATGCGAACAAAACAAAACACTCGACACTCATTGAGTTGAGTGCGAATGTGATGCACACTAATTATATTTTATTATACCAAAGTCAGCGATGAAATAGGAATTGGAAAATATTTTATGGTTCAATTTTTGGAGCCCAAGTTGTAGACAAGCATGGATGAAAGCCGATCGTGCATTTCTGTCCAAAGGCAATAATGCTACTGCCACCATTTGCCAATCGCATTTGGGACTTAAACCAACGACACCCTAAATATTATGACACTAAAATCAAATCAATTATTCGCTTTTCAAAGACCGAGAATACCCTTGGTCACTTTTGTTTTTGGTCACATTCTATTGGAAGAACTGAACGAGGATTTGCTTTTAATAATTTTAGTTTTTTTTTTTATTTCAATAGTTTTTTTTGGAATTTGTATTTGTTTTAATAATTTAATTTTTTTTTTATTCAAATGCTCTCTTCATTACATCAATTATTATAATAGATTTTTTTGTGTAATGAAACTTATGAAATATTTTTGAATGATTCATTTTAATTACAATTTATTCTATTTTATTTCATTTTAAATATCTTTTATTCTATAATTTCTATTTAAATACGTCTATTTAAATAGATGAACCAAACGATATATTTAATGAGTTGTAATTATGGAAAAAAAATAGAAAAGTTCTAATTATTGGCTAAATAATAAAGAATTGGCAGTAAAAAATTACAAGCACGAGCATAACATAATTATGACACACAGTGTGCATATGTGCTTATGAATTGTGTGTTTTCAATCTTAATCTAGTACAAACGTCATACGATATTATATTAGGCTGGGTCATGAAACATAGATGAGATTATGCATCACATGTGCATTTGACACAGTAATAATAAAAGAATTCATTGGAATAAAGTTATTTAATATTTAAAGAAAATAATTAGAGATAAATATTTTATGGATCGAAAAATACTTTGTAATTCAGAATTAATTAATCTAATCCATTGTTGATTTTCTTAATCTAAAATTGGACATCTTTGGTCACATCAATCATTACAACATCTGAGCTACAATTGCACTCAGAACACTCTTCAGCCACAAAAAAAAAAAAAAAAAAAAAAAAAAAAAAAAAATCATTAATGTGGAAGAGGAATGAGCTACTTAATAATGTTTCCCAAACCTAGATAATATTGAGATCCAATTACTTATTATCTCATTCTAACAACTCTTCGAAACCAGCACCAGTACAATATCATGAACCGAGATAATGTTAATATTGTATTAAACACCCGATAAATACCACGTATTTTACAACAAAACTATTATGATCTCTCTAACCTCTCCGGCTCCTAGAAAACCAAAACCTTTCATGAAAGCAGCATCGAGTATTGTATTTAACACGATCAATATCTGGAGGAATCCCTTCCGCACCCTTCAACAATATCACCTCATTGTTATCCGTACCATCAATTAACATAAACATGTTTCAAGGAATCCAAATACTCCGACATCGATCACATACAAAGATTAATAAGTTAATTGGAGATATGAACACATATAAGGCGCATGTAATACATAAGTTCTGTTTGAGAGAAATTGTAAAATCCCAAAAGTTATAAGGGTATTTTAGACTTTTGTGTTGATTTGACAAACTTGTAATTAAATAATTTTTGGATTAAAATAAGGAAAATATCTAAAATATTTTATTCATTTGCAACAATGTCCCAAATTTATTTAAAATGGTCCATAGAGTTCAAATTTTCAGTAAGAAAGCCTCTGAGAAAGAGAGAAATAGCAATTTCTGTCCGAGCTCCGCTGCGCTACTACCACCGCCTGCCTCGGCCCATGTGCCAGTCCGCGTCAAAGGACTATCGAAGATAAAGCCAATATCACTGGTCCCATCTCGTTTTGATGTCGGACAAAGTCACAGTGGCCTCGCGAAGATTCTGCCTTCGGCGAGATTTTTCGGCTACCAACGCCACGTTTGAGCTCCATTTTTGACACCGCCAGCTTGTGTGGTCTTCTTTCGTCGTTGTCGACCACCTTCAAGTAGTTGCACATCAAAATTCATCTTTAGTAAGTTTTTACCACTTTTACTATTTTTACCAACTATGTAAAAAATGATATTTTCATAAATTTTTAGTTGTATAATTATTTTATCCGAAGTAAATATAAGAAGTGAAAAGATTAAAAACTATGAATAATTATAGGTAGTAGAAGTAAAAATGGTATCCGATAGTGTAGTAATTTTTAAAAAGAAAAACGTGGTATTTTTCTAATTTAGAACAAAAAATCTTTTTACAAAACTAAATAGTGTTAGACTAGAATCTGTTACTATTCAGATTTGGGCTTTGAGCAGATATTAGAAAATTATTCTTTTCTGAAATATTATTACAAAAATGACATTTTAATAATTAATCAGCGAAGTTGATATTTTTTTCAAATTATTTTTCAAGGTAATATTTTCTAAAATAATTCTCTAATAATAATATTTTCTAAATATTTCAAAAAAGTGATATTTTTGCAAATAATCAACAAAAATAATATTTTTCTATATTCCTTTGAAATGTGGTATTTATTTAATTCTCGGATTTTTGAGCGTAACTCATGCTCTGGACATCAAAATTGAGTTCTGACTTTGAATTTGGACATAGTGAGATTGAGANGACTAACAAGAGTTTCTTCAAGTGTTGTTGGTGTGGTATTATTATCATATTAAGGTAGGATTTTAATTACCTGATTTTATATCTGTTTTGATTTATAATTACATTAAAACTTATTTATAAAAAATCACGATAGTTTGAAAAATTGTTGAAAATTATTGGATTATATTGGGATTGGACTGTGTCAATTATTTTACATATTTTTATATTGTGATTATGAGGTAAAATAGTAGTATATTTTTCATGTTACACTAAATCCCTGAATGATGTGAAATTGGATTTTAAAGTATGATTTGATTCGTGGATGCATGGTTATTGTGAATTGTTACATATTGTATATACTATAAGATCACACATTTGAGTTCCATTATTGAATCATGTTAGTTTAGATCGCTGGTGAGTTGCTAGAGCGCTAGATGAAAGACCTAGGCCCCTGCGCAAGTTTTTGTTGATACACCTACAGGCAGTATTAAGATGCTGAGTACCTCTTTTATAGAGGTATTATAGGGCCGTGATGGAAGGATGAGAGCTCACTTATATTCTTGTTGATGTATGATATGTACAATGATGTGGTTTTAGATTTGATTTTGAATATGTGATTATTCTGGGTACTAATTGTTTTATAAACTTAGTTTATAAATAGATTTTGGAAAAGGTTAACCATGCAAATTTGGTAAAATTGCATCCACTCTAAAAGTTAATTGAATTTCTACCGAGTATATGAATGCTCACCCCTTACTTCTTTCTCTTTTAGGTATTTGTCTAGTTGAGGTAGCAATCCTGATAGTCAGACAAGTTATGTAGCTTGTACCTGCAATTCTACTCTTAATCCTTAGTAGGTGTTCTTACTCTGTTGACTTTTTTTTCTTATTTAATTATTTAGCAAAGGTTAGTAAGTGGATGTATTAGAATGATTTTGTTGATAATTTGAGAACTTAAAATCATAAGTGATTTTATGTAACCTATTTTGGACATTGAATTAAAGGTTTTAGTTGAATTTAATTTACCAAAGTTTATGATTTCTCAACAAGTTTCCAAATGAGATAGTTGGAAATGTTTTTAAACTTTGATAAGTATTTTTCTTAAGTAATTAAAACTAATAAAAGTTTTAATGATTATGAAATCTATAATGATTTGAGAACCAAAATAAAATTATCTAATACTTGATTTCTTTCTAAATTTTGTAAAATTAATATTTTATTATATTTTCTCATAAAGTTACTAAAAATCACGATTTAAAATTTTTGGTCGTGACAAAAATACCATTAGAATAGAATAACTCTTTTTTTTATAAAATCCATCCTTATTACTAAGTTTGTTTTGACAAAAAGATGTGGGAATAACTATTTTTTTTAATCAAAGTAATTGCTTTTTTATTCCTAAAGAGACACTACAAAAATTTTACTTTTAGTCACAATAAATTTATGACTAAAAATAAAAATTTTGTAACTAAAATAATATCATCGTTATGTCGTGATTAATAAATTCGTTACAAAAAATACAATTTATTGCCACTATCAAATATACTCTTAGTTATAACTGATTTTATTAATATAAAAGCATATTAGTATTGAGAATTGATAACTAAATGCTACTTTTAATCGCAAAACATTTTAATTACGACTTGTTACTTTTAACGGCAACAAACTTTTGATAAGTATAAAGTTGTCCCTAAATAATAAATTTTTTTTCCCTTTAGTAAGGATCACTGGGATAGTAGTCCTACTATTGATCCAATGCTAAATTATTCCTTTGTAATATTTTTATTTTCCTTCCTATTAAACATTAAAATTAAATGTACATCAACGCAAAAAGTGCTCAAACTAGCACCACGTGTTTCACGTCGATATTAATAACACACGTTCATATGGACATGGGAAAAAGAAGTAACCAACTAAGACACACTTAAGAGACGAAAGTCTTTGCCCCTAAACAAGTCAATATGATACTCTTCCTTCCATTCAACAAAATCTCTCTCTCTCTCTATATATATTTCTATATATACATAAATGCGCCCCGTACATTTTCACTCACTAGCTACTCAGTACTAATCTCTACATATTAATAAAAGATGGCAGAAGCAGCATCGGGTTCTGGTCATGGGGGCGTCAGCTACCATAAGTGGACAGAGTTTCGGAGCTTCGGCTCACAAGTACTCTTCGGCCGATGGTTCATGTTCTACGCCTCATTACTCATCATGTCAGTCGCCGGTTCGACCTATATATTCGGACTATACTCCACAGACGTCAAAACGACGATGGAATGCGAACAAACGGCACTCAATCTCTTGAGCTTCTCCAAGGACGTGGGGGCCACCGTTGGCATCTTAGCAGGGCTCCTCAATGAGGTCATGCCTCCCTGGGTGGTGCTCTCCGCTGGAGTCGTGTTGAACATGTTTGGCTACCTCATGATATGGCTCGCCGTCACGAGTCGCATCTCGAAGCCCCACCTGTAGCATATGTGTCTTTACATTTGCCTTGGTGCAAACTCTCTGTCTTTTGATCATACCGGTGCTTTGGTGACTAGTGTGATCAACTTTCCAGAGGGTAGAGGCTGTGTTCTGGGCCTGTTGAAGTGCTATATTGGGATAAGTGGAGCCATCGTAACCCAACTATACCATGCTCTTTATGGAGATCATAATTCAAAAGGTCTTATCCTGCTCATCGCTTGCCTTCCGGCAGCGGTTTCGCTCGTCTTTCTTCGAACCATTCGGATAAAAAAGATCGTTCGAAGAGCGAATGAGCACGATATCTTCTATAAGTTTCTTTATGTGTCTCTTGGCCTTGCTAGGTTTCTCATGGTTTTGATTATTATACGGAACAAGCTAAAGTTCTCGCGGATTGAGTAGGTGGGAAGTTCTTCCCTTGTGGTTGTTCTCTTGCTTTTTCTACTTCCAGGTATTTTCATCAAAGAAGAGCTCCATCTTTGGAAGAGTACCAAAACACAATCTCCACAAGATGTAGTACTAATAATCCAAAATCCAGTTTCAGTCAAAATGGCCGATCCACAGCTTACTTGTACTGAAGAAGTTACTGATCATGAACCACCAAACAAGCCTGAACAGAACATTTCGAAATGCTTTCGCAGCGTTTTTAAGCCGGCAGAGAGAGGTGAGGACTACACCATTTTGCAAGCTCTTTTCAGCGTTGACATGGTGATCCTGTTTGTCTCAAGGATGTGCGGTACTGGCGGGACGTTGACAGTGATCGACAACCCTCGGTCGGATCGGAAACTCACTTGGATATCTGAGGCATAACATCACCACTTTCGTCTCACGTGTTGGAACTACCTCGGACGAGTGGTTACTGGCTTTGCTTCCGAGATGCTCTTAGCAAAATACAAGCTCCCTCCCTTAATGCTTACTTTTTTTCTTCTCTTCGCTTGCGTCGTTTGTCTCTTAATCGCCTTTGCCATGCCCAACTCTCTGTATTTTGCCTCAGTGATCATAGGGTTCTGCTTTGGAGCTCAATGGCCATACTGATGTACACCGTCATATCAGAGGTTTTTGGGCTTAAATATTATGCTACTTTGTTCAACTTCGGTAATTTGGCAAGCCCAGTTGGGTCTTATATTCGGAACGTGTTAGTGGCTTGTCGTTTGTATGATAAGAGGGTCGGAGACAAATGGAAGCTCAGGGTCTTAGCAGAAAAGTAGGACAGGATTTGACATGTGAAGGTGTTCATTGTTATAGAATGGCTTTTATCATAATCACTGCGGCCACATTATTTGGAAGCTTGGTTTCTTCTATTTTGCTCATTAGAACTAGAAAATTTTACAAAGTTGATATCCATACGAAGTTCAGAGAAGTAAAATTCACGAGTACAAAGCTGAAGCTGGTATGGCTAATAATCCTACGAAGTTCAGAACCATCTCTGCTAATTCCAACTCCAAAAACAGCCAACCTATATTATAAATTCAATACTTTGGTCTACTAGCTATCAAGTAATGATCAGTTCGGATAGTGCTTTTCACGCTTTGCGGCTTTTTCTCTTCTTTTTTTGTCACCTTAAAATTCAAATTCAAAACGCAATTTTATTAAGACAATTCGACTCAGCTTAAGGAAGACGAGTTCACAAAGCATATATCTTACTGTTGATCAGCCAGTAAGACAAAACTCAGCTACGGGTACTGTGCAATAAAACTGCTTAACTGATCGACAACCAAAGTCAACCAAATGAAAAATGACAATCCGACAAAAGAAGAAGAAGAAGAAGAAGAAGAAGAAGAAGAAGAAGAGGGATTATTGTTACTCCAAACCCAGATCATGGGTTGGATGATGGGTTGAGGAATTTGCCACAGAAATAGTTTGTAGCTAGATATCCGTTCAACTGGCTCTTTAAACACAAATATTCTGCTAAGAATTTATTTTGATTCACTTTTGTTTTCTGTTTTTTTTTTTTCAAATTAAAAAATAAAATTTTTTTTCGAAAATTTGTTTAGCAACCTTGTTTTTGTTTTTTGTTTATAAAAATTATTACCAAAATTTTTTTAAAAAAATGGTAACAAAAATTTTTTAATACCTATGGGCTTAATTAGATTCATTTTTATTTTTTTGTTTTTTGTTTATAAAAATTATTACCAAAATTTTTTTAAAAAAATGGTAACAAAAATTTTTTAATACCTATGGGCTTAATTAGATTCATTTTTATTTTCTGTTTTTTGTTTTTTTTCCCCTTTTTAAACAGAAAAGTGAAATTTTTTTTTTGAAAGTTTGCTTGGTAATTTTTTTTGTTTTTTATTTTAAAAAATTCTTACCGAAAATTTAAAAAAAAAAAAGTTAAAACAAAAAATTTATACCTTTAATATTTTAAACAAATTTCAAAAATAAAAGAACTTGTATACAAATATGTATATATATATATATTATATATACAAGTATGTACATATATTATATATGTATATATATACATATATAAATACAAATCTATATGGCTTTCTTTTCATTATTTATACTTTTTCACTGTTAAAAGCAAGTAGTGAAATAAAATTTACCAAGTGTGTTTCTTCTTTTTAAAATTTGAAAATCAAAACAAAATTTTTACTCCTATTTTTAATTTATTTAAATAAAAAAATTGAAAATGAATCCAAGCTAGCCTTTTACTTTTTTTTAAACAAATTTCAAAAACAAAAGGACGTACAAATATTTGTAAATATTTGTACACAAGTGTACATATATATATATATATATATATATATATACAAATACAAGTTTATATGATTTTTTTACCTGCTATTTGTACCTTTTTGTGTTTACGAACAAATAGTGAAACAAAGTTTGCTAAACATTTTCTCCTTTTCAAAAATTGAAAACAAGACAAAACAAAATTTTTACTTCCATTTTTAATTTATTTAAACAAAAAATTGGAAGTGAATCCAAGCAAGTCCTAATTGTTTTGTGTTTTCTATTTTCAAATTTGTGTTTTCAAATGTGAGAGCAAAAATTATTCTTTGTAATTTTCAAAATATAAAAAGTGTTCTGGCAAATATTTTCTAAAAATAGTTTTTAGAGAAAAAAATATATATTGGGAAAGAGAAAATCAATAAAGAGTAGGAACAATGAAATAAGTAAGAGAATGAGCAGAGAGAAAGTGATGAAAGAGAATAAGTTCACAAAAAAGTAAAAGAAAGAAACAAATACAAATATATCAAGAGAGAAAAAATAATAAGAATCTAAGATAAGAATAAAAATTTTTAAAAAAATTATAAGAGATAAAGTAGCAAAAAAGAATGGGAAAAAATGTGATTAAAGAAAATGAGAGTAAAGAAAATAGTGAAAAGAAATATGAAGAGAGAAAATGTCGAGAAGAAAAAAGTGATGAGAAAAAACATTATTTAAAAGAATTAAGAGGGCGAAAGTGATGAGAGAGAGAGAAAGAGAGTTACGAGAGAAAATGGCTATAGTATAAACTATGAGAAAATGAGTTTTTATTTTTATTTTGTTTTCTTCTTCTTCTTTTTCTTCTTGTAAAATACTGAATATATTATTTTGTTATTCTCTGAATTTTTGTTTCCTTAACTCTGCATTTAAAAATTATTCTAAAAGAATAATTCCAGATGCTGTACTTATTCTCAAAAAATATTTTTATGTTTTCATTTAAAACAAAAAATTGTTTTTGGTTATGATATCAAATACCCTTTTTAATTTCTTGAGTATGTTTGGCATGCATAATTAGACTGGATTATATGGATTGGAATGAAAAAAATATGATTAAATTGGATTATGCTGAAACTAATACTATGTTTGGTAAACTATCAGATTAAGTAACTAAATAAATAATCTATTGTTTGGTACAAAATTGAATTGGACTAAATTTTAAGGAAAAAAAATTAAATTATAAATTTTTAAAGGCCTCATTTTTAATTAAAAATGCATGATAAAAATGTAAACATAATTCTTTTTAATTATCCTTATTGAAATGTATAAACTTTAGCCTTGTACAAATATGGACTTAGAGACAGACTTGATAACTTTTGTTTTCTTTTCGAGATAAACTCTTGATAACTTTTGTTTTCTTTTCGAGATAAACTCTGAGCATAATCCAGTGCCGCAACCTTCTTTTGGTTGCCATCTGATTGATGAGGGCATAAATGAATGTGAGGGGTACAAAAGCACCAAAATCAGTTAATTATATCTCAACCTTAGAGCAGTATTTTTTTTTTTTTAAAACCAAACTTCTGAATTTTATTTATCAGAGGAAACAATTACATCTTGGTCAACAATATCATTGACCAATTTGGAACAACTTCAAGCCAGACAACACAATCAGTAATACTGCAAGCAAACCTGGCTAACAAATGAGCCGCAATGATCAACAAAGCAAACTTCACAAATGTCTTTCGTGATTAGACCATCCTTCAACAGCGACTAAGAGAGTCCTCTGATGAGATTCACTATTATTAGACTATTAGTTTCAATAAAGCAAGGGAACATGCCAGTCTCTTGAGCAATATGAACACCATGATCTTACTGCTAAAGCTTCAACAATAGTCACAGTAGAAGAAGAGTGAATTTTCTTCCCACCAGCAGCCATAATTTATCCTTTGTGATTTCGTATAATGAAGCCTAACCAATCCAAACCAAACTGGAAATCAATTGCAGCATCTGCATTAAGCTTTAAAGCTCCCTCATTAGGACTAATCCACTTTCTAATCTAATGCTATCTTTCTTCACACAACTCTTTTTAGACTCAGGACCCTGCAAATTCTCTTTTATAACAAGAACTTCATATAGAAACTACAGATAATAACATTCAATAAGTGTCCCGCATCGAACAAATCAAGACTAATATACCAAGAGAAAACAATGAATCTCTCCACAAAGCGAGAAATTCCCAAGACATTTTGCTCAATTTAACCAATAAAGTTTCAAATATAGAGAGCAATCTTCAATACCTACACCAAAAAAAAATAAAAAAATTAGTCAACGGAGAAAAATTCGTCAAAAAAGGAAAAAATACTTAAGTTAGAGTCGAGCAGTGACGTAAAAAAGGCTAACGAAATATTAAATCTATTCTCTTTGTATGTTTCTATTACTATGAATTAATATTATGCACTTATATAGTCAATTATTTTAAGAAAATTTTTGAATGTTCATGGGGTAATTTTTCGTTTACGAAAATCGTTTTTAAAATCAACAATTTAGATGATCTTTATGATAAAGCAATATTAATTTTCTTGCACTTTCCTCCATTTTTTTAAATAGGGCTTAACTAATGAGCTCTACTTATTACAAATTAAATAAAAATACTTATCCAATTCTCAATTTATTTTATTAGGGATAATAAGTTTTCATACTTACCTCTGATGTGACTCGAACTTAGGACTAAAATTTTATATAATAAATACTTTTACTACTTGAATTAATCCACTTCATCAAATGAAATTTGAGTGTGACAGGATTAGAACCCTTTGAGACCGAGGTCAAAGTAAGAGATAACTAGCCATTACGCCCACTTTAGCTTACAAAGCAGCAAGTTTTTTTGCACTTTCCCTCGTATTTCTTACTAAAACAAACAAAGAAATTTATTAGTTCGATTAAAACAAAAATCAACAAAATACTAATATGATACTATTTGGAAATGTGAGTTTTTTTTTCACTTTAAAAGTAATTTTTTTTTTTCACTAATAACGAACCTGTGCTCTAATTTTGGACTCCTAATTATGTAGTTCGTAAGTTTGACAAACCACACAACTCAGATTTAGTTCAATATTATACAAAATTGCTAACCAAGATCCAAACCAGTTAAGAATATACATGTTATATATAAAATATCGAACGATCTAAAAGAATATTATTATAAGCAAATGAAAGTAGAAAATGAATATTGGAATAGTTAATCATCGGTAATGAGAAGCACTTTTTTTTTTTTAATTCCACAAAACTGTCCGCGTGCGAAATAGGAAATATTTGACAGCTCAAATTTGTCTACATATTTTGTAATGTGCACTACTATCCACTAGCGTATACGTTGTTCAACAAAAAAAAGGCCGTGAATTTTGTCCAAAGGCCATTCATTGATGCTTATGCTACAACTGCTTATCGCGTTTGGGACTTGAACAAGGACACCGCATAGTCACAAAATAACAATCAATTAAATTCACACTACTATCATACCAATTCTAATCTAATTTAATGCTCTTTTTCAAGGAGATTCTACAACAATTACGAACTTCCAAAGAAAGCTTGAAATTCATTTTTGCTAAGAATATATCACCACTTGTATCAGGAATTTTTTTTCCCCCCCGAATGATAGAATGTTGTCAAATTATAAAGCATATGTCCCTACTTCTACAATGATTTTTTTTTTTTTTGTTTTTCCCTTTTCTTCTCCTGAGAAAATGGCATATTTTACCCTAATGTCACCCACTTCATCTTTTGCGTTTGAGGATTTCTGTGATTCTTAAATTAATTAGTAATACTAAGTATCACATGTAACACCACAATTAACAAAATCAATACAAGCATATAACGTGCTCACAAGCAAATATGAAAGTTTGGCACCTGTGACATCTTATCACTTTCTTTCTTTTAAATTATGGAGACTAATCAGCGCACATATGATGCTTAATTAACACCATAATCAATAAAAACGTGCGCATTGATCCCATCAGAACTTCGCAATTAAGCATGTTTGGACAAGAATAGTACTAGAATGAGTGACCTCTTGGAAAGTTCTCTTATGTGTTACATCCTTTTTTATTATAAAAAAAATTAATAAAAACGTGTAACTCATTTAAAAGTTTAGGACATGTGACGGGCTCCCACCTCCATCCTTGTTGACCGATCAGTTAGCAAGTCAATATATATGAGAGGAATACTAGTAATATTCTCTTTTACGCTCTCTTTTGTACTATTCTAATCTTACTCTTTTGTACTATTCTAATCTCACTGCTTGATATGTGGATATAGTAAAATTAAAGAGTATAAAAAAGAGTAAAAAAAAGAATGCATTTAGCATTTCTCTATATGTGATACTCTGAAATGGTACCCTTAGCTTCATTCATGCAAAGCCTTTTTTTCCTTTTTTTTTTTTTTTTTGGGAAGAACCTGGAACGCTTAAGAGGGGAAATAAATCAAACAAAGAAAAGAGGATACAACAGGGTGGTGGTACTGACAATAGATAGAGTCAATACAAACTTAAGAAAGGAATATCGCGAACGTCTAAATCCCCAAAAAAGTTAAGATACTCAGACCACTTGGCAACATTATGAGCAAAATTTTTTTGATAATTCTAGTAGTCTTTACTGTAATAACTTGAATTTTAAATGGGTATTTAGGTAATTTAAACAAAAGGCATTTTGGTACATTTTAATTTTAAAAAAAATGCAATCAATATGGACTTAATTAAGCCTAGGTGTATTTGGACTAAAGAGAAAAAGAATTTTAAAATTAGGAACTAAATTATAATTATTTAGGGGCGTAATGAAAAGATATTTGAATTTTAGTTCAAAATTGTAAATAATGAAATAGTGCCCTACACGTGCTGTAGCTAACACATGGGCAACAATTCCTTATTTGCTTGTAAATCCCAGCCATTCTTTATCTTCTTCAAGGAAGTCCTTGAGAGAATTAAACAAACACCAAAGCTTTCACCCTCGCCACCATCACATCATTGTTTCGACCAACCGATGTGTTGGCCCGCTATGACTATCCCTCTCTAACAAAGCCACGTCGTCAATTCTCGTTGGATTTCATCACCAAAAAATGGAGTTTGGCCACCTTGAAATTTCCGAACACTGCGAGATCTTTCACCCACCAGAGCTTCACCGAACCTCCTTTCGCAACACCAATGGTACGGTTGGATTCATCTCATCGTTGCGGTTATTTTTTGACTCATTAACTCATCACTGATAAGATTTTCACTGTTTTGATCGTTTTACCAAAGTTTATAAGAAGGGATATTTTTACAAATTTTTTCGTTAGATAATTATTTTGCCTGAGATAATTATATGAGAAGAAAGAGGGTTAAAAATCATAAATAATTATAGTTAATAGAAGTTAAAATGATATCTAGAAACTTGTTAATTTTCGAATTAAAAAATACGATATTTTTCTAATTCAGAATGAAAAGTAATATTGTTGAAAAACTACATAATGTTGGACTGAAATTTGTTACTATTCAGTTTGGGCCTTAGGCTGAAATTAAAAAACTGTTACTTTTCAAAAAGATTATTGCAAAAATGACATGTTTTCACAAATAATTAGTGAAGTTGATACTTTTTTAATTATTTTTGAAAGTGATATTTTCCTAAATACTTTTGTGATAATGATATTTTCTAAAAAAGTGATATTTTCGTATGAATCAGCAAAGATGACATTTTTCTAAATACTTTGAAAAAAATTGACATTTTTCAAATTAATTCCAAAAAGAGACATTTTGTAATTCTCGAATTCAAAGCTCGTTTAAGACTCGAAATCTTGAAATTGAATTCTATTTTGAAATTTGGATTTAGTGAGGACGAGAAACGAATTTTGATATATAATATCACTATGTTTTGAAATGACACAAATTCTAAGGCTTGTGAATAATGTCGATTTGTGTACCACAGAGTGAGTTTCACCCTAAGACTTACTGTTGATAAATTATATATATAATCTAGCATTTTTGAGTACTTTAAATTCAGTGTTAATATTTGTTTCTCCGTTTGAGATTTCGGTGAAAAAGTCATATTTTCAAGTGGACTTATTGGGATCCGGAAATTATCGTTCGAATACCTGAGTAACCAACGGGGGATTCTACCAGCGTTATTTACATGATATTACTACCATATTGAGGTAGAGGCTCAATTATGTGATTTTATATCTGTTTTGATTTATTATTGCATTAAAACTGATTTATAAAAAGTCGTGATTTTACGGTGATTTGATAAATTGTTGAAACATGTTGGGTTATACTGAGATTAGACTATGTGACTTTTTTTATATACTTATTTTTTACATTATGATTATGGGGTAAAATAGTAGTGAGTTGCCTATATTACAATAAATCTTAGGATAATGCTATGTGAAATTTTAAAGCATGATATAATTTATGGATGTGTGGCTGTTGAAATGTTACATTTTGTACATATTATAGGACCATATATTTGAGTTCCATTATTATATTATGATAGTTTAAATCACTAGCGAGTTGCTGTAACGCTAGGTCAAGGACTAGGCCCTTCGCAAGTTTTTGGCTAATATGTCTATAGGAAGTATTAGGATGCTGAGTACCTCTCTACAGAGGTATTACAGAGCTGTGATAAGAGGATAAGAGCTCACTCGTATACTTGGTTGATTTATAATATGTACAATTATGTGGACTTAGTTTTACTTTTGAATATAAGATTATTCGGCATTTTAATTTTTTTTATAAAAGTAGTTTATAAATGGATTTTGGAAAAGGTATTAACCATGCAGGTTTTATAAAATTGCATTCATTCAAAAAGATAATTGAATTACTACTGACCATGTGAATGCTCAGTCCCTTACTTCTCCCACTTTCAGGTGTTTGTCTATTTAAGGTAGAAATCCCAGTGGTGAGACAAGTTGCATAGCTTATGCTTACTTTCCCACTCCTCTTCCCTGGTAGTTACTTATACTCTGTTAACTTCATTTTTTCGTTCAATTATTTAGCCAAAATTAGTAAGTGGATATATGAGAATAATTTTATTATTAATTTGAGAACTTAATTCTTTGTAAATTATTTTAAACTTTGGACTAAAGTTTTCAGGTTAACTCAATTTACCAAAAACTTATGATTTCTTAATGAGTATCGAAATAAGATAGGTAAAAATTTTCTTGAACTTTAACGTATATTTTTCTTAAGTAGTTAAATACTAATAAGAGTTTTAATAATTATAGAATTTATAATGTTTGGAAGACCAAAATAAAATTATTTTAATTTCTAATTTCTCCCCGAATTTCATAAAAATAATATTTAATTATTATTTCATCTATAGTTACTAAAAGTCACGATTTTTAATTTCTGGTCGTGACATTTACAATTGCCCATCGATTTAGAGTAGAAAGTTTCTTTTAGCTTGTACTTCGTGAAGAGTTGAGGTTAGATATGACGGTCTCAAAGTCAATTATCCTTGATATTGTAAATCACACCATTAGCAAATGTAAAAGTACATATGGATTATGACATATATATATATATTATCTATAATTCCTAATTTAATAGGTTTTTTTTTACCTATCGATAGGTATTTTTTTTAGTCGTTACATCACGATCTAACAGCTACTATGATTTGAGTAGTTTTTTAAATACATATTATTTAATGTTTTTTTCTCTCCCCCAGTTATCATAAAAATATGTGCATGATCAATTTTAATTAGTCAAAGTAATACCTAAAAATAAGTAAAAAAAATATCTACTAGGTTGGTGGCCATTATATTTATATATTATATATATATATATATATATATATATATATATATTGTTGGGGTTATGGGGGCCCAACATCCTTCTGCGCGCTTACAGGACTAACTGCTTGGGACTTAATAGCCCGACCCATTGGCATAAATGTGCAACCCTTTATGTCCACCCACTGTTTAGTGTAGGGTTCTGTGCTGCCAAGTAATAAGGAAATAAAGTTGCACCTTGGCTAACAGTTATAGCTTTTGGCCTAGTGGTAAGCGCTTGATCCTAAACTGTGGTACTAGAGCAAGGTCACGTGTTCGAGCCGCCACAGAAGTAATTCTGGGGGGCGAGGGGGATTGTTGGGGTTATGGGGCCTTAGCATCTTTCTGTTCACTTGCAGGACTAACTGCCTCGGGCTTAACAGCCAAACCTGTTGGCACAAACGTGCAGCCACTCATGTCTACCCACCGCTTAGTGTGGAGTTCTGCGCTGCTAAGTTATAAGGAAATAAAGTTGTCCCTTGGCCAATAGCTATAGCTTTTGGCCTAGTGGTAAGCTCTTGATCCTAAACTGAAGATATTATTAAGTCATACTTTGTATTATCAATCATACACTCTTATTTTAAAGTTAACAAAAATATGATTAAGAACTAATAATCTACTTGAGTTTATAGTAAGTTAAATTGAAGGATCATAAGACATTCAAGATAGATTATAGAAAAGAGCTTGAAAACAAAGATTAAGATAATAAGGCCTAGACTAGCAAATGTTACATACTTAGTTCTTGTACTTAAATATTTGTCTATATATTATATGATCTTTAATGACTCAAAATTTTCATAATATTAGAAAATTTTCAAAGCAAAACGGTCAAATCTATTTATTTCTAATTAAAATATAAAATTTATTTTATACAAGATTTTAAATTGATTTATGGATTTATATAGTTCCTATATTACTTATCAAATAAATTTATAAAGTCACTTTTTGGAAACAATTGAGAAAGCCTTAAAATAAAATTAAAAATACACTCTCGGGTATAATCAGCAGACTAACAGTGAGAATCGGTCTACCGATTCCTCTATTTTCTATTTTTAATAACTTTTTAAAATCTGACCGTTAGAACTGCACTTTCAACGGCTAGTGTTTTTGGTCTACCGAATACCGAAAGTGATCTTTTGGTCTGCCAGAAATAATAGATTATTTGTTAAACGGTCTAAAATGACTAGTTTTCATTCTGATCTTTAAATAGAAGCTTTTCTAACACTTGAAACAATGTTTGAACATTCTAACATTACTTTATATATACTTTCAAGTTGTTCAAATCATCTTTTATGAATCAAACTTTCAAAATTACTTTTTCACAAAAGTCAATTGAGCTAAATTAGATCATACCTTCTATTTTCACTTTTTCTCTCTAGGCTTACCTTGTATCAATTCTTTTTTTTATGAGAGATTTTAGTTGAATGTATCAACAAACAAAAATCAAATTATATTTGTGAGTTGAGGTTGACACCGGATTCATAAACAATCCGATTTATGTGAGATTGGCATCGGAGTCTAAACAATCCGTGTAAGGCATGATAGAGCCTGATTCAAAACTATTGTAAAGGCATGAGTGTACCTAAGAAGAAAGCACTTGTTGTGTAAAAGGAACGGTCAAGCTCATTCCTTTGATCTGATAGTGGGTAGCTTAAAGCAGGTTGCCAAAAGCCGGGGATGTAGACAAACCATTGTGTTTATTGAACCTCATAAAAATAGTGTTTATATTTCTCTATTCCTATCTCCTTAAATTTATTTATCCTTAGTTTATGCATTCAATTTGTCTATTTTTACTTCTTGTAGTTTTTACGTGCTAAATCTACTTATCTTCTAAGAAAACTTTGCAAAAGATTTTAAAACCCAATTCAACTTCTTCTTGGGTTAGCTAACCTTAGACATATAATTGGTATCAGAGTTTGGTACTCAAATTTTTAAAACTTAACCGTTTTGAGATGATTAGCCCAAACAATTTTTCTTTTCAATACAAGGGGTTGTCTCCATCTAAACCACTATTTTTAATGGAAGTGATTTTAACTATTGGAGAAGTCGTATGGATACTTATCTTAGGTCCATTGATTTTAATCTTTAGTATATTGTCACTAAAGGTTCTTTAAAAATTACAAAAGTTACTAATGGTGGAGAAGTTGAAAAAGATATAGAAGAATATGATGAAAAAGATATAATCAACTTCACCAAAAATGGTAGAGCTAGAAATATTCTTATGTGTGGTTTAGATATGAATATTTACAATAATGTTAAGAAAGCTAAAGATGCTCATGAATTATGGAATATGTTAGAAGTCCTTATCAAGGAACAAGCTCTATGAAAGAAACTAAAATAAATATTTTTACTAGAAACTACGAATTATTCAAAATGGAAAAAAATGAATCTATTTCTCAAATATTTACTAGATTCACTACTATTATTAACCTTCTTAGTGCTCTAGGAAAAATATTTCATAATAGTGAGTTGGTGAGCAAGATTCGTCAAAGCCTTCCTCGAGCAAATAAAAGCAAGGTGGTGGCCATTAAGAAGCTAAAGATCTTAGCAAACTTCCTCTTGAAGAACTTATGGGTTCTCTTATTACCCATGAAATTCTTATGAAGGAAACAAATAAAGAAGAATGAGAGGAGAAGAAAAAGAAAGGAATAGCACTCGAAGCTGCCCAGCAAGAAAACATTAAGGAAGAAGAAGAATTTGTGAATAGGGAGCTTGAAGACATTGCCCTACTTATCAAAAGGTACAAGAAGTACCTAAACTTCAAAAAGAAGAACTTCAAGAAAAATACTAAAGGCTATGACTTCCAAGAAAAGAAAATAAAGGATAATCAAATCATTTACTTTGAATGCAAGAAACTAGGTCACATGAAGAATAAAAAAAGAAGAACTTCAAGAAAAATACTAAAGGCAATGACTTCCAAGAAAAGAAAATGAAGGATGACCAAATCATTTACTTTGAATGCAAGAAACCAGGTCACATGAAGAATGAATATCCCTTGAGAAGAAAGAGAAATCATTTACTTTGAATGAATGTCACTAGGTCACATGGCCACATGGGATGATAGTGAAAAAGAAGAATCTGAAAGAGAAGAACAAGAAGAAATGAGAATCTTAAGGAGAAGAACAAGAAGAAATTGCTAACATGTACTTCATGGCAATAGAAAATGACGTAAACTCACTTGAACTTAAAATTGAATTTCATGATAGTGATACGAGTAGTGAGTTCAATGAAAACGATAGTGATTGTGATTTATCATATGAAAATTTATTAAATGATTTCAATGATTTACACAAAAACTATGAAAAACTTATTTTCAAAAACAATGCTCTTAAAAAGGAAATTCTTATTTTGTCTAAAAAGGTTGAAGAGTTTATAAAAGGAAAGGAAGTAAAATTATATTGTAGTAGTTGTGATGTTTTGTCTAAAGAAAACACTTCCTTAAATGACAAGGTTTTAGGCTTGACCAAAATTGTCTACAAATTTACAAATGGAAAGAAAAATTTTGATATGATACTTGGTGGACAAAAATACATTTTTGATAAAGAAGGTATTGGGTACAAATATTCTATAAAACAAAAGTACCTCAAAAACTATTTTGTGAAACCTAATACTAGTGACACCAAATATACTTGCACTTATTTCAATCAAGATGGAGATAATAGCTTTTCATGTTTTGTGAAGAAGAATGAATATTTTGGTGGAAAACCAGCTTTGGTACCGAAAGTAACTAGAACTAACACTCAAGGACCCTAATTAGTATGGGTACCAAAAATCGAAGTTTGATTCTTATTTGTAGGTACAAAAGAAGAAGAATTTTTGGTTTCTGGATCGTGGTTGCTCCAAACACATGACCACTGATTATTCCTTGCTCTCATCATTTACAAAAAGGAACAGAAGATATGTCACTTTTGAAAACAATGCTAAAGGCAAGAGTTTGGTTATAGGTAACATCGGTTCCACTTTTTCTCTTATTATAGAAAATGTTTTACTTGTTGATAGCCTTAAGCACAACTTGCATAATATAAGTCAACTTTTTGATAAGGGTTATCGAGTGAATTTTAAGCCTTCCAAATAATTGATTGAGGATTCTTATTCAAAAGAAATTACTTTTGAAGGTGAAAGAAAAGACAATATTTATACTATTGATATTGAAAAATATTTTAGTCAAGATAAATATTTTTTAGTTTTAAAAGATGATTCTTGGCTTTGGTATAGAAGACTTGAACATGCTAGCATAAATTCTATCTCTAAACTTTCTAAGAAAACCTTGTTAGTGGTTTACTTAGTTTATTTTTGAAAAAGACAAGGTTTGTGATGCGTGTCAATTTGAAAAATAAGTAAAAAGTCCTTTTAAATCCAAAAATATCATTACTACTTCTAGACCTTTATAACTACTTTACATGGATTTATTTGGACAATCAGGAGTAGCTAGTCTCGGTGGAAAACACTATGCTTTAGTGATAGTAGATGATTTTTCAAGACAAACTTGGGTTCTATTCATTGCTCTAGCCTTGGTGGAAAACACTATGCTTTAGTGATAGTAGATGATTTTTCAAGATAAACTTGGGTTCTATTCATTGCTCATAAAAAAGATATTTTAAATGTACTTACTATCTTTTATAAGAAAGTGCAAAATGAAAAAAGATACACCATTATATCTTTAGATGGTGGTGAATTTAAAAATGATAAAATGGAAGCATTTTGCTACAAAAATGGCTTTAATCATAATTTTTCCGCTCCTAGAGCTCCATAATAAAATGGAGTTGTAGAAAGAAAGAATAGAACTTTACAAAAAATGGCACGAAGTATACTAAATGAAAATAGTTTGCCAAAATATTTTTAGGCTGGAGTGGTAAGTACCGCTTGTCATATTGTAAATAGAGTTATGATAAAGCCAATTTTGAACAAGATAGCTTATGAGCTTTGAAAAGATAGAAAATCCAACATTAGTTATTTTAAAATTTTTGGTTGCAAATGTTTTATTTTGAATAATAAAGATAACTTAGGAAAATTTGATTCAAAATCCGATGTTAGTATTTTCCTTAGATATTCTACTACTAGTAAGGCTTATAGAGTTTTCAATAAAAGAACATTAGTAGTAGAAGAATTTTTGCATGATATTTTTTATGAGTCTAACGCTCTCTATGAGGAGAGAAAATTGGATGATAATAATGTTGTAGTTTTGGAACCAAGTTTGAATGAGCCAAATACAAATGAGAAGTCAAATAAAGAGAGGGGCACTCAACTACAACAACAAGATCTTAAAGAAGAAAAGGAAAGTAACAATGGTAACACTCTCTCTTTTCCTCAAGATTTAAAATTCAAATATGCTCATCCTAAAGACCAAATTCTAGGTGACCCTTTACAAGGTGTCAAGACTAGAGCAATACTTAGAAATATTTACAATAACATGGATTTTATCTCTCAAATAGAACCAAAAAGTTTTGAAGATACCAAAAATAATGAATAATGGATTTTACTATGCAAGAAGAACTAAATCAATTTAAAAGAAGTGATGTGTGGGAATTAACTCCAAGACCGAAGGACCAATCAGTTTTTAAAACTAAATGGGTCATTAGAAATAAAGTAAATGAGCATGGGATGATTGTGAGAAAAAAAGCTAGATTAGTAGGTCAAGGTTTTAATCAAGAAGAAGGTATCGATTATGAAAAAACCTTTATACCCGTAGCAAGATTGGAGTCCATAAGGATACTCTTAGTATTTGCATATCATAAAGATTTCATTCTATATCAAATGGATGTTAAGAGTGCATTTCTAAATGGATACATTTTAGAATAGTTTTCAAAATCATAAGTATTCGGATCATATTTTTAAACTGAAAAAAGCTCTCTATGGTTTAAAGTAAGCTCCTAGAGCTTGGTATAATAGATTGAGTAAATTTTTGATTTTAAATGGTTTCACTATGGGAAAAGTGGATACTACTTTTTTAATAAAAAGAAAAAGAGAAAAAAATGATTTTAGTTCAAATCTATGTTGATGATATTATTTTTGGTGCTACTAATGTTTCTCTTTGTGAAGAATTTCAAAATGTATGCATCATGAGTTTGAAATGAGCATGACAGAAGAACTCAATTTCTTCCTTAAACTTTAAATCAAACAAAGCAATTTAGGCATTTTCATTAACCAATCCAAGTGCATCAAGGATATGCTCGAGAAGTTTAGCATGGAAAACTCAAAATCAATGAGAACACCTATAAGCTTTATAATCAAGCTTGAAAAAGACGAAAATGGTAATGTAGTGGATATTACTAAATATCAAGGTATGATTGGCTCACTTCTTTACTTGATAGCTAGTAGACCAAATATAATATTTAGTGTTTATCTATGTGCTAGATTTCAATCCAATCCTCACCTTAGTGCAGTAAAACGTATATTGAAATATTTGCATGGCACTATAGATCTAGGATTATAGTATCTAAAAGGCACATACTTTAACATTACAAGTTCTTTGAATGCGGACTATGCCGATTGTCAAATCGACTACAAAAGCACTAGTGGCACTTGTCATTTTCTTGATTATTCACTTGTGTCATGGTTTAGTAAGAAACAAAATTTTGTTGCTTTTTCTACTACTGAAGCTGAATATATCTCTGTTGGTAGTTGTTGTGCTCAAATTCTTTGGATAAAACAAACTCTCATAGATTTTGGAATGTATTATGAACATATACTTATTAAATGTGATAATACTAGTGCTATTAATTTGTCCAAAAATTCGATTTTACATTCGTGAGCTAAGCACATTGATATTAGATATTATGTTCTTCATGATCATATACAAAAAAGTGATATTGTTCTTGAGTTTGTATGCACTGAAAGGCAACTAGCTAATATCTTCACTAAATCTCTCAACGAGGATCATTTTTACATGATTCATAGAGAACTTGGCATGATTAATTACAATGAGCTTCATTGATGTTTCTTTTTGTTTAAATATTGCTTATTTTTTTCTTGAATTTTTGCCAAATTGCTATTTTGTTGATGTTTTTAATGTTAGTTTAATTAATCCACTGTTTGAAAGCTATTTTGAATAGAATAATTGTCGAAACAGAGAATTCGACAGATCAAAAAAATTTTCAGTCTGCCAAAAAACTGTCCTAGAAAGATAGTTCTCTCTGGAAGAATCAGCAAACCGAAATTGGGTTTTCAGTCTACCGAAATCACGTAATTTCGTGTGTATTTAAGTCATTTTGACATTTTTCTTCATCATTTTTTTACATTCTCTCAACCGAAACCTCTCTCTCTTATACCTTATTTTCATTTCTTCTCATTCCCACTCAATTTTCTCCCAACCAGATTTGATCTCATCGCTTTTTCATATCAAAATCTAATTTCTCTTTTTTCCAAACATTAGAATTCCAAAAATTCCTTGTGTTTGAGTCTCTTTTTTTTTTCTCTTGATCAAATGGCTCTCAAAAGGGAAAATCCAAGGCAAAAAGAGGAGGAAATTCATCCTGAGGAACAAAAGTAACGCACTAAGGCACAGTTAGACACTCCTCTTCTTGAATCTCTTGCCCTCATGACCAGGTATAAAGAAATATTTTTCAAAAAGAGTATTATTTGGGGTAGAGCATTCAAATTTAGGGATTTATCATATGTCAATTTTCCTGATTATATTGAAAATATGAGATGGACTGAATTTTGCTTCATTAAGGAGATAGGGTATCCTAGGCTGGTTAGAGGTTTCTATACTAGTGCAAACATTTCTAGGGGACAATATGCTATCTTTGGTTCCCTCAAGGGCATAGATTTTTCCATTACTGAACAACTCTTTGCTGATATCTTACATCTTCCTATGGGTGGTTACAAATTTCTCATTACCAATACTTGGCCTATGATCGAGGATTTCGATCCTCAACAAGCCTTGCTCTGTGTCTGTTCCTCTGATACTTTTCAACCTAAGTTTCGTCTTACTAATCTTACTAGAAGCTACAATTCTCTTTCAATTTGTGTCTCAGAATATGATCCCTAGAGCTCGTCATAGGAATGCATCCACTTTTGTTGATATCTATTTTGTTGACTCTATTCTTGTTGGAAGAAGGCTAGATTTATCATTCTTTATTCTTCATGAGATGATCAATGCTATAGAGTATAGAAGTTCTTCTCTTCCTTATAGTTTTCTTCTCACTCGCATCTTCCAAAACTTCAACATCCCGACTATTGATGAGGTTGAACACAAACCTTGGTCCATAGATGTGGAGATTAACTACAAAACTTTTAGTCATATGGGCTTCACCTTTATCAACAACACATGGGTGGCTAAGACCAGACAAACACATGAGCAAGAGGAAAGGGCTCAACAAGAGGCGGGAGATAGTAGAACTACTGAAGGCGCTGAGGAGACTCATGCTGAGGAGGTTCCTGCACAACAAGAAGGTGCCCCTGCTCAATTTTTTGACTACACTAAAGCCTTCAACAGTTTCTTAGAATGCCTCAACACCATCCAACTTGACATTCGGCACTTGCATGACCCTAAACTGGAGCATTTCCATATTCTATTAGTTGTTGTTAATTCTGTCTAGCAATAATAAGAATGTCAATTTCAGGTTATTCAAGATCAGCAGGATGAGATGATAAGGTTTATGCAATCTCACTTTAGGTGTTTCCATCCTCTCCAGTTGTCATTTTTTTTGTTTGTTCTTTTACACTTAGTGGATTGTTGGTTATCTTTTGTATGCAGTCTTTGTTTATTTTCTATGGTTGCTTACATGAACTCCTTATCTGCTTTATAATAGATATTACCTTTACTTTGCTATTCTCTCTTGTGCATTATTTTGATGATATCAAAAGGGGGAGAATATGTGTGATTTAAATCTTTTATCAATTGGTATCCATGAGCATTTCAATGTTTAATGCATTTCAATTTTTAATTAACAAATGATATAAGCTAGATTATTTCAATTAATTTTCATGAGCTACATGTGCAAAATATGCAATTTTTATAAGTTTAAGGGGGAGTTTTTACTCTTTAAAATTAGGCATATTTTGAGAGGGAGCTTTACAAGTTAGTAAGGACGTTTTATCTCTACTTATTTTTTTTCATTCCCTACTTTCTTTAAGTCAAATGTTTATTATTATCAAAAAATGGGAGATTGTTGAGTCATGTTTTGTATCCTCAATCATACACTCTTATTTTAAAGTTAACAAACATATGATTAAGAACTAATAATCTACTTGAGTGTGTCGCAAGTTAAATTGAAAGGATCACAAGATATTCCAGATGGATTATGGAAAAGAGCTTGAAGAAAAAAATTAAGATAACAAGACCTAGACTAGTAAAGGTTATATACTTAGTTTTTGTACTTGAATATTTGTCTACATATTATATGATCTTTAATGGCTCAAATATTTTATACTATTGGAAATTTTTCAAAGCAAAACTGTCAAATTTATTTATTTCTAATTAAAATATAAAATTTAATTTATACATGCTTTTAAATTAATTTATGAATTTTTATAGTTCTTATATTATTTATTAAATCAATTTATAAAGTTGCTTTTTGGAAACGATTGAAAAAACCTTGAAATAAAATTGAAAATACACTCTCGAGAAGAATCGGCAGACCAGTAGTGATAATCAATCTACCGATTCCTCTATTTTTTGTTTTTAACGACTTTTTAAAATCTAATTATTAGAACCGCACTTTTAACGGCTAGTATTTTCGATCTACTGAAAGTAAACTTTCAGTCTGCCGAAAATAACAGATTATTTGTTAAATGGTCTAAACAACTACTTTTCATTCTAGTCTTTAAATAGAAGCTTTTCTAACACTTGAAACAACTTTTGAACTTTCTTTTATTGTTTTATACATACTTTCAAGTTGTTCAAATCATTTTTTGTGAATCAGATTTTCAAATTTATTTTTTCACAAAAGTCAATTGAGTCAGACTAGATCATACCTTGTATTTTCACTTATTCTTTCTAGGCTTATCTTGTATCAATTATTTTCTTATGAGAGATTCTAGTTGAGTATATTAACAAGCAAAGTTCAAATTATATTTTTGAGGTGAGGTTGATACCGAATTCATAAATAACCAAGTTTCAGTAAGATTGGCACCGGAGTCTAAACAATCCGTATTAGGTGTGATAGAGCTGAATTCAAAGTTATTATAAAGGCATGAATGTGCCTAAGAAGAAAGCACTTGTTATGTAAAAGGGACGGTTAGGCCCCATTCTCTTGATCTGATAATGGATAGCTCAAAATAGGTTACCAAGAGTTGGGGACGTAGACAAACTATTGTGTTTGTTGAATCTCATAAAAATAGCATTTTTATCTATCCATATCTCCTTAAATTTATTTATCTTGAGTTTATGCATGTAATTTGTCTATTTTTACTTGTTGTAGTTTTTACTTACTAAATCTACTTGTTTTCCAAGAAAGATTTACAAAAGTTTTTAAAACCCAATTCACCCCCCTCATTGGTTAGCTAACCCTAGACTTACATATACATGTAAATATATATGGATGATGCAGCGCGCGAAGAGGAGTAGTTTTTCACCCGTTACAACCGATCTTAAAAATCCTAAAAATTGGCATTTTAGGTAGATCAAAAATTCTTTGTATATGATGTTCGGTCGACCCAAAAATCTTTCTAGAAATGCAATATTCTCGGGAAGAATCGATCGACCAAAAATACATTTCCGGTCGACTAAAAATGCAATTTTTGTTTTTTTTTCAGTGACCTGTTTTTTGTTTTTTTCTGTGTTTAGTTGCACTTTTCTATTTTTTTTTTCAATTTTTTTGATAAAATTTCATGTTTTATTAAGTTTCCTATAAATTATAAGCCTTATGGCACTATTGAATAGAGTTGTTGGAGTTTAATAAAACTATAAAAAGAGTTTGATGCAACGTGCAAAGAGGAGGGATTTTTGGTGTATTACGACCAATCCTGACAATTTGCATCTTTTGGTAGACTGAAAATATTTTGTAAATGATTTTCGGTCAACCGAAAACCTTCTCTAGAAATTTAATTTTCTCAGAAAGAATCGGTTGACTGAAAATGCATTTTTGGTCAAGCAAAAATGCGATTTCTGCGTTTTTTCAATTACCCATTTTTGCATTTTTTCTATGTTTAATTTACTCTTTTGTATTTTCTTAATATTTTTGATTGAAATTTTTATTTTATTAAGTTTCCTATAAATTATAAGTTTTATGGTACTATTGAACAGAGTTATTGGAGTTTAATAAGACTATAGAGAGTTTCTCTTTTCTTCCCAAATTTCTAGTATTCTTGAGAGAATCAACGATTATTTGAAGTCTTTTTTCTAATATTCGTGAGCAAATCAACATATTAAAGTAAGTTATATTCAATTTTCTAAAAGATCTTTCTCATCGGACGCATTCGCTATATCAATGGGCTATAATTGAGTAGGTATTGTTTTAACTATCAGATCAATTATCTAGCGACTATCATAATTACACGGTTGGAGTAAAAAAATAATAATAAATACACATTATTTAATGTCACTTCTCTCTCTCCATTTTACCATGAAAGGAAGTGCGTAATAAAGTTAAATTAGGCAAAATAATACCTATAAATTGATTAAAAAAAATACTTACTAGATTGGTGCCATATATATGTAAGATATAGGATAAGATTATACCTATTTTCCACTCGATTTTTTGGTGGGAAGAACTAAAATTCTTAGGAATGGACATGGTTATGATTGAACCGATATAAAACTCATTAATTAAGACCGTATAAATAGTACTTACAGCATCTCGGCCAATCGAGTCCAAATTGTTTGAATTATTAGGACCTAAATAATATGTGATGAATTCTTCCATTGTCATAATAGAAAGTTGGACTTCCAAAGATATTAGATCGTCTAAAAGCAAAAATAAACAAAAGCTTATCCAAGGGAAATTCAATTATTTTTTTAAAAAGTAGTGCAACAATGTAAATAGAAATCGTAGATAAATCGCAAAGGGAAATATAATTTAGCAGCAAATTTCACTATCAATCACGTAACATGGAGAACGATTGATCAAGAGATTGAGAGAGCAAAGCAAAGTTATATCATGAAATTCTCTTTAAGTAAGAGGTAGATCATAGTGGATACGGATGGAAAAAAATTGTAGTAGTATATTTGAGTTCCACAATCTCACCAGGAAATCCTACTTCAAAAATGGGGGGAGAAAAAAGATGATTTATATAACAAGGTGGTATATAGATGTGCATTTATAGGAATAAGAAATTTAAAAGAAAATAAAAATGAAAAAAAAAATCAAGTTTTAATTAGTTCATCGAGAATGTATAGGAGTCAACAAATTTAATAACTCATATATAATCAGTTGATTGGTACGAGATGCACAAATTGTCTTTTAATTCTACAAGAGTGTGCAAAATATAGGAAACTTTTTGTGTCAAATTTATTCCACATGTTATAATGCGCGCTAACAGCAAGAAGTCCAAGTGGTCAAGAATTTTGTGAAATTAGTCTCCTTTTGTCAAAAAGAAAAATATGCTAATTCTACCACTGCTTATGGCGAGTAGGACTTGACACGACACCATATAAATATAGGATTAACCTCATGTTTTAGAAATGACAAAATTACACTATCATATTGGCAACTGGTAAAAAGGTATAGTGAGCATATAGTTAGGTAGTTGAGAGCAATTAAACTGAGTTTAAGGTTATACATTTATATTACATTGAAAACCTATACCAAATAATGTGGTATATGGTCATTTTCAACCACTAAAGAACCTGCATATCCACATATATCACAAACTTTAGTCTCAGCTACCAAGCTTTTGGTGTTTGTTTTAAGCCTTTAACCCATAAAACAACTTTATCAACTTGCACACTGTTGATGGCGATTTTTTCAATAAAAATAAGAACTAAACTTAGAGGGCGACAATTGCTTAAAAAATAAAAGAAACGACGAATTTTATAGTAATTCAACTCAAAAAATGATGACATATTTCCCTTGTAATTCATTATTAAGGAGCATTTACAAAGTGAGAGAGTGTATTTTTTTCTTGTGGAAAAATGTGACTAAGAACTCCTATTTATAGGAGGAGAGTCCTAGTTATCTACAACTATATATACTACATATGATTATCTAAAAATAACTAGATAAATATAAACATTACCTAATTATCTATATTTGAATCAATTATATATATCTTAATTCAAAAAATATTTATCTTGATGTTCATTAAGTTGTCCATATCCAATAAATCAGTTGAGATGGTACATGTTTTCTTCAGAATATCAACATTTTGAATATTTCCATTGTTAGTTGTCTTCTTCAGCAAACAAACAAAAATAAGCTTGCAAATTGTTAGCTGAAAAACAAGAGTTCAAATTGTAATCTGATTAGAGAAAATGAGCTTGCAAATTATTATCTAGCTGGAGTAAGTAAGTTTACAAAATATGAACAAAATGAAATATGTGAGTTCACAAAATATGAGCAGAAGTAAAATAAGCTCAAACATTGTAAGCATAAATGAGTTAGCTTACAAATCATAAGCGGAACTTCTCAAACTGCATGCACTCAATACTAACTTGCACTTTCTTGTGATTACTAAATTTTTGTACACATACGTGCACTCGGTTGGGGTGGATGAGTTCGAGTATCGAATCCTCTGGGTTTAATCATGTATATTACAATCTAGCTTTCCATAGAATTAAAGGTATGATTTCACACGTAGCTATCTGTCACAACATGCATCCCCATTGAATTGGCTCCCCTTTAATGTGATCGAGCTTAGGGTCTGATCATATCATGTTGATATTTCAATTCAAAAGATTGAGAGTTCGTAGGTATTTCCTTGCCCATAATCTTTGATCACAAATCAGGAATATTCAAATACATAAATGCTGCTTCTTACTAAGCAGCAACCCCGAAACGTACAAGTTTTTTGAATAAAAATTATTTTGTGGCCGTAAAGTATTTGAGATTTCAATGCTTATTAGCTAGGAAAGAACAGGATTAGCTTTTGAGGGTCATGAGTTAAGGTTTTGCTTGTTATTAAGTATTTTTTTAAAATTTATTTATAGGTATTATTTTCTTTAATTATTCATCGTACGTATTTTTTACGGCGGATAGATAAAAGAATTAAATAAATAGTGTTTTATTTTTATTATTTTTTTAACGTAATGTAATGGAGATTATGATCCAACATTTAAAAAATAATATATCTATAGATAGGTTAAAAAAAAATTGGGTTCCATATATAAATTATATCTTTTCTATTTTCTGTGAAAATGGCTGGCTTTCGAGTTCTGAAATTTGATTTTATGACTAAAGCTAGTTTGAGTCTTAAATAATTATTGCCAACTTTTACTTGTAAAGGTCTTTCAACATGAATTACATTTGTTAGATGTCGGCTGAAGATTAATTATACAATTTATACTAAAAAACATGTGAGGTGTGAAAATCAACTGAAAAACGTGTGAGGTGTGAAAATCAACTACTTAAAGAGTGAGCCATTGTAGAATTTGTGTATGCACTTGTGGCTCATAAAATTTTGTGCAAATTTCTACGACTTGTGATATTGATGTCAAATGTTGCGGCATGGCAGCCCATATATATATTTAACAGCAATAATTCTGAGCAAAAAAGAGAGAGAAAAAATATAGTGCTATATACAATTATTGGCATTCTTCTCAGAGCTCAACTTTTTGCATATTTTTTTTGTCCTTCACTGTAAGAATATGTATCCCCACTTTTTATCATGGATACACCCCAACCTTTATCTTAACTTTGCATTCCTAGGAATTCCGCCGCCCATTACTACGTGATCAAAACTCTCGGTCAAGTTACAAATGATATCAAAAATCTACCATTAGTTAATCAAACACTCTTCATATGTACACACACACACATATATATGTGTGTATATATATATATATATATCTCCTAAAAGTAGGCCTCATACATTTCACTAATTACTAAGCTCTGCATATTAAAGGATGGTGGAAGCTGCTTTCGCTGGCTGGATAAACCTTCGGAGCTTCGGCTTACAAGTACTTCTCGGCCGATGGTTCATGTTCTTCGCTTCACTACTGATCATGTCAGTGGCCGGGGGAGCCCACGTGTTCGGACTCTACTCCACGGACATCAAAACGACACTGGGATACGATCAAACGACAC
This sequence comes from Parasponia andersonii, assembly GCA_002914805.1. Classification (NCBI taxonomy): domain Eukaryota; kingdom Viridiplantae; phylum Streptophyta; class Magnoliopsida; order Rosales; family Cannabaceae; genus Trema; species Trema andersonii. Next base: position 282,165 of record JXTB01000268.1, on the reverse strand, counting down.
TAAATCTCTTAAGCTTCTTCAAGGACTTGGGGGGCAACGTTGGTGTCTTATCAGGGCTCATCAATGAGGTCATGCCACCTTGGGTGGTGCTCTTCCTCGGCGTCACGACCAACTTCTTCGGCTACTTCATGATATGGCTCGCCGTCACGAGCCGTATCACTAAACCGCACGTGTGGCAAATGTGTCTCTACATATGTCTCGGAGCAAATTCTCAGAGTTTCTCCAATACAGGCGCTTTGGTGCCTTGTCTTAGGAACTTCCCGGAAAGCCGAGGCAGTGTTTTGGGACTTTTGAAGGGCTATGCTGGGCTTAGTGGAGCTATCATAACACAACTCTACCATGCTTTCTATGGCGACAACTCAAAGGCTCTTATCTTGCTCATTGCTTGGCTTCCCGCTGCAGTTTCCTTCATCTTTCTTCGAATCATTCGGCTAATAAAGATCGTTCGACGACCGAATGAGCTCAAAATCTTCTACAATCTCCTTTATGTATCTCTTGGCTTTGCCGGGTTTCTCATGGTTTTGATTATCATACAAAATAGACTAAGTTTTTCGAGAATCGAATATGGGGTTAGCTCTTCGGTGGTTCTTTTCTTACTCTTTCTCCCCTTGGCCATTGTCATAAGGGAAGAGTTCCATCTTTTGAAGACCAAAACACAAGCCCTGCAAGATATTGAAATAACCCCAAATCCAGTAGTTTCGGTTCAAGCTGAAGAAGTAACCGATCAAACTCCACAGAAGAAGCCCGAAAAAGAGGTCTCGGGTTGCTTTAAAAACGTTTTCAACCCGCCGCAGAGAGGCGAGGACTACACCATTTTGCAAGCTCTTTTCAGCATTGACATGACGATATTATTCTTCGTGACACTCTGCGGCCTTGGCGGAACTTTGACAGTGATCGACAATCTGGGACAGATTGGAAACTCACTGGGATATCAACGTCATAGTATCACCACTTTCATCTCTCTCCTAAGCATTTGGAACTATCTCGGACGAGTCACCGCAGGCTTTGCTTCTGAAGTGTTATTGACCAAGTACAAGCTCCCTCGTCCGTTGATGCTCACCATTGTTCTTCTTATCGCTTGCGTCGGCCATCTCTTAATCGCCTTTGCCATGCCCAACTCTCTGTATTTCGCTTCAGTGATTATAGGGTTCTGTTTTGGAGCTCAGTGGCCATTGGTATACGCCATCATATCAGAGATTTTTGGGCTCAAGTACTATGCTACATTATATAATTTTGGTAGTCTGGCAAGCCCAGTTGGGTCTTATATTCTGAACGTTCAAGTGGCTGGTCGTTTATATGATAAAGAGGGTCACAGACAAATGGAAGCTCGGGGTCTTAGCAGGAAACCAGGACAGGATTTGACGTGTGAAGGTGTCCATTGTTACAGAATGGCGTTTATCATAATCGCTGGGGCCACACTGTTTGGAAGCTTGGTTTCTTCTATTTTGGTCATTAGAACTAGAAAATTCTATAAAGGTGATATCTATAAGAAGTTCAGAGAAGAAACTAAGAGTACGGCTGAATCTGATATTGGTAAGTCTGCAAACAATGTTTAGCTTCGTTTACGAGAGAAAGAGTACGTACCCGAGGTATAAATAAATAAAATTCACTAGCGGGTAATGGTATGTGGGAAATATACACATAAGCTGCTTAAATGCAACCTAATTGTATGATATATATGCATGTTTTCTTGGTCCTTAAAAAAGAAATAATGATACATGACACCAGCAGTATATGTGTTAATTATAATTATAATTATAATTTAAGTAGAACTTACGTAGAACTTAATTTATTAATTAAATTATTTAATAATAAATAAATAAGTGGTAATGACACCTCTAGTGCCTTGTTCTTTAAAAATGAACTTTTTTGGGATCAATGGTGTGTTTGGAATTATGTTTAAGAGCTCTGTATTATTTAAGTACTACTTTTGATCATATATATATATATATGTGGGTATTTCACAAGCTCCTTTTAAAAAATATATATGCCCTTAAATGAAAGTTATTTGATATCTTATTATTTAAGGATTGAGAAGAGAAACAAAACAAAAGTTTACACGCAACAAGCAATAACTTTTACATTTGGAAAAATATCAGTCTAACTATTACTTATAACTCAATACAACTATCACAATTCACAACCCATTACGGCAAAAAAAAAAACTATGTAATAATCAAAAGAAGTTTATATTTATCTCTTTATATATATATATATATATATATATATATATATATATATATATAATCGCCAAAAAAAACAGTGTAAATAGTGCTTAAATACAAATATTTTAATCAATAAAACATTTGTACCAATTAAAAAGAAAAAAAACGCACAAAAAAAAAACAGAGTAAATAGTGCTTAAATACAAATATTTTAATAAATAAAACATTTGTACCAATTAAAAAGAAAAAAAACACACACAAGCAAGAGGAAAGGGATCGAATTCTTATGCGCAAACTAAACTAAAATTTGTTATTATTAAGAGGCCTGTCTTGATTTATAAAAAGAACTGGATTGATGCTCTTGATTATGAAATTCTTGTGCTTCTAGAGTTGGTATGCCTTTTTATTCAAGTATCACAAAGAAAATGTAGTTTTGTAATTACAAAAGTTTCACTAGAGATAGAACTGGCTTCGTATTTTGGAGGAAGAAAGTAAGTCCCCGTGGATTTGATATTGGAAACTTTTCGAAAAGAGATATAGGTCCAATATTGGTATTTTGATATGCTATCTAGAGACATTCTAATTCTGATAAAGTTAGAAGCAGAACTAAAAAATTAGATTTTTTTTTTTTTCTTAAAACTGATCTGAAAAGAAATTTGGTTATGTGCCATCCACCTGCAGTTTGCTTTCAAAAAAAATAAATAAATAAATTACTTCTGTAGGCAGCATATTATGAAATAGTTTGACTTATAAATCAAGCTTATCGAACACCAATTATATATGTAACTGAAATTGTTCTTTTAGAATTGTGAGCCGTACAAGTAATGTAAATTGTCCCACAGAAGCTCTTTGAGTTTCATTATTGCCATTGTTACTATTCGAACACATCTCAAAGGAAACCAGAAGTTGGTTTTGGGCGTTAACAAAGTTCAAAAATCATCCATATAAACTATTCCTTAAAACAATCTCCCTAATTAACAAATATCTCTGACGGTTTAGAATACAACTAGGGTGGGTATGACGCTTTATACAAATCGATATTAATCTAATAACTCGCTATTTAGGGAATGGTCTTTTTTCTTCGGTTCCACATCTAATAGATAACGCTACATGTGCATATATACATCGAAAGGTCATGTTCAAACTAGCAAAATATGGATCAAGTCCAAATTAAACCTGATCGTTATTACGCTTTTAGCCATCATATCTGAAGAGTTATCAAGAGTCCCAATCTTCTGAGACAATCCCTTTTTTTTTTTTTTATTATCATACAGTATGGCGATATTGCAAAATTAAAAAACATCTTCTGAATAAGACCAAACCAAAGAGATATTTAATTAATTTGGGGACACCAATAACCTATGCACCAACCTATGGTGTAGTTTCTTTCGGTCGGTTTATGTATATTACATGAGAATTTAATGCTTGGATACTTTAGGTTCCATTTGGAATCTGAATTTTGAAGGAAAAAAATTGAGTAGAAAAAATCATGAAAAAAAAAGAAAATATTTTCTTAAAAATTTATAAAACTTTATTTTAACATTTTTGATTGTACTAATTAACGTGTCAGAATTCTATATATTAAAAACATAAAATCAAACCTTTATTTTTATTAAAAAAAATTTCTATCATTTTTGTTACAATCCAAACAACAAGAGAAAATAAAATCTCCTGAAATTTTTATTCTTTTCTTCCAAATATCTAAGTTTCAAAGGAAGCGTTATACTTTAGAGGATTAGTGCTGGTGCCCCAGGAGTAGTTTTATTCATCATTACATGTAGTTCTGTATCATCGCAAAACTCATGACATAATAAGACAGTATAAAACTTAATATAAAAGTGACATAACTATATCACCATATCCATTTGTAATTGAACAACAAAGTTCGGTACCAACTGATACCACAAATATTACTATATCACTCACGTCCATATATACAAAATCCCACAAATATCGATGTTTGTCTCACAATTGGGCCTCAAACTTAATTTTCATGTTTGTCTCACAACTCTCTAACCATTAATACAAAAAGGCAAAATAGCAAAGACAACCACTCAAACACCCCAAATCTTTTTTTTTCTTTTTTCTTTTTCTTTTTTTTTTTAAGACTTTTCCTTCAATGTTATAAGGAAGGATATTAGAGGCTGGTGTATGTTGAGGCCAATCTGAGCATTTAAAGAGGGACTCTGAACACTGGTTCGGCACCCTTTTTTTTAGCTCATTAAATAAATATATTAAAGAAAAACCCCGATGGACAAATGCAAAGATCTCGATAGTTTTTCTTTTCCCCCCCCTTTTTTTTCTAACTTGAATGATTTGGTTTTCTAGGTGGAACACTGATCAAAAAGGGTTTTTTTTTTTTTTTTTTTTCCCTTTGCCAAACCATACATATATTAAGTGGCGACGAGTAGTCCACACGCATTCGCATAGAAGTGAACCACCGACGAGTTTCATCCAAATGCGTTGGCCTAAATTTATTTATGATGTCACTACAAGAAAGGCATAGATATATTTTTAATATTCCTCGACTCATAAACTTCAAACAAATCATATATACTAATGAAGTATTACTAACTAATTATATGATATCACGTCAATTTAGTTATTTCTTTTTGAACAATTTAAATTTATTAAGACGTGTAGTGTTATTAGTATATAAGTATTTACTAATCTTAAAAGAAAATTAATCTTTAAACCAAATTCCTTAAAGTTGTGCAGGCAGCGCCAGTTAAGTCTTGACATTTGTTACAGCACTAACTTATGGAGTGGACCATTTTCTCAGTTATTGGATTCTATTTGGAACTCTTCCATTTCTGTTCTCTCTTCGTTTTCATTGGAAGGTCACCACCGACTGAGACGATAGTTTCTACTTGTGTCTTTTCTTTTTAACAAGATGCTTGTGCATCCTAAGTTTGACCCTCTTATATTTTTATTTTCCATATTTACAATAAAAGGCCCAATTGGACTTAATAAATTAATCATGCTTGTTTGTATTGAAGCTTTAGGAAGTTATTTTCTTGTCTTCAACAATCAAAAGCATATTTTCATTTGATCACTTTGTCTCTAATTGCATGCTAGCATGAGGTCTTTTATTTTTTTACTTTTTTTTAAGGATTATTATTACTTAGAGGCTTTTTGATGTTTGACCTGTATAAGAAGCATCAATCATACGTACTATTCTTTTTTTTTTTCCGGTTAAAATGATCTGTTACTGACAAAAAATTGCTAATGCTTTATTTTGTAGCGTACGTAATTACAAAATTATGGTTTAGTCCATGAACGTAATGCTTGAGAAAAAATGGGTGGAGCTAGTTGGACTGGATTACACTCTAGTGTTATTTTCATTTAAAGAAAAATTTATGTGAATGACTAATATTTTAAAATTAATAAAATAAATATTTATTTTTTAAATTTTATAACTAAATGTCTATATATATATATATATATATATTTATACTTGGTAAATATACTTATTTTTAATTTGAGTTAATATTCTGAGTATATAAATTTTTGTGCTTAGTATTTAATATTTTGAGACATTTACACATAGTATCCGTTTTTTAAATTTATTATTATAAATACTTGTTTTAATTTTTTTATACGAAGTACCAATTTTTATGGTTCATATTTCATATGTAAAATATGAGTGGTCTATATTTACAATGTAAATTTTTTCTATGAGATACACATTTTATGTGTAAAATATGAACAGTATATACATTTATAATGTAAATATTCACCATGTTTTATATTTTTCATTATAAATTTGATATATAGTATACATTTCAAAATATGTGCTAATTTTTAATGTAATTTTAATTCATGAAATATAGACTACGCATTAAATGTATACCATAATTCACATTTCATGTGTAAAACAGTAGTAATCTACATTTCTCTAAAAGTAGGTATTTATGAAATAAAAAATAAAAAATAGGTATTTATAGAAATATGATTTCGAAAACAGGTATTTCTGAATTTTCTCCTAATATATTATACTTGTTACACTTGTTATATAACTTGTTATATAAACATATATAACAAGTATAATATAGACATTTTGTTGTAACATTTAAAAAAACAGACATTTGCTTAAATTAGCCCAAAATTCTATCATTTTGCAATAAGAACCTCGGGCTGGCATCAATTTTATGTTGGATAAATAATTACATGAGTGATTTAGATTAGAGCATTAAAATCTTTAGTTGGTTGGGCTTTTATCAAACTTTTCAAACAACCGTGGGGTTTTTTCTTTCCTCCCCCCCCCCCCCCTCTTTTGGGCCATAACTTCTTTATGACTGCCTGGTTGGAAACACAACCTAGGAAATTGAGGGGCTTGAAAGGGTATTCATCTATTTATGGTATGAAAGTGAAACTGATTAAATCATTTCCTGGGCTTCCATCATGTGTATCAAAAAAAGAAAAAGAAAAAGATAAATTGACTTGGGTGCTAATAATTTGAAACAAAATGATTTTTTTAGCTGTCTTTTTCAAATTTATATTTTTAGTAGTGTCGCGAATTGTATAATGAGAGATCACATAGTTTTTGACTATAAACGTATGATTTTTTAAGACTAATCAATAGTCACAAAACACTAAAACACTACTAAAAAAGTCATTTTTCAAATCACTCTTAAAAAAGTCATTTTAGTCAAAATTATTGTTAATTTTTTTTTCAATTTCCCAAAAAAAGGGCTTATTACAAAAATCTAGGCTCAAAGTATCAAAAATTGAAAAATTCCAAATGAGCTGATTTTTTTGAAAAATCCAAATTGATTTAGAAAATATTACTTTTTCAAAATATTATTAGAAAACTAACACTTCTAAAAAATATTTATAAAAATACTATTTTCCTTCAAAATTTATATTTTTTCAGTGGTACTTGAAGTAACTAATTAGGTTATTTAAGTAACTGAACTATCTACCTTATATATCTCATCTATTAATAAAAGTGGTATTTTTCTAGATATTTTTAAATATAATATTTTTATAATTAAATCCGAGATTTTTCAAAACAATTTCAAAATTCTATTTTTTTTTTGAAAAATCACCGTAAAAAATTAAATTTCCTCGGAAAAAAAAAATGTCAGTTTCTGGGCTCACAACTGTTTAGCCGCCAATAATAAGATTACATAGATTCTACATTAAATAGGGGAGAAGTACCAAAGTTCGTGTGACTGGATATAATTATGATTGATAAAAAAAGGAAACCATTAATTAAGATCTTATCAGAACTTATAATTTTTGTTAAGTCCAAAACTCCAAATCTTTCAAATTAGGCCGAAACCCTATGTTGTTGAACTCTTCCATGTTGACTGCTTAACGTTTGAGCACTGCAAAACCAAATCCAAGAGTATTGAAATGCAAATAATATTTTGAATTTTATAAGAAGACAGAAGATTTGAATACATTTTTTTAAAATTGAAAAGAAATTAAGGATTTGAACTTTAAATTATAACATTAGGAGTGAATGTAGTCACCAATTTGATCAAGTTAAAAACTAATATGGGATGAAATTAACTATGGATACATATACGGGCACAATGCAGTAGGTATTTTTTTTTACCTATTCATATGTATTGTTTTGCTCAATAAAAATTCATCATGCACGTAAAAAACGAAGAGAGAAAATCATTAAATAATAGTATTTTTTTATTTTTTTTTCTAACTATTCAAAATATAATAGTATTAAATCAATAATCTAATAGTTAAAAAAATATGTATAAATAAGTAAAAAAAATAGCATAGGATTATATATATATATATTATAAAATTAACTACGGATGTTACTATACCATAGATTCACCTAACTATATTGGAAGGTATCTCCTAACAACAAATTTAACTATCTCATACACCTGAGATTTTGGGAGTAGTGAGTTTAGTATTGCACCAATGGTTTACAAATTACATGCAAGAGATAAATAAGGGGGTGCAGATCTCATTGTGAGATATATATATATATATATATATATATATATATAGACACTAATTTGTTAGGTTTTTTTTATTTTTACTTATGTATAGATATTGTTTTGAGCAATTATAATTTATCATGCATTTTTTTATATTAAAAAGCAAGAGAGAGAGAAATAGTATTAATGATGTATATTTTTTCATACACATCATTATAATCATGATGATCCATATAGATTGGCAACTACTGGTGTATCAAAATTTGTACTAAATTTTTAATACCAATACATGTGCCATTTGAGTTAGCAATATTTAATTGATATATTAAAACTTACCACAAATAAATTAATCATGTTCACCAATTAAATATTATCAACTCACATGCCACATGTGTTAGTATTAAAAACTTCATAAACTTTTGGTAGGTATGACATTATCATATATATATATATAGGTTGCCAATCTAATAGGTATTTTTTTTCTTTACCTATGGATAGGTATTTTTTCTTTAGCCGTTGGATCACCGTCTAATAGTGATCCAATGGTTATAATGAAGTGCATAAAAAGACGTGCATCATTAATGCTCTTTCTCTCTCTTACTTTTTACAATATACAAATATACATGCTAAATTTTCATTGGCTAAATTGATACCTATAGATAGGTAAAAAAAAAAAAATACCTACTGGATTGGTGCCCATAAATATATATAAATATATATATATATATATATATATATATATACTTTCAGTTCAAAGATTGTCAATCCAACAGGAAATCCTACTTCAAAATCAATGTGAAAGAATACATACATATACATATATATAGCAATAATGATTTGAACATATATATAATACACATGTGTGCACATATTATATATGTATGAGTTAATGACAAAATTTTACCATTATGTTCTCAGAAAGAAGCCTAAATATATTCATATGTGCGATAAATTTGACATTGCCAAGAACCTCCCAACCTTTGCCATTAGGTTTTATTTTTCATTTGTTTATGGTCTTCAGTGAATACTATATGCAGTTTGCCCCTACATGTATATTGAAAAATCAAAGAATGCAGCTGATATTGTATTCCTCAATTGCGGCTGAAGCTACATTCATATATGCGGTACCACAATATTTAAATAAAAAAAGAAAATAGGAGAATAAAAAAGGGGACTCAACTATTGTCACAATCCAAAATCTGGGCTAGTGGCAGAAGGAGAATTTCACAAGGCTGAGAAATTCCTTGATTTATTTGAAAAATGTCTAAAAAGTTTTAGTTTTATACAGCAATCCATTTTAGATAAAATATTTGGAATTCCGTCCCGTGAACCTCTTCCATAGTTCGTATACATCATTAAACATAGATCGAATAAATACTGAAAAGAATGTAAATCAAATATATGTTCAAGCATCATCATTATCCATGTCAGAATGGACACCAAACTGGCATACATGAGTTCACAGACAAAAATAGAATGTAGTAATTTTGATTCAATGCTAAAACAAAATTCAAACAGTTCAAACACCACAACAAAATACTTCAAGCATTACTAAGATAACGAACTACAATCCTGATGGCCTCTTACTCCTCTTGATCTCCAAAGTCACACTGGACACTACCTGAGGAAGGGGTGAGCATAAAATGGCCAGTAGGAAAAATAGTTACCTTAATCGAAAATATTTTAGTGATGAAAAACTCATGCATGGTTAGTTTAAATTCAATACATACATATATATATATACTTCAAACTAGAAATCCACGTGTATATATATATATATATATATATATATATATAAAGCAGTATGATCAAAACCATCAATTTATATGCACATGACATAAATCAACCCATACTCATAAATTCACATCCTCTTATCTGTGGAAACTCAAGATGATGGCACTAAGTGTACTTAACAGCCTGCCTGATAGCTAAGCCTATACTCGGAGGGAACACGTCGCCTACCAAACCTAGAGAGATAATCGAATTGCCTACGCCTACCAAATGGGGAAGAAATCAGAAGTAACAAAACCCCGTGCAGGTTTACAGACTCTACACTGACAGTGGAGCACGCAGTGCCACACTGTAAATCTATGATGTTAACACAGTGCTCATGTATGATCCTATGACACGTACAATACAGAATTGAATTGTGAAAATAATCGTACTCTGGTTTTTCAATAAAATAAGTATATTAGGTTTTTATAGAAAAATGGACAGCATAACAGTCCTATTTTGATATACCCAAAATAACCTGCACTCAGAAAATTCTCAAAGTAATATAATATATATATATATATATATATATATATATATATATATCATACCCTAGCTTACAAGAATAACGGTACCACGCTATTGAATCCTCAAGGTGTCGTTGACGATCATCCGGAGGGTCAGGAACCAATTCAAAGCCACTGCAACAAAAAATGCCTTTCAAGGTGCTTTATAAGTGCCTTGAAAGGCCTTTCACAGCGCCTACAAAAACGCCTTGGTTCTAGGTGCCGTGATAGGCCTTAGCTACGAAGGCGCTTATAAGGCACCGTGGAAGGTCTATCAAGGCGCCTAATAGGCACCGTGAAAGACATTTTCTACGGTACCTGTTAAGCGCCTTGGTATCTTGATACCAATGCGCTTAATAGGCGCCGTGGAGGATGCCTTTCACGGCGCTTAACAGGCGCCATGAAAGATGCCTTTCACGGCGCCTAATAGGCGCCTTGGTAGATAATTTCTAGGAGGTATTTGTAACGTATTTTTTTATACTACCCCCTGGAATTTTATAAATGTAATCCAAATTCATTACATATACCAAATATTTCAAATTGAATGGAGTATAAATATATATTTACATAGTAATATTAAATTAACATAATAATCCATATAGTCCATATATACATTAGTTTTCTAAGCCAAACTAACATAATCATCAAAGACTACGTATAGTTTAAATAAACAAAGATTAAGAATCTCAAATGAGAAATTGTATTAGTTCTTCGACCCACTCTTCAAGAAGTCCGTTGATATCATCCTTTATATAGAAATTTTGTCCATTAAACTACAAATTCAAACACATTATTTGTTAGAAAGTTATCAATCAAATTATAAATTAGAATAGAACTAATAAAATATATGGTTATATACCATTGTGGTAAATGATTTAACATTGGCTTGTTCAATGACTTCTCTCATAAATTTATATATGTAGAATCCGTACTCAACATTTGTCGGTTGTCTTGGGCACTATACATAAGTATAAAGTAAACATAAGTAATTTTAATTAATCCTCCACCTAACAAGTGTTATTAATTCAAATTTAGTACTTTTATTAACTTATAAACTGGACCATTTGATCTTCCTTTCTTTCCTTTTTCTACATTATATATCTTGAATGTACTTTGAATTAGAAATGCGCAAACACAATAATAAAAGGTTAGCAATAGCAACCATAAGTAAAAATGCCATAAGAAATTAAACTATAACAAAATAATTACTAGAGAACTTACTCGATCATTGTTAAACCAATTTCCTCACGGAGAACTAAGCCGAGAGGATCTAGAAACCATACATAATCTTTAAGAGGATAAATAATAAGCAACATCCAATGGTCCCTACTCATAAAATTGATGATAAAGATTATTAATATGTAACAATTAACTTCATATAGGAAGTAGTTAATCATATGACAATTTATTAAGTTTAAAATCTTACCCATGATTCCAAGGTGTAATTAGAAATTGATGTTTATTCTCTATGTATAACATCCGGGTTGCTAAACTTATAGCACGATCCTCACGTGGACCGCCTTCTGTAGCAACTGCACTAGGATCCATGAACATATACCTAGCTTGATAGCCATATTGGGTCACTAAATGGTGTAAATGCCTACAAGTACAAAATGCAATGTAGATTAAGTGTTGTATTATATAATTACCAACTATAGATACATGTATATATATGAAGTTCTATATATATTAAAAAAATAAACTTCTTACCTCATGTATAACTTAATAGGTACGGCCTCAATCTTTTGTAACGTGCAAAACTCAATTATGTCTTCTTTGAATACGGGCAAACAAAAAGCTTCTCCAAACACTTCTTCATCAAAGGGAACATTAATAACAACACCTTCATCTACTCGTTGAATGGTATTCAATAGTAATTTTATAGAAGCTGGTGCATCATCAACAAATTTAAACTGTATTTGTGTAACAGATTCCGCTTTATTTCTTTGTGGATGTACTCTTTCTTATGTTTGAAGTGGCTGTGGTTGTGAAGATTTATTCTTCCCTATTTGATAGCTATTTATATCATTAAACTCTTAAAATCTAAATAAATGATGAAATGTTAACAAACAAGTTAATAATTCACATTAGAATTCAATAAAGGATGAATTTATTTGGAAAATAGGTCTGCATACCAAATTATCTTCAAAGATGACAAGCATCTTAGGCCATACAAGATGTGATCCAAGTGCGTCACCTACCAACCTTATATCATCATCTGGATTTGGAATAAGAATTAGGGCTGTAGCATCAAGAACAACCTCTACTGATACGCGCAAATAATTCTCCCCCAATTCTCTGCTGTGAATAATAGTTGATGAGGTTGACTCTTGTACATGTCCTAAAGCAACTATGTTATCACGAGACCCCACTGCAAGCTTGCACGGTCGGTTCTACAATATTAAAACACAATTTATAAATACAAGTAGTTAATCAATATGTTAAGAAAAAAACTCATATAAACATACTTTTTTGAGTCGTGAAGATATTCCTACAGCCACTATTGGATTTTCATGTATCTCTTGTGATTGCACTTCTTCCTTTTGAACTTTTGGTCGTGAAGGAGTTGTATTAGAACTAACAACATTACTTTGTTGTCCTGCTTAAATCTTAGCAATTTCTGCTTTGAACCGTTCTTCTTGTTCTTTAAGCATTTGTTGCATCTTGCGTGTTTGTTCATCTTGCCTTTATTTCAAATCAAATGATTGTTGCTTCTTTGTTGGAGCAGCTTGATGAAAATATTGTCTGTGGCTAACGTGAAATCTCATTCCCCGTACACGTCCAGAATATTCAGGAGTGCCTAAAGCTATTGTTAAAATATCATTAGAACCATATATCTCGAGATTTCTCTCTTGGAATTGTTGATTATAATCTTCCTACAAAACATGTACAGAATTGAACATTAGACTATGCTATATTTTTAACAAAATTACAAATTAATATAATCAATGTGTTGTAATAAGCAACTTACAATTCTATCAACTACTGCTTTGATTTCCTCAGTATGGCCTCCTTTTTTAGAGACACGTCCTCTATTCCATCGCTCGGATCTATCAATACCACATCGGCCTTTGTCTTTTTCAATCTTAGCTTCTAATCCAGCATAACCCAAGCGAGACATACAATGTGGATATTTATTTTGCGTTGCTCTTCCCTGTTGTATTTTCCTAGCTTCCTCTCATTCTGTACTTAATCTTTTCTTAACAAACTCATCCCAAACTTTAGGTTCAATTCACGGTGCATATGATGCTGGAGGGTACTCTAATAACTCTGGACAAGTATGTCTATACTCATAAATCAGTTCAGTTGTAATCCTAAACTTAAAATCTCTCCACATTTTCCCATAACTTTTTAAAGTTTCTTTTTTTGATTTGTAGTCCAATACAAATGTTTCCTACAATGTAAAAGAAATAATGTTAATACCAAATATATATTATAATAAATATGAAATAAAAATATTCATGTTCATACCAATATTATATGCCAGAGCTCATCTTTTAGGTCCGTTGGTACAAGTGTCTAGTTATCAATGTTTATTGGGATCTTGCGACGAACCATAAGGCCACAAAAGCTCGCCAAATGTTTACCTTCATCCCTAGTTGGTTGTCCCCATTCATTGTACGCGATAACTTTGTTTTTGTTATCACTTCTTTTTATAATCAACTCCTTCATTTGAGTCATTCCTCTTGGTTTCTTTTTGTGTTTTCTTTCACCTTGACTACTTTGTGATAGTGTAAATTGATAAACATCATCTGCACCTTCATTTTTCATGTCAATAATTACCTGTTAAATAATAAAACCACAAATGTAGATCAAAAATTAAGATAGAAAATAATAAGTATGTAAACATAAGAGATAATATATTTAAAAAAACAAAACATCAATCCATAAAGATATAAAAATGAAACAAAAATATATAACTTATTTGATTTATACCTCATTGGTTTCTTTCTTTAATTATCAATCCAAATACCTTCACCATCATCTCGTAAACATGTAACATTACCTTCATTAATGTCTTCTATCAAAGCCTCCACCGAAACTCCTTTTGAGAATATTTCATGAGCAACAAGTATTTCGTTCTCATCTTCAACTCCTAAATTTTGATATTCTTTTGGTTTTGTTGCAAGAACAATCGATCATCGAGCATCAAGTGGATCATTGACGTAAAATACTTGTTTTGCTTGTGTTGCCAATATAAATGAATCATTCTTGTGAACTATCCGATTTAGATCAACTAAAGTGAAGCCTAACTCATCTTCTCTAACCCCATGGTTACTCTCCACCCATTGACACATAAACATCGGGAACCAAAATGTGACAAAATCAAGTTCTCAAATTTCCTCGATAATGCCATAGTATACCATATCACCCTCTATTGGGTTTTTATCCTTCGAACTTGAAAATTGTATGGTTTTTGCAACAATACTTACTACACTATTTTAGGTTGTTCTTATTTGTCGCGGTCTCTTGTGCAAAAATGAACACTGTTAACTTGATAAGCATTATACTTAATTACATCTAATGATGGTTCACGTGATATCAATTTCAATGTATCAGATAGATTATGTGTTGCCTTGTTCATTTCAACTACAATCTATTCAAAATGCAAAATTAACAATTAGAAAATCCAACACATTAGTACTCATACTCTAAAATAGGGAAAAAATGAAATCAAACTATTAATTGTAACAACTAATTGGAATTACCCGTTCGCAAAACCTACTAATAAAAGTTCGATGATGTTCATCATGGATCCACTTCTCTCTTTTTGATTTCATTGAGAATTGTATTTTGATCCAATTTATATACTCCCTTTACCAAATCATCCCCAAAGTAAACCATTATTATTAAAGAATTCAACATTAAATCAATATAAATCTAATTCACAATAAAACTTATTCGATGAAAGGTTGGACTTCAGCTATATTTTGTAACACAGTACGATATACTTGGTCTAGTTGTTCTCGTTTAACTGTACATATGACACCATCACTTACGTTTTTATTAATATATAAAGATGCGGGTACTCCGATAGCTTCTACATTTGCCAAATACTTAGAACAAAACTCAACAGCTTCTTCTGCGATATAACACTCTACAATGTATCCTTCTGGTCGGCTTCGATTTCTAACATATCCTTTTAGAATTTTCATGTACCTCTCAAATGGATACATCCATCTCAAATAAACAGGACCACATAACTTCACTTTTCTAACCAAATGTATAGTAAGATGTATCATTATATCAAAAAAAACTAGGAGGAAAAAACTGCTCGAACATGCACAATGTTACAACAAGTTCGCGTTGTAGTTCGTCTAACTTGGATACATCGACTACCTTAGAACAAATTCTATTAAAAAATAAGCATAATCTGGTGATTGCATATCGAACATTTTTAGATAATACGGACCTGATTGCTATAGGTAGTAGATGTTGCATTAGTGTATGACAACCATGAGATTTAAGTCCAACTAGTTTCAAATTGTTCATATCCACTAATGTTCTAATATTAGAAGAATAGCCTTCAGGAACCTTCACATTAAATAAAGATTGACACAATTGATATTTTTCTTCCTTTTTCAATGTGAAGCAAGCATGGGGTAAATATGTTCGCTTCTTCTCCACTTTAGAAGCTAACTCTTTTCGAACACCCATGTCAACAAGATCCATGCAAAAACTAATACTATCCTTATTCTTCTCTGGAATATTTAATAAAGTTCCAATTATACTATCATATATGTTCTTCTCAATATGCATGACATCTAAGTTATGTCTCAGAAGTAAATGTTGCTAATACTCCAACTCAAAGAATATAGATTTCTTCTTCCAACAACTCTTTGGGGTTTTTACAGCCTTCACATTACTGTGTCTTTTTCTTTTCTTACTGATATCACTTATTTTAACCTTTCCAAGCCTAAATTCGAGCTTAGAGACTGTTTTTAGTATCTCTATCCCAGTTAAAGGTTATGGTGCCAATTCAAATTCTTGAAAACTATTAAATGCTTTTTTCCAATTTCTGTATACATGTTTGCGAGGTAAAAATCTTCTATGACCCATATAACTCAATTTTCTAGCATGTTTTAGAATTGACAACTTGTTTTCTCATCACAAATAGGACATGTTTTATATCCTTTAGTGGAAAACCCAGACAAATTCCCATATGCAGGGAAGTCATTGATTGTCCATAATAACACAGCCTTAAGAGTAAAATCTTTATCCTTATATGCATCATAGGCTTTCACACCATCATTCCACAAACTGTTCAACTCATCAATCAACGAGGCTAAATATACATCAATGTCATTACCAGGTTATCTAGGTCCTGATATTAACATTGTAAGAAGTGTAAACTTTCTTTTCATACACAACCATGGAGGAAGTTTATAGATTACAAGCATTACAGGCCAACAACTGTATTTACTACTTAGAGTTGTATGAGGATTAATACCATCTGCAGATAGACCAAGATAAAGATTCCTTGGATCACTTCCAAAAGAAGGCCATTTGTAATCTATTGTTTTCCAAGCTGGTGAATCGGCTGGATGTCTAAGTTTACCATCTTCTATCCTCTTATTCGCATGCCATATTAGATCTTTAGCATGCTCACGATTTCAGAATAGACGGGTAAAACGAGGAATTGGAGGAATATACCACAAAACCTTAGCAGGGGTTCCAACTTTTACCTCTTTAGAATTCTTATTCTGTTGCCACCTAGGCTCACCACATACTGGACAACAAGTTTCATCTTTAAATTTCTTTTGATATAAAATACGATCATTTGGGCAAGCGTGAATTTTCTCATATTGCATACCCAATGAGCATAAAGTCTTTTTAGCCTCATAAAAGGAAGGTGGCATCTCATTATCATTTAGCAATATCTCTCGTAGTAAAGCTAACAAGTCTGAAAAACTCTTTTCACTCCATCCATGTCTTGCTTTCAAATTATATAATTTCAATAATGCAGACAACTTTGTAAATTTCGTACAACCTGGATATATCGATTTCTCAGTATCATTAAGCAATGATTGAAACTTAATAAGATCTACATCTGTTTCATATTGTGTATCATCAATCATTTCAAAAAGATCATCATTTAAATCTAACTCATAATCATCTCTTATACTCTTCTTTGACGAAAATCTGGTAATTGGAACCTTTTCACCATGTCAAATCCATTGTTTATAACTTTGATCTATTCTATTGAAATATAAGTGTTCTTTTATCTTTTTAGCACCTATCTTTGGCAAATTTCCACATTTAATACACGGACATGGAATTAAATTGGAATTTTTGACATTTTCAATAGCAAACTCCAAAAAGCTATCAACTCCCTTTTTATATTCAGTCGATAGTCTATCCGCCAATATCTATTCCTTATCCATTCTAAGCACAATTGAAAAAAAAAATAAAAAATAAACAACTGATATAAAAAACTAAGTAAATTAAGTACCATAAAAAATTGTACATAATCTCCCCTATTTCTAGCATTAACCAATTGAGTAACTAAACCACCAATTATAAATTAATACTCATTTCAAATTATTCTTATATTTCTAAGTACTACTAAATTCAGAACTTAATTTATTCTTAAATAGTCTAATTTGTTACAAACAATTTGTCAATCAACCAAATATAACATATGACAAAATAATATCAATACAAATAATAAACTCAACCAATCCCACACAATTATAACATCATCATATCACCACAACATACAATTTCCTATATGATATCATATCTCCTTTAGTTTAAATTTTCCAAAATAATAATAAAACCAATGTGAAAGTGACATGAATAAGTCAATAAAAGAAAAACAATTTGAGAAAACATACCTCAGTTTGCTCAGTTTGCTAATTCACAAGTAATCTCAGTATTCTAACTTCTACTAAAACCTATACGCAAATTAAAATGATAAATAAAATTAAACATCTATAATCCATAATACTTTAAATTAAACATTGAATATGTAAATTTCTAAAAAACTACACAATATTCAATTAAAATTTCATAAATTTGGATTAATTGACACTAAGAATGGAAATTAAAAAGCATAACCTAATATATGATTTCTAGTAAATAAACATGAAATTGGTATAAATTCATATAACACATTTTCAATTTGAAACTTTTTACAACTAAATGAACTCACATTTCACCTAAAATAAATAAAAAAAATAGCAACAAAATAATAACAAATTCGGATTAATTTGCTCTTAAATAGCAAAACTTACTCAAAAATAAGATTTCTACTAAATAAATAGTCTAACTCGGCATTACAAGAGTAAAGATTATCAATGCATGCTTAAGATATTCACATTTGATAAATTAGGGTTTCCAAATATAAACTCTTTCAAATATAACCTAAAACATGAAATTTCTACAAAATAATTGATTAAAATCATGGTTAAGACAATGGGTAATCTAATTTTAGTAACAAAAACGAGTTTAAAAGCTTAAACATACCTTGTTTACCAGAAAAAATGGTGAAAATAATGGAAATGAGAGACTGGCCGTGGCTGGAACTAAAGAGGGAAAAGGGTGAGAAAAGTAAGAGGAAAGTGACATGTGTAACACCCTCTTTATCTTCCTACTACTAGTGGAAATTTATTAACTTTCTATTTACAAGGCGTTACTTTTGGAAGATAATCCTATAATTGTTTTTCCAAAATACGGGTCAATTCGAACTTTTTATGTTCTTTAAAACTCTATGGATAACTGACTTTACTTACATACATGATCAGTATATACATATATTACAAAATGAAACATAGTAAATAGGTACTAAAAAAAATAAATTAAAAATAACTTCGTTGAGAGACTACAAAACATCCCAAAATACACAAACTAGGCCCCCCACAAGTGGTCAAAATATTCATATGTACAACACCAAGTTTGGGCCTCTACTTCAACTCACAAGCTCATGTTGTCATCTCAATCATTACCTGCAACACAAGACTATAATGAGCTATAGCTCAGTAAGTAGAGTAATGGATGACATGTTGCTCAATGACATGAATTAAATGAATGATCGTGCTTACTTAAATGTTTCGGTATAAATAATTTCCTTTAGACTCTTCCATGTCTTGTGCCCACTGTCTGATTCAGCACTGTGCCTGTAAGGCTTCCTGAAATTATGATATCCTATGGGATCTCCTCCTACTGGCTCTTACCACAGTGGGGCTCCTTACTAACCTTATTCCATCGTTACCCCGTCGAGCTCAAGAGATAAGGCGGCCCGAGACTGTAGTTTAGTTTATTATATAACTTGGAGGAGGAATATTGTGGCAAACCTTTTGACTAATCCTGTCATACTTGCCCCTCTCCTGGGGCTGCCACTCTAAACTGTAAATATTTATCCCGCTTCCCCGTAACAGTGACACAAAACCTTCTAAAAATTACCTGGTCTTAACTTCTCTATGATAAAATAGTTTCACACAATAATACTAAGGCATTTCATAAATCATATTACCCTTCTTAAACTTTTTCATAAAATATGTATAGTTATATAGTGTACATAATAATACCATACCAAAATTACCAAGCATATATATGCTGAAATCGAAATGCCAATGGTCATACTCATAACCAGAATAAATGCAAACCTTGGAAACATAATAGATACTTATACAGCACATAATTCTTGTGTTGCAGTTAAGTACTTTACTTACTTCGTGTCCTAAATAGAAATGAATTGTGGAAAGGGTCAATATCCTCTAGAGATTGGTGTGCTATTCACCTGTCATAGTTTACTGTTATTCAAAATACACATTTTGCCAAAAGAATGCATCAAGATACTCGAACAATACCAAAATCAGAATTTTCACGAAATTAGGAAACTTGATCTTAAAATGACTCAGAAGCATATAAATCACTTAAGGTACTTGGCAGTCAATAAGTAGTATTGAAAAACTATTCAAAGGTATTAAAATATGAATGCTAGTTCATTAGCATAAAAATAATCTAAAATGACACATAATTTCGTAAAACTAGTCCATTTGCTCCTAAATGGTGCCATTTTATTTTAAAATATTTGGACAGCACCTCCCCTATTTTTAGGATGTTCCCACATGATTAAAATCATGATTTTAAACCTGCAATAGCAATTAAAAATCCAAATTCTCACATATACACATCAAGAGGATCACTTAGAACAATCTAAGTGCACTTGAACTCTTTTTCGGTTTCAACAAGTTTAAAACCACTTTTACACCTGTGTGTCATCACAAGCAGCCACCAAATAAGTGTAATAGACAATAAGATCAATAAGATATGTAATCCAAATTTAAGAAATCAGATTACAAACATAGAAAACTTAATCTATTACACATAAAAACACTTAACTCTATAAATAGCAAACTTTGGGGCTTTATGCTTAACTTTAATCTTCCACTTAAATTTTATGTTTCTAGCAATATATAAGGATTCCTATGACCATTATTCATCAAATAATAGCTTAGGTTTAAGAGCTGAAATAAAGAAAATTCTCTACAAATTCAAAATCCAACATAAACCTCACCTTAACTAGTTTGAGTCTTTACTAGACTTCTTGCCTTCTATCTCCACCAAACTGATTCCCAAAGCTTAGAAATAGATTTTTGAACTTAAGAAGACCTGAAGAAACTATTATTTAAGTGGGAACAAGCAAACAATTGAAATTAAAGGACAACACCTAGAAAGAAGAACTTAATAGAATTACTTTGACTAGTTTTGGTGTATCTTGTTTTCTAAGGCTCCAATTTGAGTTCTACCACTTAGAAACTCTTGGATATGGCTAAGAGGAGTTGAGAGAAGTGTAGGAAGGTGTTGGAGAGGCTCAGGTCGTGGTTGGAGAGAAAGGGAATGCAAATGACCAGATTTGGTCTAAAAGTGATACTTAATGACTAAGAAATAGCATAACTTAAATTCTAAGGGGTATTTTTGGTATTTTATTCATTACTTTCCATGTTTCAAGCTCTAAAACATCCTTAGCATAGTCACCACATTGCTGGTCACTCCTATATACCTAAGTGTAGCCAAAATTAGTGAATCCTATCTTAGAAAGTGAAATCTAGTCATACTTTGACTTATGATCCTATATGGCCAATCTTATTATAATTTGGTAGAACCTAGCCCCATAACCAATCATTAAATATAAAAGTAAGTCAATTAGACTCCAATTAATAATACAACATAGTATCAATGCCCAATTAATAGAATGCACAAAATTGACACTACGCGATTAAGCTTAATTTAAGCTAGCTTAGTGCAACAAAATACCAATTAGTATCCTGAATGCCACCTCGTGCTTACTTGGAGCCGACAAATAAAATGCTATAAATAAGTCCTAGACATTGAATTAAGCCTATTTGACGTGTTAAACACACAGTGAATTTAGCTCCGAAGTACGTGAAGATTGCATTTTACCAAAAAACTACTATTTGACCAAGTTATCAACAAGTACGATCTTAATACATGTGCACATAGTATTAGTTTCATAATTATATTCTTTGTTCTTTTAGCACACCGAGCTCTCTCTCTGAGGGTATTGAACCTTTACACTACATCAGGATACTTCGACAATCATTAGTATAATAACATGTATGTAAAAGCACATAACATAAGGAATTAGCATATTTTTATGAAACTAGTATTAATGACTTCTAGATGCCTAATATGCAATTAGAACATATTTATTATTGGCTCTCTTAATTATGTGAGGAGCTGGATATCACAACATGGCCTCGTTTTTTTTGGGTCCTTTATATAGGTCCCCTACCTCGACGCCATATGAGCACCAAGAAAAGTATATCACAGTGCCTAATGGGCACCGTGAAAGTTAAATACGACGACGCTTTTTTGGCGCCGTGGTAGATGTGTTTCACGGCGCCTTATAGGCGCCGTTAAAGATTCTATAGCATGGCACTTTTTAGGCGCCGTGGTATTTCTCCGTTTATCACGGCGATTCTGTACACACGCTGTGATAGTACACATTTTTAGTAGTGAGCCCTCGATCGTCTTCTTGCAAAAAACTAACTTCTCAACAGAGCTTCAAATTCACAAACGAACATTTTCATTAAATTCCTAGCACTTAAAATAGCTAAATTAGACATATAACTTGTCCAATTCAGGTCCGAGCCCACACCGGACCGGTGGCACACAAATCGAGGTAAATCTTAGCCATCCAATTTTGATTTTCGTATCAATCACCAAACATAGGAAATATATATACATATATCAATCTTCTCTATTTTCTGAGTACAATCCAAAAATGAGAACAAAATCATGATCCAACGGCCGAAATAAAAAGTCAACTCAAGCTCAAAATATTCTAAAAATGGCAACTTTTGATTCGGGCCATATGGGATTAAGATATATACACCTTGAGCTTCCTCTCGACGAGACGAATCTAACGAACCCAAGAACGCGAGCTGAAACGGCCCGAAATGGCACCGGTGACGAAAAGCTTCGAACAGCCGAAAATGGCATTTTCCGGTTAGTGGGCATTGACAGCAGCTGGTGATGGCCAGTGAAGGTCCCTGGCAGCACGACGAGTCGATGCCGATGGGCTGGAGTGTGGACAATGGCCTGGGCGATGGCACAGCCTTCTTTGGTCCCTCAGCCAAGAGTGAACAGAGAGAGGGAGGGAGAGCGGCGACAGGAGAGAGAGAGAGAAGAGTGAGAGAGAGAGAGAAAGAGAAAGAGAAAGAGAGAGAGAGAAAGAGAGAGAGAGAGAGAGAGTAAGTGGGAGGGAGAGCCCACGTGGGATAAGTAGGGGACTATGCAAATTTTTAAAAATTTGCACTATAGTCCCCCAAAAATTATAATTTAGTCCTTCAGTATAAAACTTTTACAATTTAATCCATCCAGTATAATATCCAGAAAATTAATAAAATATCCAAATTACCCTCCCAAAAGTCTGGATTTTTATATTCTCCCATCTTTAAAAGAATTTCGTCCCGAAATTCAAAATACAAGTCAAGGTTACATCACAATACCACTTCTGACTGAAATTTAAACAAATGAAGGTGCTTCTCGTATATTTCCGTCTCGAGTTCCCAAGTAGCTTTGTCTTCTTTATCATGTTCCCAAAGCATTTTGACAAGTGGAATCTCTCTATTGCGAAGCACCTTCAACTCTCTAGCCAACAAACGAATAGGCTGCTCTTTATAAGATACATCTTCTTGGATCGGTACATGCACATACTGAACAACGTGAGATGGGTCCAGCGTGTACTTCCTTAACATCAACACATGAAACACGTTATGCACATGACTCAACTATGCACGTAAATTCAAGCAATATGCCACTAGTCCAATTCTCTCAGTGATCTCAAAGAGACCAATATACCTTAGAGCAAGCTTGTCCTTAATCCCAAACCTTGTCACGCCACGCCTTGGAGTCACTTTCAAGAATACGGAATCATAAGTATCGAACTCTACCTCACACCTCTTTAGGCCAGCATAACTCTTCTAGCAACTCTGAATGTCCTTAAGCCTCTCCTAGATATCCTTGATCTTCTCAGTAGTCTCTTCAATCATTTTCGATCCAAGAGTAACACGCTCTTTAGGCTCTGCCCACGTGGGATAAGTATAGGACTGTGCAAATTTTTAAAAATTTGCAGTATAGTCTCCGGTTCCCAAATCTCTATCAATTCAGTTTTCCAAAAATTACAATTTAGTTCTTCTGCACAAAACTTTTGCAATTTAATCCCTTGATTATTATATCTAGAAAATTAGTAAAATGTCCAATTATCCTTCAAAAAATCCAATTTTTTTACAACTATAAGTACCCTTATCCTCCAAACCATTTTTTATCTCATTCTAAAATCATGTTCCTTTTTAAGAGAGAATTCAAGTTTAAGAATTCCTCTTAGTGTCCTACTTTTTTTCTTCCCAATTATTTAGTGAGAGTATTTTATCCTATTTTAATAAAGAGAGGTTCATTTATTCTCTCATTGTATTTAGAGTGAAGTGAGTTGTAATCTCTTTTTCATAGTGAAATTCTTCACAGCTTTATCCGTGGACATATCCTAAATTAAGTGAACCACATTATATCTTTTGTGTGTCTTATCTTTTTTAGTTTACTCAAATTTTCTCAACTTATATTTAGCTGCGTGTTGTCGCTTTTGCAAATCCGATCTTCCAACAGTAGTACCAGAGCCATTGGTTAGAGTAGTTTCACATAAACACTATTTATTTGTACGGTACTATTCAAGTACATAATACTATTCACATATACGTTACTATTCATATACAGTAAAATCGTGGCAATTGAATAAATCATAGTGAATAAAAATGGCGACGAAATTCGATATTGAGAAGTTTAATAGAAGCAATTTTATTCTATGGAAAATAAAGATAAAGGTAGTCTTGAGAAAAAATAACAATTGAAGAAAAGTCTGCTGAGATGATTGATGATAAAAGGTGGGATAAGATGAATGGTAATGTTGTCTCTAACTTATATCTAGTACTAACAGATGGAGTTCTATCGAGTATTGAAGAGAAAAAATCAGCTAAAGAGATATAGAAAACACTGACAAAGCTATATTAGGCTAAGTCGCTACGCAACAAAATTTTTTTGAAGAGAAGGCTTTACACCTTTCAAATGGCAAAATCAACAATGATGACCAACTACATCAATATCCTCAACACTCTATTTTTACATCTCACAGTAATGGAGTATAAAATAGAGTATAATAGACGTACAAAAATCTTACTTCAGAGTCTACCTGATTCATATGATCAACTCATTATAAATGTGACCAATAATGCTACAACTCTAGTTTTTAATAATCTTACAACTGATGTTCTTGAAGAAGAAAATCGACATAAGAACAAGGAAAACAGATTGGTAAGTTCATAGCAAGCAGAAACTTTGATAATGAAAAGGAGATTAACAGACCGTGGCCCTAGTAGGAGTTAGAGTCATAATAGATCAAAGTCAAGAAATAAGAAGAATATCAAATGTTATTACTATAGTAAGAAAGGGCACGTCAAAATGGAGTGTTGGTAGCTCAAGACGAATGAAGATTCCAGAGGGAAGGACCTTGAGTCATCAAATACTTGGGAAACATTGCAAGTACTTCAGATGATGGAAAAAATTATATATAGTAAAGAATCAACGGTTTCTAAGATAGAAGGTAGCTTACCGTTGTTTGGTTAGTAAATTTAGGAGCAATATGGCACATGACTTTTCATAGAAAGTGGTTTCACATATATGAACCTGTCTGTAGAGAATCTGTATTCATGAGTAATAATCATACCTTAGAGATCGATAAGATTAATACCATCAAGATAAAAATGTATAATGGCACTGTTTGTACTATTCAAAAGATATAATATATGAAGGATCTGAAGAAAAATCTATTATCTTTGGAATAATTAGATAACTTTGGTTGTAAAACTCGTGTCGAGAATGGGATCATAAAGATCATGAAGAGTGTACTTATAGTAATTAATGCAGAGAAGATCGCAATAAATCTGTAGATACTTAAAGGAGATACATTGATGGAAATGGAGATATCAATTACTTCAACGAATTCCCGAGAAGAATCAACGATGATATGGCATAGTAAGCTCGACCATATATCAAAATAAGGCTTAAAGATTCTCTCTAAACAGAGGTTACTTCTTGGTCTCACAAAAGTATCTTTACTATTTTGTGAGTATTGTATTACAAGCAAGCAGTATAAATTAAATTTTAGTACATCCACTTCTAGAAGTAATAACGGTCTAAAATTGGTTTACTCTGATGTTTGATAAGCACTGGTGATGTCCCTAAAAAGAGCTAAATATTTTCATTTTTTATTGATAATTACTCTAGGAGATGTTAGTTGTATCTTATCAAGAGGAACACAAATGTGTTTTCAGTCTTCAAAATATTCAAAGCACAGATTGAGCTTGAATTTGAAGAGAAGTCCAAGTATTTGAGAACGGACAATGAAGGAAAATATACAAGTAATGAATTTGATAAATTCTATCAATAAGAAGATATCAAGAGATAGTTCATAGCAGTATATACCCCTCAACAAAATAAAATGGCAGAATAGATAAATAGAACCTTATTGGAAAGTACAAGAACAATATTGAGAGCTACAGGTCTACCCAAGACATTCTAGGTAGAAACAATCAAAACCACCTGTTATATAATTAATCGGCCTTCATCAACAGTGATCCATCTAAATACATCGATGGAGATATAGACTAGTAAGTAGGGATGGCAATATAATTTATGGTTACGGGTATCTGTGGTTATTAGATTCGAATAGGGAGGAGAAAAATCGTACTGTTAATATGCAGGTATGGTGCGGAGATGATATTAGCATAATCTACACCGTACCTACCCCGATATATATATATATATATATATATATACATAGAATAATTATTATAAATATAAATATCTATTTAATTTTACACTATCTATGTTCTTATATTTTTGGTAAAATAATGTTTTTGGAGAGTTATATGCACTTCTATATTTATATTTTAGAGTTTAAAAACTATTAGAATATTATTATGTTTAATATTTTGTTGATTATAAAAAGAATTTAGTATTTTCATCTTAATTGTTTTAATATTTTATTATTATCAATGGATAATAAGTAACCACAGTTTTCCTCGTTATCTGATCCTTAATACTTATATCCTCCCTGCATCTAAGAGAATGGTTAATGGGGCAGATATAGTATTGTAATTGACTTTTTGGGATGAAGATGGTAATTAGAAAATAGTCTCTGATCTACCCTATTGTCATTCCTACTAGTAAGCTGACTGATTATTCTCGCTTACATATATATGGAAGTCCTGTGTACATGATATACAACGCTTAAAAAATTACAAAACTAGATTCAAAGTCCATAAATTGTATATTGTTGGGATATACTGATGGAATTAAGGAGTATTGCTTATAGAATCTCACTGCTATGAGGTTATCATCAGCAAAGATGTGATATTTATAGAGAATTGACTGCAAGAAAAGGGAGACGATAATAATCCAAAAACTACTACAGTTTAGGTAGAAAATAATATTAAAGATTTGGATTCTTCTAAAATAGTACCAGAGTATGAAGTAGAAGAACCAGTCGAGGAAAAAGCTTATGAAATCTGTTGGTCAACTCGTAAGAGAAAACCACCAACGTGGTACTCATATTATGTTTCTGAAAACAACACTATATTCTACATTCTAACAAAGGATAAAGAGCCAATAACTTTCTATGAGACTACCAAAAGCCCGAATGTATTCTTGTGGATGACAATAATACAAGAACAGATTGAAATCCTTCACAAAAACAAGACATAGGATCTTATTTCGCTATCACAAGGAAGGAAGGCCATTGAAAACAAATAAGTCTACAAGATCAAGCATGATAGTAATGATCAAGTGGAGCGGTATCGTGCAAAATTGATGGTAAAAGAATATTCTTAGAAAAAAGGTATTGACTTCAATGAGATATTTTTGCCTGTGATTCGACTCACAATAGTTAGAGTGGTTCTAATGATACGTGCTATATTTGACCTACATCTAGAGTAATTAGATGTAAAATCTGCTTGTTTTTCATGGAAAATTTAAAGAAAACATCTATATGCTCATATCAGAAGATTTTATTGAAATATGCAAGGAGAACTTGGTTTGTAAGTTGAAGAAAATCTCTATATGGCCTCAAACAGGTACCGAGGTATTAGTATAAAGGATTTGATTCCTTTATCATAAGCCTTAGGTACAACAGAATCAGTTCAGACCACTACATATACTTCAAAATGTTTGATGAAGATAGTAATTTTATTATATTATTGTTGTATATGGATAACATGTTAATAACGGACCACAACAAAGATAGAGTCTAAGAATTGAAGGCACAGTAGGTTAAAGAATTTGATATGAAGGACTTAGGACTAGCAAAAAGATTCTAGGAATGAAAATTCACTAAGAACAAAGTAACAGGAAGATTTAGCTTTCTTAGAAGAATTATTTGAAGAAAATCCTACAACGCTTTAATATGCAAGATTATAAGCCAATTTCTACTCTACTTCCTATTAATTTCAAGCTATCCTCTGGAATATGTCTAGTAATGAAGCAAAGAGGATGAAAATATCTCTAATATTGCATGTATTTGCATTAGGAAGCCCAATGTTTGCTATGATATACACAAGATTAGTGTAATATCAAGTTTGTTACTTAGCCTAAAATTTTACTATGTTTATTTAAATTATTTAATCAAAGAAATTAAATAGTTATGCACTAACGAATTTTGTAGAGATGGTTACAGTGGAATACACTCTTGAAAGCCAAGTTTAACCACATGTGCCTAATAAAAAGAAAAAAATATGCATTTCTAAATTTATGCATATAATTATTATTTAATATGTTGAGTATTTGATTAATTTTAATATTAACCTCTTAATATGTTAAATTAATAAGTGATATTGATTTTCTTTTTCAAATATATGATAATAGAATAGTTAGTATATATTTATATATTTAAGTTTGATTAGATATATATTATAATATATATATATATATATATAACTACTACTATTATTAATATAGTATGGACTTAATTCATTGTGTTTGCTATTAGACTCTAAATTTGGCCCAGTAGGAGAATCCAAATTGAAGTTGTTAATATGACTTATTTGTATTTGGACTCTAAATGATTTAGCCCAATAATCATTTAGCTTGATACAAAAAATCCTAAATTAAAATTTTTAATAATTCTAGCCAAAATTATAGATTAAGTATTATATGTATTATATATATATATATATGATTTAATATAGTACCTTTAAAAAAAAAAAAAAAAGAAAAAAATAATTGACAACTCTTGCTAAGTTGAAAATAAATTATATTAGGACTATTTTTATTATTGGTATATTATTACTTTATTAATAGTGGAGTTGGCAAAACATGTTATGAGTTTATATCCCACTAGCTATTAAAGCAAAAAAAAAAATTAACTAATAATATTAAAAAACAAAATAAATTTTAAAAAATGTAAAAATGTTATAGTTTAATACATTAACTATTTGAAAGGTGCATTCATTATATTGATTAAATGGATACTAAATGTAAAGATAATATTATCTACATATTATGTATTCATACGTTGTTATTAAAAATTGTACTACTTTTATAAGTGGAAGAACATAGTGGAAATTAATTAATTTCATGATCAAAAGATAACGAATAAAAAAAAAAGGAGAATAAAATTAAGTAAGTGGTGTAATTATTATTAACTTTAAAAAATATATATTTTAAATATATTTTATGTTCACAATAAGCCTATAAATAGGGTACTATCTTGTAACTACAATCTACTTTCCTTATATATTTCTTTCTACCTCTCTTTCTCTCATAATTATGGTAATCTATAAAGATTTCAAGAAGTTCTCTAAAGCTTTCTTCAAGATTCAAGAAAAAGATAATTCTTAGAATTCTTAGTCTTTCAACATTAGTATATTTTACTACACTTAGGTTCAAATTCAATCTATGATATTTAGAGTTAAAAATTTTGTTAAGGTCTGAAATTTTTATGAGAAATCTTTCTCTATGTCTATTTAATTTCTGGAAAGTTTTACATTTATATTTTACTCCTATGATTTATAGAACTCTTTTTATACATGTTGGTTGTCACCTAAGAAAAGCTGAAAAATAAATTTTATCGAGTTTGTTTTTTGATTTTAGAGGGTAAACGTTTTTAATTTGATTTGAAAAATTTTAAAATATTTTCATATATATATATATATGTTAATTCATATTCTGGAAAATTTTGTGATGTCATGATTTTATTTCTAATTATTATTAAATTTTCTTTATATATTGCCTTTGTAACAAGTAAATCTGATATTTTTGTTTATCTAAGATAATATTGTTAAAATCTTATTCTATTGATTTTATTTAGGCTTGAAAATTTTATTAGACACTAATATATATTTCATAAGAGACTCAAGATATTTTTATAATTTTTGGAAATATTTATAATTAATTATGATTTTCAAAATAGTATATAGTTTTGTAAGTTAAGTACTGTCATGAATTTTAAGATATAACTTTAAGAATTATATATGCTATGTAATAGTATAATTTTGAATCCCTAATTTTTGTCTATGTATAAAAATATATTAGAGATGTCCTCTTAAAATATCAAGATTTTTGATTATATAAAAATAATTCTATAAAATTCAAGAATGGTTTGGTACTTTAATAATTTTATCAAATTTCAATTTATAAATTGGAAATTAGTAAAAGCATGCTAAAACTTATTAAAAAATATATAAATAATTTTCTATAACTTTATTTTTATGTTATAATATTATCTGTAAAGTTTCAAAATAAATAGAGTCTTGTACTAAAATCTAAAATACTTTAAGTATTGCATTGCTTGTTGAAATTTTTACAGTTTTTAGTTATATATGTTATGAAAAATGATTTTATAGCTGTATGATATGAGTATTTTTTTTAAGACATATAAATATATTTCTAATAGCACGAATTAATATATATAATGAATATTATTGCATGAATATTAATAAAAAATGATAAAAAGAGGCACATGGTTACAACAAGATCGAGTGTGTGGAATTTCACTACAAGCACAAATAAAAATTTTTAAGGACCTAAGGTAAGGAAATCTCACCCTAAGTGTTTATATGAAAAGTTATGTGATATTTGTGATGTAATTGTGATTGTACTAATATATTTTTATATGTTCTACAATAATAGTTGCATTAAGTATGTAAATATGTCATGGACATATGCATATATAATTGCACGAAAAAAATATGATTTTCAATAAAATTATTTTTTTTAAAAGGTACTATGCATCCAAAACAATGTTTTAAGAAAAATATTTTCTTTAAATGTATGTTAAGTTCTTAAAATGAGTGTGGGCAAACAACTGACTTACCCACAATCACTATATTAATAATGAAAGTTTAAACTATAATGCTAGTTATTGTAGTACGATAGCTATATGGGATTTGAATAGCTATATGGTTATATATGTTTCTTATGACACTATCTTTATGGCCTATCACTTCTGATAAATTTAGCATTATACTATGTTGAACTCAAATATGAAAAGTTTATGAAATGAAAATATTTATGAACAAGATTTTTTTTAAAAAAAAAAAAAAAGATACTAATTATGGTTCCGAAAGTGTATTATTCATGCAAGATACATTCATTCTATGCATAAGATTTACTTATTGAGCGCAAGCTCATTCTATTCATTTAAATTTTCTAGATGAGCAATAATTCCTACTGGAAGTTGGTTGGTGGTGGCAGAATCTGAAATGACAATAAAATATTTTAAGTAATTTAATATTCTTACTTTCAAATACTTAATTATTTGAACAAAAATGAGTGTGGTTTTATTTTTATAAAGTGTATGAATTAAATTTCCATTTTGAGACTTAATTTCAATTATGAAGTAAAATAAATCTTTATGAAATAGTATTTCTTTAATCTAATTACGAATAGTAATGTTTAAAAGAAAATGAAATTTTCAAAAAAAAAAAAGACCAATATTCTGCTTTAACTTTATAAGATAAAACTATAAATTGACATTTCTTTTTAATTTAGATTTACGTAATATTACAACTAGACATTGCACAAGCGGTAGAAATAGTTAGTTGTGAAGAGTATTGGAATACTATAAAGAAAATTCTAAGGTAAATTAAAAGAACCTCAAATATTACATTATGTTATAAAGGATTAGAATTTACTGTCAGAGGAAATGTTGATTCAAATTTTACGGGTGATCTTGACAAAAGAAAATCTACTATAAGCTATATGTTCACTCTTGTAGAAGGAGTTGTAAACTAGATTTCAAAGCTACAAACTATTGTTGCTTTATCTACAATAAAAGCATAATACATAGTAGTTACAAAGCTTGTAAAGAGGCTATTTGCATTCAAAGGTTATTAGAAGAGCTCGGGCACAAAAAAGAAAAAAAAATTCTATTTTGTGACAATCAGAGTACCTTATATATTGCAAGGAACTAATCTTTCATTTTAAGATAAAACATATAGGTGTTCAATATTACTTTGTTCGAGAAGTAGTAGAAAATAGAAGTGAAGATATACACCAAGTAAAACTCAGCAGATGCCTTAATTAAACCAATCAACACTGACAAGTTCTAATAATGTAGATTCTCATATGGCCTAGCAGATATATAAGCAGCATAAAAAATTAGCAAATGAAGAAAAGAGAGATTTATTAAATATGAAGACGTGATTAAAATCAAGTTTTCAAGTGAGAGAATATTGAAAAGTTAAAGAATACAACTGATGTTGTATTCCTTAATTATGGCTGAAGCCTCATTCATATATACGACATCGACTGCGGTGCCACCTATTTGTTGAAAAAATAAAGAAACAATAGGAAAATAGGAGAAAGGATTCAACTATAAATACTCCTTTCCTCTAAACTATTCTTCATCCTATTTTAAAATCATCTTCCTTTGTAAGAGAGAATTCTAGTCTAGAAATTCCTCTAAGTATCTCACTCATTTTCTCCTTAATTATTAAGTGAGAGTGTTTTCTCCTATTTCAAAAAAGAGAGATTCATTTGTTCTCTCATTGTATTTAGAGAAAAGTGAGTTGTAATCTCATTTTCATAGTGAAATTCTTTATAGTTTTGTCTGTGAATGTAACTTAAATTAAGTGAATCACGTTAAATTATTTGTATTCTTTATATTTTTCATTTTACCTAAATTTTCTCAATTCGTAATTTTAGTTGTGACTTGTCGCATCCGTAAAACTAAACTCCTAACAATATATACTTATATATATGACGAATTTTAGTTGTGACTTGTCGCATCCGTAAAACTAAACTCCTAACAATATATACTTATATATATGACCGAGTATATGTATATCAAACAACTTACATGTACATAAATAGCGATGTACATACGTACATGTGTAGCCTAGGTGTGTGTATGACCAAAATTATATTCTTAAGAATCCATGATTCGATTTTGTTGACACTACTTAGAAGATATTGGCATCAGTACTCGTGATAATTCATAACTGGAAGATAATACGCCCAAAAAAAGTTCACTATTTGAGAACTCTCAAAGAGCCAAATTCAAAAGCAACTCCAAATTAATTAGCTGTATTTTGACAGAACAATTTTGGAGTTAATCGATATACTTAATAAGTGGATATAGAGCATGGAATCTTTGTGCAATAACTGAAAGAAAACATTGATGGAAGATATTGCTGTCTAGCTGTAGGGATTTTTGTATAATTAATTAACCATAAATAATTCCAAGTTACGTACCATTCGTCAGAGTAGCTGTATGAATTAAATACTTTGTAGCACTAGTACTGTTTGTTCTTTTGACATTGTTGACCATGATCCAGTCTGCTGTATATATGACTAAAGTCTCAAAACATGGACCTACATAAAATTGGTTGATTTAGTCTTCTATACATCCAAACATATATATATATATATATATAAAACAAAAACTATAGATTTATTCATCCTTATCAATTCGGCCTTTTTAGTCAAAATTTTAAAATGGACTCTGATGGTGATTGAATTTGTTAACCAGCAAATACAATTTGCACCAAAATTAACCAACCTCTTGATAGGGTAGAACCCTTTTCTTTGATTGCTACATTTGGTGACACATTATTATA
This sequence comes from Parasponia andersonii, assembly GCA_002914805.1. Classification (NCBI taxonomy): domain Eukaryota; kingdom Viridiplantae; phylum Streptophyta; class Magnoliopsida; order Rosales; family Cannabaceae; genus Trema; species Trema andersonii. The sequence continues at coordinate 248,170 of JXTB01000268.1, read as the reverse complement.
GCATATATATATTGATGAATCTTATACCCTCACCTTATCTTCTACCAAAAAATAAAAAATCTCAAAAATCCCCGTCCACGGATTTCTTTCAATATTGGGTCCACTTTTTGTATCACTAGATTTAGTTCCTTGATGCATAATGTGACGACGACCAAAAAAAAATTCAATTGGGGAATATCAACAATACGTATTATCATTTTCTATTGTATGTATAGTTATACGTATTATCATTTTCTAGATTCATTACTTGAGCATTTAATGTGTTACACCCTTGACTGAGTACCTAATTCTTCAAGGTCAAGTGACTCAATCGTACCGTGTTTTTCTTCTTCTTCTTTTTTCTTTTTTTCAAATACGTGTTGCATGCTCTTCTGACTTAGAAAATGTCTAATAATTTTGGAGTACTAATGCTTTGACATTAGTTGGAAAAGGTTAAAAAAATGTCACTTGATTTAAAATATAGTATGTTTTAATTTGGTTTTATCAGGTACTAGGGGATAAAAAGAACAACCTTTTTCTGGTCTAGTTATCATTTATTTACGCTTTGTTTCGAAACTAGTAATCCCAAGTCCCAACTAAGTAATTAGTTATTTGAGTAAAATTAATAAATTTCCCCAAAAATAAGTAAATACATATCTAAAACTAAAGAGTTGATAGAGAAATAACACATTGGATTGACCAACCCGTTTGCTGTTCGAGTTAGGAGGTTTAAAAGTATGTGGCATACCAAATTCAATCTATCATGTCCTTTTTTTTTCCAATATATATATATATATATATATATATATTATGTCTTTTAAATTTTCTCCTTTTTCAAATTGATACTGAGGATTCCCTTAAAAACAAGTCTTGATTATTTCACAAAGGAATTTGGTGGCATTTAAACCGAGTACGACATACTGTTTTAAGAAAACATTACACCTTCATATTGGTCATGATTCATATATAGTGGATATATCCAAAAATATGTTAATTGAATATAATATATAAATAGCTGTAATATAAAGAAAATTTAAACTTGGGCCCACATCCATCTACTCCAAGAAACCAAGGTCCTTACTCAATTAAATATGCGACTTAGACTAACATTATACGGTGAGAAACGAGAGGCAATCTAGCAAAATATCTATGACGCTTGTAAAACCAGTCGCAGATTTTTAATTTGATTTCCAACGTAGTAGTAATTCTCCTTAAGCCTACACTTAATTATTTTTTATATATTAATCGACTAGAATTGTTACAGAATATTAGTACGTTTATTTTTATGATACGGTTTCAAAAATTAATTAGGTGAACAAAGAAAAACATTTATATATCTCGAATATAAATTTTACATTCAAAACAATAAGTAAAAAAAAAATAGATAATTAGTGATGAACCTTGCAGTAATACTTGACAAAACTATTTGTTGATAACAACAAAATTTGACATGTGATTTCAATTTGTGGGCTTGAAAAACAACATTGCTCGATTTTATTTTTTTTTTTTCAAAAGCTGCTCCTATATTGGTCATTTCCTGCATTTATTTTTAACCTTTAACTCAATAGAGGTACGAGATCACTACTAATTTAATCACGTGGAGACTATTTTTATTATAGCCTAGTGCTAAGTGCCACATTATTCTTAAGTATTTTGCAAATACTACTTCGAACTTGTCAAGTACTACTTTAAATTGAACGTATTTACCAATCCATAATAATTATAATATTAAAAAAATGGATCAAGAAATAATAAGAATGGATCAAAATATGAGTGATTCAATCTCATTTTAACTAGTATATGAATAACTGTCCAAAATTATAACTGAACACTAAATAGTAAGAGTAAATACAAAATTAGATAAAAAAAGTATAAATATTTTTTAGAAAGTATCTTTTAAATATGTAGACATAAATACAAAAAAAAAAAAAGGGACCAAATATCTGCTACCTCAAGGTGGCCTCATATTGACAAACTAGGAACATCCATTTATTTAAATAATAATATGATTAATGAGTTGAAAAATGTTAAATTCAAATTAAAACGAAGAGTGGAAGATAAAGGCGTTTTATGCAATCATTACATTTTCATTTTTAATCTTTTTTTTTCATTTATTATTTTTGCTCTTTCCTTAATTACCAGTCTATCCTATTCTATCCTCCATTTTCGTTCTCTCTCTCTCTCCAAGTCTCGTCGAATTGATCGCCGGAATTGTCACCGCCCGATCAATTCGCCGGCATTCCGGCGATCCGACTCTGATGACTCTCTGTACGGACTCACCGGCCATAATCAAATTGCTTGGCAATTCGTTCCCGGATTCGAAAACGGTATATCTCTTCTTAAGAACGAAATCTCGATTCTCAGATCTTTCTTCGTTTTCTGTTTCGATTTCGATTTTTTAGTCTCGGGTACTGAGAATTAGCGACGAAAGCCATGGAATTAGCCATCTGGGGCTATCGATTTTTAGTTGGGTGGGTTCGAATTTGATCTGTAGCTCCCTTAACTTCAATCTCTAGGTTCTTAGTGTTAAGGTTTAGGGTTTGGTGTATTGTGGGGGGGAGGGGGGGGAGAGAAGAATGTTCAGGAAAATCATCAAGGGAGGGCATCGGAAGCCCTCCTCCAAGTCCGAACCCAATGATCCATCGTTGTACGGATGCGGGCCGCCGGCGCCGGCGAATCGAAATTCTGGGTCGGTTACTACGACGAATGTGATCGTGAACCACGCGTCTCGGGCCGGACTCGCCTCATCGGGTCCGAACCCAATTGGGGTTGCTGGAGTAGTATCGGTTGTGCCGCCTTCGGGCTCGGTGGAGCCTCTACCGTTATTCCGAGACGTGGCGGTGTCTGACCCCCAGAACCTGTTTCTTCGAAAGTTGCAGATTTGTTGCTTTCAATTCGACTTCTCGGATACCCTGAAATCGGCTAGGGAGAAGGAGATCAAGAGGCAGAGTCTTATGGATTTGGTTGACTTTATTCAATCCGGGTCAGGTGAGATCACCGAGACTTGTCAAGAGGAAATGATTCGAATGATTTCGGTGAATATCTTCCGGTGCTTGCCACCGGCTTCCCACGAGAATACGGGTCAAGAGGGTGGCGAGCCTGATGAGGAGGAGCCATATTTGGAGCCCTCATGGCCACATTTGCAGCTTGTTTACGAGTTGCTTCGTAGATATGTTGTGTCATCTGATACGGATACAAAAGTTGCCAAGCGGTATATTGATCACTCGTTTGTGTTAAAGTTACTAGATTTGTTCGATTCTGAAGATCCAAGGGAGCGCGAATACTTGAAGATGATTCTTCATCGTATATATGGGAAGTTTATGGTTCATAGACCCTTTATTAGGAAGGCAATTAATAACATTTTCTATCGATTTATATACGAGACAGAGAGGCACGGTGGAATTGCCGAGCTTTTGGAGATTCTTGGGAGTATTATTAATGGGTTTGCATTGCCAATGAAAGAGGAGCATAAGTTGTTTCTGGTTCGGGCTCTTATACCTCTGCATAAGCCTAAGCCCATTGCTATATACCATCAGCAGCTCTCTTACTGCATCACCCAGTTTGTGGAAAAGGATTTCAAGCTGGCGGATACAGTCATAAGGGGTCTGTTGAAGTACTGGCCGGTGACTAATTGTCAGAAGGAAGTTCTCTTTCTTGGAGAACTTGAAGAAGTGCTGGAGGCTACACAATCTGCTGAATTTCAGCGCTGCATGGTTCCCCTGTTCCGCCAGATTGCCCGTTGCCTAAATAGCTCTCATTTTCAGGTTAGAAACATTCCAAATTCTCTTTGTTGGATTTCACTGTATCTTAGATGCACATTCTGGTTTACTTTCCCAGTTTGGAAACTTTGCCCGGGATGGTTACTTGTTATGAATGTTTATGAACTAGTTCACATTACGAAACTATTCGAGAGAACCGGATGTTAATGGTTCTTTTCTGCTTCTTCAGAGCTCTGCATTTACACTGTTTCTTTTTCTTTTTTCTTTTTTTAAATTAAATCACGTCATGTTACTTCCTTTCCCTTATGCCGAAATTCTCTTGGTGTGTTCTATGTTGTTTCTTCAATTGCAGTTTTGCAAAAGAGCAATGTTGGTTTAAGCACGAGGGAAATAATGTGTTGATAGAATTACTTTAAGGGCATTTTTACTATTCACTAATGAAAAGAAAGGGAAAGGGAACGAGTTTAAAAAGGAATCAAAAAATTGAGTTATCTTTCAAACTTTAACTAACTATGCGAAGGATTTCTAGAATAGTTTGCTCCAAATAGATAAATAAATACATGAATGGAACGGAAAAGGAATCACTTTCCTAATTCCCATTCCCTTTCCGGTCCATTACGAATCAGTAAACATGGCCTAAGATCCATTGATGCACTTAATATCTTTTTTACTTCTAATCTCTTTGAAGCAACGTAATCTTTTATAATCCTTTCAAACCCAGAAGCTAGAACATCTTAAGCCATTTTTGTTTGGTAAGTTGGTATTATTCCCAGTAAGATTAAATATCACCTGCTTTAAAGAAACCTTCTCATTGTTATATTCTATTTTGGTCGGCTTGAGCTAATATTAAATTGAAGGAGGTGACTTCTTCAACCTATGTGTTTCAAATCTCTATTGTTTTTTGCACTAATTTGGTACTTGCTATCTGGGCTTTTTAAGATTGCAACGAACAAATTCTTGATAGCTGATCCATATGCATGAGTTCTTTTGGGAGTGTGCTCCTTACTCGTAAATATAAATGTGTTACTGGAACTACAAAACCACATGGTTTAGACATCTTTCTTAACCAAATCTGCTGTACGCATTGCAGGTGGCAGAACGAGCCCTCTTTTTGTGGAATAATGAGCACATTGTGAGCTTAATTGGTCAGAATCGAAGTGTGATATTGCCAATTATTTATGAGGCATTGGAGAAGAATATCCAGAGTCATTGGAACCAAGCTGTTCATGGGCTGACCGTCAATGTCCGGAAAATGTTTTTGGAGATGGATGCTGAATTGTTGGATGAGTGTCAAAGGGAGCACGCTGAGAAAGAAGCCAAGGCCAGAGAAGTGGAGGAGCAGAGGGCGCTGACGTGGAAGAAATTGGCTGATGTGGCAGCACAAAGAAGGGAAGATGATACATAGTTAAAGTTTGACACTCTAATTACTTGGGATGGAATCAGATGTGTGACAAATTAGGAGATTAATTCATCAATGATGTTAAATCTGCTCTTCCCATTTTGGTGCTATTCTTTTTTTTTTTTTTCCTCTCTTTCTTTTCTTAGTCTAATTTTTTTTTTTCCCTATCTTTATATATTTTTTCTATCTCGGCTTCGATTATTAAAATTCTCGGATAAGCAGCTATAACTGTAATTTATAATGTACGGGAATTTGTTAGAAACAAGCTGCAGATTAAGAATGATTTTGTGAAAACAATATTTGTCTTTTTGGCTCCAGTAAGGATGTTCATCAATTACACACATCAGCTTATCTAATGTACTTAATTAATTTGGAGAGGTCCACAGTCAGTTTTATGCTTGTCCAGATTCAATATATTTGAAACAAAACATATCCTCTTTATTTTTTTTCCTTATGAAAAAAAAAATGAAATCTCCAAAAAGAGGCATACTGTATCATATTATGTAGTGAGATACGCGATAAGGGATTAGATCAATCAATGAGTAAATTTCACATGTCAATTAAAACTATAGTATACTTGTGCTTGATATACGTACATAAGAGTGCGGTCCAATTAAATTGAGTAAACACTCTATAGAATGGATTGAACGATAGTGAACTAAGTGAAATTGTGAGTATAAAAACACGAGAGTGGATTGAATGATAGTGAACGATGTGAAATTATTCATAATTTCCACCGATGTGTTTGACGAATCACCGTTACTGAAATAGCTAATCCAAAGGAATACAAGATTATGAATGTGTCACATGATATTATGGCAACAAAAAACCAATAGAATTAAAATACCCATTTTCAGTTTTTAAAGCTAACCAAAATATCATTTTCGCTCCAAACAAGGTGTCTCAGGTTCTAGAAGTAACTGTGGGGATTTTTTATTTTTTATTTTTTATTTTTTGGGTTTAAATAAGAACAAAAAAATGATCTCCCCTCCAAAAAACCAAAAACAAAAAAAAAATAAAAAATAAAAAAGAGCTGATCTATTCGAGGGAAGAAAAAACAGGGACAGGGAGTCTCAAAACCACAAGTGGTTCTGTTTATCCAGAAAATTATCTATCTTTATATCTGGGCTTCGTTCTTTGTAATCAAAACCAAGCAGAAGAAGAATTGAGAACTGGCCATGTCCCGAAGAGGAGGAGGAGCAGGAGCTTCACTGCAAAAGGACGCCCCATGGAGGAACTCGTCAGTGAAACCCATCCCCAAAATCCACCATTCCCCTATTCTCCGCGTCCCCAATACTCCTACTTACAGTTACGCCCTCTCCATCATCAAGGTCCTCTTCCTCTTCCTCTTCCTCTTTCTCTCTCTTTTTCTCAATTTCAAATAATGGGTTTTGTTTTTTGACATGGGAAAGTGTTCATTTTGCAGGAACCCAATCCAGTAGGGACTGGTTTAGCTCAGGAAGCCATTGTGGAATCGGCTGGCCCTGATTGCATCGTCCCTGGACAGATTACACCCATCAAATTACTTGGTCTCAAGGTGCCCCCTATTGTTTTTATGGCTTCATCAATGAATGAATATGTTGTATTTGATTCTTTTGATGTATTTTGGTTACATGTATATGTATTTTTCTTTCAGTTTAGAGTATTTGACTAATCTCTTTGTGTGTAATTTGACGTTTATTTATGTTATCTGTTTTTGAGCCAAGGCAATAATGTGGAGAACTAAGAGTCTGATATGTTTCCTCTAGAACGCAGCCATATTATCATGATTTGAACCAGAGTTTGTGTAGTTCTATCTGTAATCTGTATTCTATGCTCTACTACTTGGTATACTGCCTAAAGAGAACCCCTGTTTTCTGCACTTAAGCTTTTTTTCCTGTGACTGTTGTTTCAATGAAGCTTGTGACATAATAAAGTGATTTCTTGCTATGTCTGATTGAAGTTTCCTTCAAATTGTATTCGTTATTCTCTCTTGATCATTGGTTTTGTTTTGTATTCTCTCAAGGATTATTCGTAATAGAGTTTGTGCAAAATTGAAGCAGCATAGAGCTCAAATTAGTGATATTCTTCATGTTTTTTTGGTGGATGGTTTGCTCGTTGTGTCTGCCTTATAAAATTTGCCCTCGATCTTTTTAATTTTTCATCTCAACCCCGTTTATTTTTCTATATGATTTCCAATTTGCTTGCAGGTATGGCCGATTGAGGTTAACCTTAAATTTTTGGAACCAGTTGGAAAAGAGCTTAAGTTGCTTGGAAAGGTATAACTGCTTATTCTTGATTTGTGTGTTGGTATATATTTTTCTATATACATTTTGAAACTATATAATTTTCTATGCCGAATGAAGAATGAATAGACGTCTACTCGTTTGAAATGTTTCTAAATCAACTAAAAGGACCTAAGATTAGTTCCATTTTAAAACTTTCTCGAGATGGAATATTGGGGTGGTGATGTAAAGATGGAACTCTTATCACAACAAGTCTAGAGACAATGATAAGCTCTTTAGCCGACAACTATGTTCAGAGTCTCGCTTTTGTGGTTCTGCTGAATATATGATTCTCTGCTTTCATTTTTCTGTAATGAAAAAGCATGCATTGGTTGTCTTTTATATGATCTCAGTCATTATAATCAATATTTCTGCTTCGTCTCTAAAGTCCTGACTAATGCATTGGTTTCAATTCTATGATGTAGTTCATGGATGATGCTGTCAAGCTTATGGATAAATCATTTATTGATCGTTAGCGCCTTGGGCTTTGCACTATCTACAAAACAGGTTGCTGACAGGTTTTGGGCTCAAATTTTTGTTTTCTTTGTTATTCTTGCGATGAAATGGAAGCCTGGCCGGGAAGAGTAGCTATAGTAGGTCTCCGTTTTCTCTGTCCTCTTTCTTCTTCTGTCTTAGACCGATTATTCTCTTTTTTGGTGCTGTAGATTGTGTGATTTTGTGTTTTCAAGTTTAAAGTGTATGCAACATTATTACTTTGCTAAATTTAAATAAATGTTAGGCCAGTGCGATTTTCTTTCTAGTTTTTTATATTTGGAAGGCTTACCCATTAGTGATATGTCGCTACTCAAATGGTCAAGTTTGCCAACCTTAATTTTCCAACTGTAAAGTCATAGGCTGAACATGCAAAAATGAAGCTCTTGGCCTCCAAATACACATCCCATTGTAATGTGGCACATCAATATATTGTAATAATTTGATCGTTATGGTTTTGGACACTAGATCATACCTACTTGGCTTTTGAGAGATGCGAAAAATTGTTCTTTCTGAATGTTGAACAGGAGAAGCACCGAAGTACAATTCCGTCTGCAATTCCATCCATTCACATCTATGGTGGAAAAATCACAAATAATAGGATCTAGAATACGACCAAAGTACAAGGGAGTTGACTGTGTTTTGATCATTGAAACTTGAAAAGATAATCGAGTAAACCCTTTGAGGGAGACTCCTAGTGGTGAATCCAATTACCTATTCAAAGTTTATTTTTTTTTTCTTTTTTCTGAACTGCTCGATGCAGTGTGATAATATGTATTGAATACTACTAATTAAGGGTATGTTCACTCCTCTGTAGTGAAAAGAATGATCAAAGGTATAGTCACTAATCTGAATGAAAAGAATGATCAAAGGTATAGTCACTAATCTGAATGAAAAGAATGATAAAAGAGAAAAGGTTTGGAGATGAATGTGAAAGACTTCTTTTTTTTTTCCCCTAGTTATGTGTGGATATGTCAAAATTGTCTCCTGATATGTAAGTAAACACTAGAATGGATATAAAGAGAAATTCTTATTCTATATCTGTTACTGTCCATTACGGATTAATAAAGGTTCATAAGACAAGAAATAATGAAAGGAAAGATTACAGTGATAATAACTTGAAGAGGCCTTTTGTAACTCCCACTTCCAGAGGGGACGTGATCAGCGGCATATCTCGAGTCCACGTTTGCTAAAGTAGAGAGAAAATCTATTCCAAAGATTCAAGTCTTGGTTCACTTTTCTGCATAACCTACTAAAGCGTTATCCTGTTTCTTAATTTCCCTTTTTCTATTACTTTTTGTAACTGCTAGAGACAAAATCCTATCATCAAACAGCAATAGTATAATAATTAAGTATTCTTTTGGGTCCTAACTGTTGAAGGCCAACGTCCTTAAAAAAAATTGGTGACGCAAGAATGGAAGATAGAACTACACATCCCATATCCTTAGCTTAAGGAACGATTATTGACAATTATATTCATGGACAAATGAAAATGACCTAAATATTAAAGTTCACCTTATTTGTTATTAGCTTAAATATTATGTAAGCCAATGGTGGGTGGAGCTCCCACAAACTAGCTAGTTACTGGTGTTGTCCACCGTGCGAGTGTTTCCGGTCACTCTTAGCTCTTTTTGGTCCTTTTGTCCTTTTTCCACCAAATCTTTGCAAATTGGTATAAAAGTGACTTTACAACTCTCTTTTCTTTGTAGCAGACAAACCAAAATGGAGTACCAAGCAGAAGCCATGCAAGGTGAAGATCAACTGCGTAAAGGGATGTGGCTCGAAGAGGAGGACGAAAGACTCGTCTCTTATGTTAAACTTATGGGAGAGAAGAGATGGGATGCACTAGCCAAAGCTTCAGGTACATCTTTAGATAACAAAAATATTGATGCTGTTCATTTTGAAGAAAGTGCGTGAATCAACTGATCCGTAGCTCATGATTAATCATATTGTTTAATTTGTAGGTTTAAGGAGGAGTGGTAAGAGTTGCAGACTAAGGTGGCTAAACTATCTTCGTCCGAATCTAAAGCATGGCCAAATCAGTGTTGAAGAGGAGAACATCATCCTTCAACTTCAAGAGCGATGGGGAAACAAGTAAGGTTTCTTGAGGATTTTACTTAAGCCTTTTATCATATGCCATTAGGATTGGTATTGCTCTCCAAGTATTAGTTGCTTATTGTAAATTTTTCTGGCCAGATGGTCGAAAATTGCGCGAAGATTGCCAGGAAGAACGGATAATGAGATCAAGAATTACTGGAGAACCCATTTAAGGAAGAAACTAACACAAGTTCAAGAAGGAAATTCCAAGTACGAATTAGAGAAGGCCAAAGAAGATATCTTGTTTAAGAATAAAATTGATGAGTCAGTCAGTACTAGTGATGATAAAAAATGGAACGGTGAAACTGATCAGTATGGCTCAGCTGATCAGGATTTATGGGGAAGTAGCAGTTGGGATAATTCCTCTGACGCTTCCGGGGTATCAGCAGACTTTGCTTTGACGAGTTCACCATACGAAAACCGCTTAATATCAGATTGGATATCTGAGTTTTCTAATGAGCAAACAAGGGAAATGAACTACTATGATGAATGTAATAGCGCAGTATTTCAGTCTGAGAGTTCCTATCTGGAAAATTGGACTCCTGATGATCATGATCAATGTGACACGTGGAGCTGTTCGGTTTTCCTCTGGGACATGAATTAAAGAATAATAATGTCCCGGATAATTTGTACAAAGTTTTTGAGTTGTGAATATTTTATAAAGAAAGCTTCAAACTGATGTAATATATTTAATTAGCATGTGTTATCGCCATGAAGTTATGTTCAAAATTGATAAATCCGTACTTTTATATTGGAAAATGCTAAAAAGTACCTCTGTTGTGTTGTTCGCTAGTAGCATTATATACTAAAAAATGTAAAAAGGAGTAAGACCTGCATGTAAATTTTTTGGTTAGTCATAAACTTCTTTAGTATATAATGTTAAGCATCGTATGTGTATGTCTCGTGTCATTGTTCTTTATAAATGCGTAGTTTCAAATAACTTTAGCGGCTCTTAACAATATTCAGTAGGACTAGGGTCATGCACCGAAGAGTAAGGCTTACTGCTCAGGCCTTTGGTGAACATTCTTATCACTGCCTAGAAGACTCTTATGGTAAAATCCAAGGGTGATATGCAATACAACAGTTGCCCTCCTCCAGGACTTTTTTTAAAAAAAGTTCACCAACTAATAAAGACGAGGTATCATCTGATCAAGTACACTCGTGCCTTTAACATTAGTTATTCTAAAATATTGCACAAATTTAAGTTAAAGGGTTTAAAAAAATTAATGCAGTATACAGAGTGTGACAGAGAATAAAATTTCGATATACGTTTGCCTTTCGTGCTTTACATACCAAAAATAGAATGAGATCATAACGATAAGATTTATAATGTAGTTTAAGTTTTTTTATAATCTGAATGATATCAAAACGAAATTAATAGGTAGCATGTTAAGCAAAGGGACAGATAAGCAAGTTTCATATAACTCAACAACGTGGGGTCAAGGTTAACGAGTTGTGTCGGAATTCCTTTCTTATATACATCTATTTATATATATAATATAGCAATACACACATCATTATCTAGGAAGCAAGGCTTGACAATCTTGGAGATCTCATTCCTCTCTTTTTATCTCCAACAGTTTTTTCTCTAGTCGTTTCAACTATCTTTTATATCATCTGATCTCTCTTCTCAAACTCTTTCAAACTGACTGAAAATAAATTCAAGCTAAAAAACAAGAGTTAAGACGGCTAGGTCATACCATAAAGGGTAGAAATACAGTTCCTAAGGATCTGTCAGTAATTGAAAAAATCTTATCAATCATCTGGACATGAAAAATGAAAAAGAATGGTATCATATGCAATTAATGTTCCTGATGCATATTAGTCCTCTAGTGCGGTGTTTCATATTTAACTTTATAACGTACTTATATATATAGAATCTAATACACGAACTTTAATATGTCGAAATTTATGTAGTATTAAGGTTCATGATTAGTTGGTTGTTATCATTAAATAATTCATAAGAACCCAATTTACAAATAATAATAATAATAACAATAATAATAATAATAATAATAATAATAATAATAACACAAATGGTTGCTCGTGGCTACTTGATGATCTTTTTCTTTTTTTTTTTTTTTTGGAGCAACCAGATTAAAGCTTGCATGCAACAGCCAATAATATATGTATGCACGCTTGTAGATCTTGTAATCTTGATGGCAAAGAGGTTTGGTTCAGCATAATAAAAATATCGCAGATTGGAGAAGATAACATTAAGAAACTACATTATGATATTGAGCAAGCAACAGTGATCTACATGAATTGATATCATCAACAAGCCCTTCATATATAAATATATATTTTTTTATATGCTTTAATAAGGACACAAAGATCATACCCTATAATTCTCACATTAAAAAAAAATGGAGGAGCTGAATTTGGCATCAAAAACCTACCGGCATAACGTCACCTTCTATCTGTCTACATATCTGGCATGGCACTAATACTTTGTATTTATTTAGTTGGTAGCAGCTTATTAGATTGAAGGGATATAAAGTTCAAAGCGAACTATTTCAGCAGTCATTCAGATAATATGAGCTCATTAATTTTGGTGTTTCAAGAACATATATGAACTACATGGAAACTACGCCATCTTTGTTTGTCCATATTATTAGTCACTCGTGGATTTTCTTTTACAATAAATTGTAGCTTAACTTAGAAGGATAATAATAATAATAATTGGAGCCAGGATAGGAGCCCCTTTTCCGGTGGAAATTAACAAAAGCTCTCTCTTTGGACTAGTATATTATATTTCGACCAACAATACTTTCTAATACCATGTTGGGCCTTGGTTTTACTTCAAAATTAATCATGCATGTATCTTCTAAAGTTCAGCTCACTGCTTGGCGCCTAGTTGGTTTAGCTATGCATTTTATGAATAAACAAATGGAACTTAACTAGACGAAACAAAGCCAAAATCCAAAAGTAGTACACTAGTCTTTCCCCTCTTGATGATCAATGTAAAATTATGAAAACAACAGTCGAGTTAGATGAAAATCGGCAGATCGCATGTCTTTATGCATTTCTACCAAAACAAGAACTTTTTTTTTTTGGGAATTTTCTTGTGACTTGAGGGATTCCCATGTTTTTTATAAATTGAGCTGATCACTCTCAAAGTGTCATAACTTATTTTTTATAATAAAGTGGGTTTCAGGGGTAGAATACCAAAATAACAAGCTTGATAGTGATAATATCAATGAGCAGAAGAGAATAAAGGCAGACGAACGTAACGTAGAAATACTGCTTCCAGACATATCATCTGTATAGTCAGGTCCTGATCCTAAACCGCTTCTGCCACCATTTGGTCCTGTGCTCCACATCCCCACGTTGTTGTCCCTGCTCATACAAATTTTTGCATTATTATCTCAATGTTCAGCTCCCATATTTTGCATATAGTCATTTTCCTTTTCTATCTGGTAAAGTACCAACTGTGGTATATTTATAAACAATGTTACGGGCACAGTACGACTATGTATAAATTTTAGACAGAACACAAAATTTTTATGAGTCTCACAATTTTATTAGTACGGTGCTCTTTATTCTTTATATTTTAAGCATTGCTATTTAACGCGAATGGGTTCTTATCATGGTTTCATAGCCTCTTGTGATTCGTGCCACAATATTTTTTTATTATATAATTATAATTTATGAACAATAAAGTACTTTAGTACTATTTAACACTCAGTGGTGAAAGACTAATAATTAGCCAACGACTAGGATGAGAAGTTTTTTTCCTTTTATTTTACGTTGGTTATAGTAATAGTGACGTCACATCCAACCGACGACGAATTTTTGTTTCGCTTTCAAGACAGGGTCTAGATACTACTAATATGAGTACACATGTTGGTCCAAACGTATTATTGGGGTTTTGGAGGATCTAATCAGCCAGCCTAGCACCACCCTAGTGACTTTGGTTTGAAAATTTTCTCCTAGTGTTTGATAATAATAATCAAAGAAAGAAAAAAGTGAAAGTTGCAAGAAAGAAAAGAAAGGAAAAAAGTGTGAAATTATTTGAAAAAAAGCAAATACAAGGCGCAAAAATAAAAATAAAAATATAATTACCTGCCACCAACTCCGAGTGGACCAGCGTGGAGGGTGAGCATATCGATGAGCACGGCGGACTTGGGCTCCACACTGTAGGCCTTCTCGTACTTAACCTCAACACCCTCTCCTGATGCCACAAAGAAGGCCCCATTCACCATTATATCACCCTCCGTTCTCCAATTCCAGCTCCTCCACTCCTCTTCTCCCGTCTCCACTCGCTTTGTCACCTGCCAATTATCACCACAAACCATACCACCATACAAAATTAGGAATTCAAATCTTGATTATAATTAATTTTATAATTTTATCCTGATTTTATACTCGAGTAAGGCACCAAATTTAGACAAGAGAATATTCGATGAGTTTAGATAATCGACAAGAGATAATACTTATAAAAAGTTGGTTGTACTTGTATTTCTATGCAACGGTGCTTAACATCACATGTTAATAGTAGTGTCAGGCCAATCACCACACAATTTATCTATGAGACATATAATGGTAAGAGTCATGCTATTTTAGCAACACATGTCTCATTTTAGTATTTTGTTTACGTGTAAGTGTCCTTCGTTAGTGAATACCACCACTGCCCTTTAATAATATTTCTTTTTTAATTCTTTTCTAACCATTTTCTTTTAAAAAAATTTTTAAAAAAAATGACTGTGACATCAATTTTTTTATTAATTAGACATAAAAACAAAAAACATACTTCTTTAGCATTACGGTCGGTTGGGGCAGTGTAGCGATTGCCTTGGCTGTTAATGGTGGGGCTGCCGCTGCCGCCGATGGCGTACATTTCCCAGCGAGTGAAGTCGTTGTTGACAACGTGGATGTAGCCACGGCGGCAGCGGGGCATGCGCTGGACGAGCTTCTCGCCGAAGTGGTTGAAGGCGATGGTGACTTGCATGCCTGAGTCAGGGGTGTAATCGTCGCTGTGGCCGAGCAGCATTACCTCATTGTGGTGGGAGAAGTAGTTGTTCGATATGGTGATCCCGGTGGACCCCATCACCGCGTCTATTAGGCCGTCCTTGCAGTGTGACAGCGAGCAGTGATCGATCCATAGGTCCTTTGCACCGAAGATGGAGATTCCGTCACCGTCTGATTTTGTTCTCCAACCATAGTGTGATGGGCTCGACCGGACATTAGCCTCCCCTGAATTCACAAAACATTAGTAGATGTTAATCATTTGTTACTTTCTCTTGCACCACTAATAACTAACTAATACTTAGCACTATGTACTAATGAAACGAAAATGTTAAAAAGATATTAGTGGTAAGATCCACCTTATAATTAGAGTCCAGAAAGTAAAGATTCCAAAGTAACCTTCTGCCAATTAAAGCCTTAATAAAGGTTTTCAAATCAATATGAATTAGTGAAATTAATCGATATATTAGAAAGGAAAATGCTAAAAATAACTTGGTGAAAAACAGTATTATCTTAAGTTGGCATTGTCAAATGACTAAAATATCCCTAATCACAATATGACTCACATGAATTAGACTGTGGTGATTTATATATATACTTGCGTCTATATATCAAAAAAGAAAATAACCCCTAAACTCTAAGCCTAATCAAGTAGACTGAGGTGTGTGTACTGACTTGAGTCAAGTAGGCCAAGATTCGTGTATAATAAAATAAAATACTAAACTATGGAGTGTGCTTTGAAAAAGAGGGTTGTCATATAATCAAGTTGTCTCAACATCTTTTACGGTAATCCATTATTAAAACTGTGTTATTTACCTTATGTTTATCATGTGTTGGGGCCGGCCAGATTCATAAAAAGTGTAGCTACATACATTTTTCCTTTATATCCCAATATCTATACAAGTACACCTTTAGCCTCTTAACAAGTAATATCTAATATCGGATACATTGGACATCCAGAATCTCTTTTCCTTAAGGTTATACTTTACAAAAGAATAAAACCCCCCTAGCATGACCATTGAAACCTTAAAAATAAAAAATAAAATAAAATAAAAAACGAGAACAATGAAATAAAAATCATAGTACAAAAAATTTAGAGAATTTGTCTACCTGAGGAATAACAATGATGAATATGAATGTTGTGTATAATGACATTGCTTATATACTGCAGAGTGATGCAACCACCACCCACAATGTGGACATTAGCTCCTCGCCCATCCAAAGTCTTGTAGCTGTTAAAGATGAGCTCTTGAGACAGCTTTATGAGCATGTTCGCGGGGAACACAATCCACAATGGCTCCTGCTGAATCACCGCATACCGAAGAGTCCCCGGCCTCGGGTTGACAGCATCATCGTCTGAGCTATCAGTGACAATGTAGTACTCTCCACCCTTGCCACCCAGAGCGTACTGGCCGAACCCGATAGCGCAGTCGGCCAGCCGCTGCCTGTTGTTAGGCCAGTCCGGGTCACATTTCCAGCAGTCATCAATGGGGTTGCCAGTTAGGCATGAAGAAGTCGATTGGTCTTTTTGGGATGTTTGCAACATTTGCCTTCTTGCAATGGAAGCATTCACTTTCCTGGAAAAAAAAAAAAATTTGAAGGGAAAATAAAATGTGGGAAGCTGTGAGTGAAAAGAAAAATCAACATTGCAGGTTAAAAAACAGAACACATTGTGGAAAACAGGGGAGATCCTACATTACAATGAGACTAAAGTTTTTGAAAATAGAAATCCTAGTGCCAAAACACAAGCCTTAAACATAGTGTTTTGAGTTCTGTAAGAAAATGGAGACTTAAAAGGGCTCTTGTTTTTTATACCTATGAACTTCATGAGCCACCTGTTCAGGAAAGGGGTGCTGACCAGGAAGAGTGAGGGTGAGGTTGAGAGTTGCGCCACCAAGACATGAAAATGAGCTCAAAAGAGAGATAAGGACAATGCAGGTTCTTCCAAGCATCTTTGATGAAGTAAAGAGTGGTACTCAGGATAGTAGTAGCTAGACTAGAGAGTTCACTACTACTCCCACAAGTCCTACTTTTTCATGTTTCTGAAAAATGGAAGTTAGAACTCACAAAAGAGACTCATGTTTGGAAAGTAATTAGCCTAATTAAGAAGATGTACTAGTGAATAGTTTGAGCTTCTATGAGTGGATTAGTGGAGAAGATGGTAATTAACTTTGTACAGGGTCACTTCTCTCTCACACTCAGCTCACTGACTCTCTCTCTCTCTCTCTCTCTCACATTCATTCTCACTGTGCTTAGCAGTATCATTTCGGTTCTTTATTTATAGTCATTGTCAAGGACTTTTCATATATTCACTTAACGAGGTAAAGTGCAAAGAAAGAGAGAATTGAGATTTTATCCCGCCTGGTATGGAGGAAAATGATCTCCATTAGTGTGCCTTTTTTAGGTATTGGGAGCTTAGCCGTAAGGTGAATATTGTTGTTTATAACAATTGAGATGGAATTACCATAATACCATTGTGATACACTTTATAGGACTTTGTAACCTCGAGTGGTTGATGACATGGCAGAATCCCATTGCGCCAATACGTCTAGGTCCATGCAACATGGAGAGACGTAGGTAAAGTGGTTGGTATCCCTTGTGCTTAATCCGACCTTTTGACTTAACAACAGTTTAAAGTCACCAGTTTGAAGCTAACCACACTACTGGTTTCACTGCGTTCGTCTCGAGTAAACTCAAATTCGGCTAGAATCTCAAAACTTGCAACAGAATTAATTAAGAACCAAAACAAAAATAGCTTCTCCAAATTTGCTTTAGATTTCGCTGATAAGATCTATATACATGGATTTTCTCTCACACCCTTTATTCTTTTTCTTTTGCTTTTGGTCATTACACTGAGCCGTGAGGCCAAATCTATTGAGTGACTTTCACAAGCTATTGAAAATTCCAGTATATTTCATTAGTTGCCTAGATGGTCCTGTGTGGAATCCAATATCCAATTACGTAAAATATATAGCCCAGTAACCAATGGAAAATGAAATGGAGCCTCTCGGCCTGAGAATCCGGGGAACAGACTGATCAGTTTCCTCATCATCCATACCATCTTTTTCAACCCAAGGGCCCCACTAAAAAATAAAAGATTTTTAGAAAAAATTCCCATTTATTTATTTTTTTTTTTATTTTTCAAATTCTCTATTTACCTTTTTCTTTCTTTTTTAAAAAAAGATTAAAACATAATTATTGGTATCATCTCCTCTGTCTCTTTGGTAATTTTGAAAATAATAGGCACAATAAAACTGAAATGACTTGACTCAATTCCACTCGAAAGATAATTCTAATTTCCATTCTCACTAATAAATCCCAATAATACGCTGCCCATTGGCGAAACATAGTACTACTAAAGTCATGTTATAAAGTATCAAAATCTGAACACATTCTAACTACACGAAGAAAAATGAGAGGCATTTTAACCGTTGCACCACTCTTTGTGGTTCCATTGCGATTTACCTTTTTTTATTTTTGCTTGAAGTCCTATTATGATTTACTTGTTTTAATTAGTTCCTCATCTTTTACATTTCTTGTTTGTTTTTCTTTTTCTTTTTCTGCATAACTTACAAAAGATATGTCCATATTTTAGCTCATAATGATAAAAATCTATCTTGGCTTTAGTTATATAATTGTCTTGTAGCCCAAAATTTCAGCTTTAACCCAACAGAAGGTGGAACATCTCAATCTTTGCAGCTGATCTCATCTGTCTTCTGAGTTTCTGCAAATAGGTGTCCGCCATTGTTGAATCTCTATAAGAGTTACATAAGCTGTTTTCATATTCTTTTCCTCTCGAACATGTAAAATGAAGTAGAAAAAAGCTTCTCCCATCTTTAACCAAACCGGGCCCATTTAGTTAAAGGCTTAAAGAACCAAGCACCAATGGCCTACTTCTTTAGGTTCCTTGAGCTAGCTTTTGAAAATCTTGGTAACATATATTAAGAATATACCACAATGAAAAGAACTTAATTAGTACCTCTTTAGTCTTGGTTTCTGCAAATATGCGTATTCCTTGATTGTGTTTTCAAACCAGTACCAAAATTTCAGTTTAAAATTTTGGCTTTTGGATAATGTATTGGAAGAAAAAATTTCGTCTTGAAATGATTGAGGTAAATAAGTAACTTAGTTTTGATCCTGGTTTTGGCTCCCCACAGTGAATGAGTGACTGCACATGCTGCCCATGTACCGAGCCACTTTTTGACTTAGGTGATACTCGGTGGGCCCCCGTTAATTTGACTAAAGCAAGACTGTGTCACTGTGCATGATGCTCTAGGGTCCCAGGCTCTTTGAAATGTGACTTTGGTGGTTTGCAGTTCTAATATGTGGACTTTAAAGACTTTAAATTATAAGTGTCCATGAACAAATATATTGCCTTCGCCAAAGTCAATAATCACGACATTTTAGTAAAATGGCCTAATCAATATTGTTATGTACATGATACATTATGCCTCATCGATGCTGCCTTGCATTTATATTACTTTTCTTGGATCTGTTTCCTGATTCTTATCACAAAATAAGAATTTGGACACAGGTATCATAAGCATTTCTTATCACAAAAAATATTTTTCAGTGCTCACCTTCTCCGAGAATCCAAGAAATGCTTCCCAAATCTAAAAATCACTATGTAATATTTTCACTAAAGCATGCAACATTTTACTTGAAGCATGTAACATTTTTACTTTAACTGGTGCCTCATTATTTGGGTGGGATATTATACAGGCAAGCTAGGTACGTAGAATTATGCATGTTAGTCGACGTTGTGCAGTTAAGAATCAATCATGCATGCAGCCATGGAGGCTGCTGATCATGTCTTTCAAGACGTGAAGATCCTTTTCATGTGCTTCACTTTTTGTTTAAAAATCAAAAGTGAACAAGTATAGATTTATCTATCCATACCAGATTAATACTGTAGCTCCCAAAACGGATAATTAAAGTCTCGGGGAAAAAACACTATAGAAAGGAAAAATTAGAATGGGAGGGTTCTATACGCATATTAATTTCGATGTAGCTAGGGGTTTCCTACCCAAAGATCACCAATCATAATACATCTTTATTTCTAATGTTTGGGCCCATCAGAAGAATATTACTCCCATATGACCTTTTTTTTGGCACTTTAGCTTATCCGATATGGCTAAAGTAGAATCTTATTAACATATAGAAGAAAAATACTGCATTACCAAAAAAACAATAGAAGAATACTGGAATACTATTAGAATATAGGTGCGTAAGCTCTAGCTTTAGTAAATGCAGTGGTATACAAACTATTAAAATATAATCGTAAAGATGATTTTAAAAAAAAACAAAAACAAAAACAAAACATAACAAAGCGCGGAATCTTTGCAAACTTGTTGGTATAATAGAAGAACATTATTATAGATTTGAAGCTAATAAAGGTTAGTTCGCATGCACCTCGTGAGGCACGCTCGTCGTCGTCGCTACGCCGTAGATTGCGGCGGGAGAATTGTCGTGATTATATTTATTGTAATATAGATACAGTGAAAAATATATCAAAATGATGGTTGCATGTCATCTTCTTAGCTAGGACATAGTACATGATTTCATGCTCTTAATCTACTTTTTTGTTTTTTTTTTAAACACAGTATTATTAGTTAATTAGATAGTTCCATTCAAGAGTTTAAGCATATAACTTTTCTTAACGGAAATACTGGAGCCAGGTCTCAAGAGTCACCATCTGCAGCAAGATGTTTTGATACAATTCGTTGTTATTTATGTTAAAAGTAGTAACCTATTGTTTTTTCAAAAAAAAAAAAAAAAAAAAGGGTAGTAACCAAAGTATTTCACGTATGTAACCTAAGTAGACTCGGACATGTTTTTTATGAGAGGTTGATGACTTTTAGTGGTTATACTTTTTAGTATGAAATCTTCTCACTTTTGCTTCTCAAAAATTAATACTAACCTTCAAAAATTAATTCTGTTCATCAATACGAGCCTTGTACCCAATTTGACGAGTCCAAAGTTCGAGCCCAATCGTCTATCTAAGCCTATGAGGACTGATAGAGTTGAAGGCCCATCTCATTACCTTTACTCTCTTTTTCTCTATTTTTTTTCGAAACAAAAAACAAACAAATGGTTATTTTCCCATTTGATGGTTGACTCCCTCAACAAAATTAAAAAAAAAAAAAAAAAAAGAGTTTAGTTTTCTCTTTTTGCCTTTCAAGTTTTTCCAATGAATTCTTTCAACTTAAAAGCCATTAATTACAGAATTTCCTTTAAGTTTTGCTCTCAAGTAAAGCAATTACAAAGAAAACGCGTTACCAAGACCACACCCTTAATTCTGCAAAACATTACAGTCTTAGTGAGATTTTTCCATATGCACGCATCAAATTTCACAACTTCCCATTGACATACTTCTTGGCTTAAATTTATACAAGTTACACATATTCATACGTAAAGTAGCTCATAGCCCCATATAATATATATATATATATATATATATATATATATATATATATGTTGCCAATCTAATAGGTATTTTTTTTCTTTACCTATGGGTAGGTATTTTTTTTCTTTACCTATGGGTAGGTATTTTTTTTTTAGCCGTTGGATCACTATTTAATGGTGATCCAATGATTATAATGAAGTACATAAAAAGACGTGCATCATTAATGCTCTTTTTCTCTCTTATTTTTTACAATAAAAAAATATGCATGCTCAATTTTTATTGGTCAAAATGATACCTATGTATAGGTAAAAAAAAAATACCTACTGGATTAGTGCCCATATATATATATATATAATGGTTGCTAATCTAGTAGATTTTTTTTTATGTAGGTGCTAATTTTTTTTTAGTCGTTAGATCATCTAATAGCTATAATTAATAATTATAATGAGATTCATAAAAAGATTTTTATCATTAATTTTTTTATTTTTTATTATAATAAAATGTATATAGTAAATTTTTATTAGTCAAATTGATATTTATACATAAGTAAAAAAAAAAATATCCACTCAATTGATATTCATATATAATTATATATATATATATATATTACTAATCTAGTAGATATTTTTTTTACTTATATACAGATATTATTTTTAGCCGATAAATAATCATTTAATAGTGATTTAATAGATATAATAAGATATATAAAAAAAATTTGTATTATTAATATTTTTTTCTTTTACTTTTAATATAAAAAAAATATAAATTTTCATTAACTAAAATAATACAATACAAATTTTCATTAACCATTATATTGGTGACTATATATATATATTACAATTAACAATGCGCCACCGAAGCGAAGCAACAGGTGAGCTGATAAAACTTGATTTGACCTCCCAAATCAGACAGAAACTGGAGTCACCACCTAATCAGCAGAGTATTTTATTGTAACATAGCTCGATATAACTAATTATATAGCTTTATTAGGGACATGCCCCCACTATTTCACAAGTTGCAAAACCATGCCACAGCTATTATTGCATGATACACGATAGAACAAGATCTTGGGCATGATTTTCTACTGGGGTTTGGGACTGTCCTTGTTGGCCATTATTGTTCTAGCCATCAAAGGCTTCCCTTGGAATGCTATGATGATTGTTCACATCAGGCTCATCACCCAACTGATCAGTGCTCTCCGCCGTCCGATCTTGATGATCATGATCAGATGTGGAAACGGCGTCGTTAGAGTTACCAATCTCAGTCTTCATCGCCAGTGCCCTGCGACTGCTCATGCTCCTTGCAAAGCAAGAGCTCATCAGAAGTACTAGTAGAAACAGTGGTACTATGAGGGTTTTTATGGTTTTATTAATTAAACTAGCTAGGCTATTACTTATATTCCAAGTCATTTGGTTGATATTTATAGAAGATAGTGATCAGTTAGTGGAAAGGTTCAAAGAAATTGAAAAATCTTAGTGCGGCAATATCAATTCCCCTATTCTAGGTCGTATCAGAAGTTCCCATCAAGTGCTCTGGTACTATTACTCCACATTATCCTGATATGTTTTAGTTTGTACTTTATTTTTATTCTTTTTCCACACAAGAGTGTGGAACTTTATTTTTATTCTTTTTTCCACACAAGAGTATGGAATTTGTCGATTTTAATCCCCAAATTGATGAGAAAGCAATGCTTTGTCACCACTATATATCAAACCTGATATCTGAATTTGTTATCACGGAATCCTTAGAGCTAGTTAGGCATATACTAATTTATATGAGAAAAAAATAAATTAAGCATATAGTACAGATCATAACAAATATCTTAATTAAGAAACTATAAATTAACTTATAAGGAAAGAATTAATGCCCGATACTTGAGATTTTGTGGCCAATTTCTTGTCCGTATAGCTAAACTATATTCATACACATTATTATATCAATGAATGTGATAGCTAATTATATCTTATTCAGTAGTTGGTGCCAGATACGTGTGACATACGGGCACACAAAATAGGCCAGCTGTCACCACCACTCTCACCCTCTCGTGGAATTGCAATACCTTTTCAATTTTTATTCTCCCTCCTATATATACACACATTCTATATTGATGAATGTTTTTCTGCATGTTCACTAAAATTAAATCTGCGCTTTTAAAATTTCCTCTCTACATAAAAAATATTAGAGAGACTGTAAGTTGCATTTGAATCATTACAGTTCTCATAAGGGCCAGCTCAAGGATGGTTGAAGCGTTAAACAAATCCTCCAAATAGGGTCTTTACATTTGAGGGGGAAAAAAGACAATCAGGAAATTTTTAATATAACACCAATAATATTAAAGAAAGTTTTTTAATAAATATAATAAATAACAACTTGATTGAATTAATAACATTAAAATTTAATGGGTAAATGCTACAGTTGTAGCTGCAAGTAAAAAAAAAATATAAGATTGTTGTCCTAGATAAATTAATAGTTAAAAATAGCCTAAAAAATATAGACTTCTTTATATTTTTTAAATTTCTTATTTGATTTTTTTCAAAACCTACATTTAGTTAAATCATTTATTTTAAAAAAAGTGCCTAAAAAATTATGTAATAATATATATATATATATATATAAAGATATTTTAGAGCCAACCTAAATTGGGGGCCTTAGGCAAAGACCTAGGCAGGCTGCCTATAGGTTCAATCGACCCTGGTTCTTATTTAAAAATATATATATATAAATACAATTCTTAATTTAATAGATATTTTTTTTACTTATTTAAAAGTTTTTTTTTAGCTGTTGAATTATAATTTAATGACTATCGTAATTTAAATAGTTAAGAAAAAAATAATAATAAATACTTATTATTTAATATTTCTCTTTCCTAATTTTTACCATCAATTTTAATTAGAGAAAATAATATATATATATATATATATATATGCTTGTAATATTATGAAATTAAGATATATGTATTGTTTTATTTAATTAAAAATCATTACCTATATTTTTTCATGATAAAAGATAAAAATGAAAAAATATTAAATAATGAATATTTTTTTTCAAATTATAATAATTATTAATAATCCAATGACTAAAAATAAAAATACTTATAAATATATATATTAAAAAACCTATTGAATTGGAATCCTATTAAATTACGTGGAAGTACATACGCGACTGCAACTTCATAAATGTACAATAAAATTTAAAAAAAAAAAAAAAAAAAAAAAAAAAAAAAAAAGAAAAAGAAAAGAAGACCCTCCTACAATAAAGAATCGTGCAGTGGCATTAACACCACATATAGTACCGGCTGCTTCCTTCCGTTGTGTTTTTCAAAAGAAGGCTGAATAATTCGGGTGATGAAAATTGGCTTTTCATATAAGAAAATTGGCTTTTCATATAATAAGACTTGTAAAAGCAGTACAACTTTTCAGGTAATCTGCTCCCCAACAACATTCCTCGAAGTCAAGTTTTGGAACGTGTTACTCAATAATCTTTGCAATGTACAACTTTACAAGATTTTATGTTATATATATTGAAGACTTGAACATATCAAACACTTCTTGCCGGCTTTATTTATTTTTTCAATTACTATATGTGATTCATTCATCATGTAACAAAGCTAATCTACGCTACAAAGCTCAATTATTCAGCGACGAATATCCTAATATTCAATATATATATATATATATATAGCACTAATTCAATAAAAAAAAAATTTTAACCTATACTTAGATATTATTATGGTCAATGAAATTTTATTATATATTTTTTTTATTATAAAAAATAAAAAAATATTAATAATTTATGTCTTTTTATGCATCTCATTATAATCATCGATTAGTATCTAATGATAATAAAATAAAACTAAAAAAAATATCTATACTTGAGTAAAAAAAATATCTAATAACCTATATATATATATATTTATTTATATCCATGCTTAAACATCTCGTCCATGAGCACCCACCACAAAGTTTGAGAGTGGAACCCTCTAGTACAATTTTGGATCAGAATATGTCTACAAAGCCTTAGAATTATCTCATCTAAGTTATGCTGTAATCACCAACAATTAAATTGACGTTACGTAATTATCATCAACGTTTCGAATTGCCAACCACTATGTCTGAATGATATCAGCTTAAGAAAAAAATTAAAAGAGCAACAAACATACCAATTAAGCAAGTACCAATATATACCAACGACAATTTTTTTTTTTTAGGGGAATATACCAACTACAATTTAGTGTTCACACCGAATTTTTTTTTTTTCCCTCTTTTTCTTCATTTTTACATTATCTTACCTCCATGCCCCCAAATACGTCATATGTACCTAATAACAAGACAGCTCATAAGTGGGGCATTTTCCTTTTTACTTTTTTTCTTTCTGTTTTTAAAAATTCTTTTCTCTCCTCGTTGTTGAGCTGGAGATTGAATTAGATTGATTTTTTTTTTTTTTTTTTTGAGAAATAGGTTGGTGGGTGGATTCTTCTTGGATGCTCATTAGAGGTTTGCAAAGGCCCTTGAAAACGTGGATCAGATTTATTAATTAATTTATTTTTCATATTATCAGATTTATTCCTAAAGCATACTACTTTTACTACTTTTTTGTGGAAATTATTCCCGTCCAAGGAGTTTCTTCATGGCCTTTTCCAATATTGAAAAGAACTTCCTACACATTCAAGATTGAGACTTGTATAAAAAGCGCAAAGATTATTTGACAACTAAGTTTTTTTTGCCAAATTAAGATTTTTTTTCTTTTCAAATTCAAGAAAGTCAACCAAGCATTAATTAAATCAGCAGTTACTCCTGTGAGCGTTATTGGGATTTTAACTAAATTCCAAAGTCAAAATTGTTTACCTATAAGCGACAAAAACGACGCCATTTAACATATACATACATATATATATATATATAGATATGTATATTTAGATTAAAATAATATCAATAAAAAGACCCGAAAACCTCAAAACTATTGCTTATCATGCCGCGTCATGAATGACATTGCCGTATTCGTTCGTGTCCTATTGCCATGTTCGTTCGTGTCCTTTTACCTAATTCATCCACGAGTTTTCACCCAAAAAAAAAAAAATTCCTCATCAACTAATTCTTGCACACTATTATGAAACAAAGAATCTAAGAACAATGACCACTTTTGAAAATTGAACCTAAACTAGTCGAATTTCTGATGTAGAACAACATATAATGCACTCCCTATTCAAAAGCCCACCTTATATATTGTTGGTGGCTAAGAAAAATTTATGAGTTGAAAACATATGAAAGAAATTTAATAATCATAAAACATCTGGAAATAAAACCAATCAGATTTTATTCGAGTCAATGTGGTCGGTAAGAGTTGAGTCCATGTACGTCTGTTTATTTTTCTTTCTTCTTGTAACGATGAAAGTATTAACCCCTTGTGACGCTTTTCATTAGCTATGTTCTATGTACAATCTGTCCTTTTTCCACATCTTTATTTTATTTTATTTTATTTTTGTGAGTCTACTTTTCTTTCTGTGAGTCTCCTTTTCATATTACAAGAATTGGATCCAAGAAACTTGTAGGAAACTTCACACTTTTCCCTCATATTGTTCCCTATATATAATGTTACTTAATATGTATATACCCCAAATCTATCATAACATATTCCTCCATATCATAGCATACATATATATCTGATAATCCAAGAGGAGTTTTCTTTCTCTAAGCTGCCATAGATTAAAACATCATGAAGTACCAAAACAAGCCCATCTATTTCTTGCTTTCTGTGATTATTTTCTCGTACTCATTTCTAAGTACATCAGTCATAGCTCAAGAAGTTGGTACGTATATTCATGCACAAACTAAACCATTGTCTCTAATACCGATGTATTTATTTCAAATGATATTCCCTTTTTTCTATTATTGTTTGATATGAGGAAGCAAATTAAATCAAATTACCATGCTAAAACGCAGAGGATGAAAGAGAGTTTGATTACGCGAGAGGGGGCGAAAAGGGGCCGCAACGTTGGGGAGAGCTGAAGAAAGAATGGGCTGCCTGTAAGAATGGAGAGATGCAGTCTCCCATAGATTTATCAGATCAAAGAGTGAGGATCATTCCAAAGCTGGGAAAGGTCACAAGAAGTTATAGGACTTCTAATGCCACCCTAAAGAATAGAGGCCATGATATTTCGGTAAGTAATTAATTAATTTAACAATTAAACATAATAGTTTGTATGTATTTTGTCCAATTTTTCCTTAACGGTACTGTAGGATATCCATTTGGTCTCGATCGTAGTTTTGTATGTGGTAATAATAAGACTTTACATGTGATTAGAGATCTAATTTGTTTGGGATAGAAGACTTTTTTTTTTTTTTTTGGGAAAGAAAAGACTATCTAATTTAATCCTTGGATGATTGAATCTACTAAAGCATCAAAAGTATATTATTATTGGAGCTTCTTTTTTTATCCCATTATTTAATTTCCATCTATAATTGTCTGTCTGGCAATGTGTCAATAAGTTGACCTAATCCTAATTTTATACACAAACAAGCACTAAAACAGCTGGATAGTGCTTTCAAAATTTATCAACATCACAATCGATGATAAGTCATTTTTTCTGGTCTTCATTTGACTAGTGATTCTAAGAAAAAGTGTCGCCATGTAATAAAATGCTATTAGGTAATTAATTTATAACTTCATAAGTAAGGAGACGTTTTTCTTTTCTTTTTTTTCTTTTTCTTAGAATTAGAGTCATTTTTTGTATCTTGGACCAACTGACGATGGAGCTAGTCTCGGTTGGGCAGGGGATGTATTTTGTATATTATTCTTTGTCTTTTCCTTTAACTTTGGTGTTTCCTTTTGTCTTTTTCAATAAAAATAGTAATTTTAGGAATTTTGAATTTTTACAAATGGTACTACTCACATGCAGCTTCAGTGGGACATTGGTAAAGCAGGCTCAATCAAGATCAATGGCACTGAGTATTTCCTCCAACAATGTCATTGGCACTCACCTTCTGAGCACACCATCAATGGCAGGAGGTCCTCCTTCTCCCACAGCTCTATATATTTACATATATATACATCTATACATATTATATAGAAAAATTATACAAAAAAAGCTAATATTTTTTGGGCTAAAAGATTTACCTTACTATATGCACATAAATATTTATGTAACGATTTCTTCCATTTAAATAACAATAATAATAATAACAATGCCAATTCCGTGATTAATCAATATATATATATAGGTATGATATGGAGATGCATATGGTTCACATAAGCACGGATGAGAAAGTGAAAAACAAGATTGCTGTTGTTGGCGTTCTCTACAAGCTTGGTCGCCCTGATTCTTTACTATCAAAGGTAAGATTTTATTTAATTTTCTCTTAATTTTATTTTTCCTGCATTTTTCTTGCTATATATTCCTGAAAATCAAATAACAAAATTTAATTAGAAATAGATAGATATATAAATATATATATATATAGTAGTACTTTAGTCCTTATTTCCTAGTTAATAATGCTGTGTTAATGAAGCTATTATATAATTTGAATTATGATCAGTTGATGAGACATATAGCAGCCATGGCTGATAATGAGGAAGAAAAACATTTGGGAATGACCGATCCAACAAAGATCAAGCTCAGAAGCAAGAAGTATTACAGATATATGGGATCATTAACTGTTCCTCCTTGTACCGAAGGGGTCATTTGGACCATTAGCAAAAAGGTTATTACAACCCTATTTAGTCCCTAATTAATCGATAATAGCAATATGTATTCATTATTAGTCTATCTTTTATTTATTACCTAATAATTAATTAAATTCATTTTTTAAACACTACAGTTAAGGACTGTCTCCAGAGAACAAGTAAAACAACTCCGAGTGTCTGTTCACGATGTAAGTAATTGGCCAAATTTTGTGTTGATTAACATAGATATTATATGATATTGTATCAAGATATATATTTGAGCTATGTAAGAGTTTAATTTTCTTAATCAAGCACTCTAATAACTTCAATTTTGCACAAAAGATATCTAAGCTCTTATTAACTAACTAACTAACTATATATATATATATATATATAAATATAATTTTGCAGTATGCAGAGGAGAACGCAAGGCCTGTTCAACCCCTCAATAGACGAGGCGTTCACTTGATCGATGGTCTAAATACACAAGATAGAAATTAATTAACTAAAATGAATACCATATTGAGTTCATTTTAGCAACATTTTTTGTAGTCTACTAAATATATAAATATATATATATATATATATATATATATATATATATATATATATCATGCAGTTTCCATGCTGTTAATGTTAATTCTTTATATATATTATATATATATATAATTTCCATGTTATTAATTTTAATTCTTTTTTATTTCCTTACTTTTATCTTTTTTTTTCAGTTAAGAAAATAGTTTTTAGTATCGATGTCTCAATAATGTATTGTAGCTGTCACGACCCAAAATCTAAAACCGTGATTTTTAGTAATTTTGAATATAAATAAGGATAAATAAAGAATTTTACAACATTCGAAGGGAACCAAATACTTGAGTTTTTCATTTTAGTCCTTAAATCAATAGAAATTCTATATAAAAAGGGTTCATCTTTAGTTTAATTTATAAAAAAAATAGATACGCCAATTAAAATTCAAGAAAACATAAATAAGTTGTACAAAAACTTAGTTTAATAAAACTACGTTATTGATTTAATAGATTTTTCAAATATTGAATCCCAATGTCTAAAATTTAACTTACAAACTTAAAATTTTGAAAATAAGTTCTTTAGGAATCTTTATGTCCAATTTGTACACCAAAATCTCCAATAATAATAAATACATCCTCATATGTTCGTTAAATAGGAACAACAAATTTGGCTAAATAATTTGACTTAGGAAACAATGAGACAAAATAAGGTATCAACTAAAGAGAAATAGGACCCCGTAAGCCAAACAACTTGCCTAACCAACAAGATAACTAACTCAAACGAACCTTGTGAAAGGGAGGAACATAAGAAGGGTGAACTCAAGAGCTCAATAGAAAAACTGTTATCTCAATAAAAAAATATTTTAGTGATGGAAAGTCCTTATATAGTTAGTTTAATCCAAAACACTTTGCAAAATTATATGTGCGTATATACATAAAAATATCCAAAACTGATAGTCTGTATACACATACATATATATAGATATATAGAAAGAATGATATATGAAAACCAATTAGTTCACAAACACATGACACAAATCCACTCATACCCATGAGTTCACCACCTCTCATTAATGGAAACTAAGATGTTGGCACTACGTGTCATACAGCCTACCTGACATCTAGCCTATAACCGGAGGCAATACTTGTGTGTCGCTTACCAAACCTGAAGGAGCAACTGTTTTGCCTATGTATGCCAAATGGAGAGGTGATCAGAAGAAAATCCTCGTGCAAATTCACGGACTCTGTACCATCAGTGGGGCAGTAGTGCCACACTGTATAAACCTCATGATATTAACCTGGTACTCATGTGTGATCTTATGACATGTATGCTCTGAACTAATGTATAAAAATAGTCATGTAATAATTTAAGTTCAAATGATGCTTTGGTTTTTAATAAAATGGTTAATTAAATTTTATAAAAAAGTAAGCAACATAACAACTTTATTTTAACATATCCAAAAATAACATGTACTCAAAAAAGTCTACGGGCAATCTAATCTATATAATACAATTCAATTCTATCACGTATATCTCAAAACAGTTCAAAAATCACATTTGTCATCATGTGTTGCAGAAATTTAGTTTTAATAAAAAACGATATAAAATAAATGTAATTGAATCACTACATCATTAGAATAGTGATATCACACTATTGGATCCTCAAGGTGCCATTAGATGATCGTTCGGAGGGACGGAAACTAATTCTACGCCCTTGATCGCTCACTTAGGAAAAAACTAACTCCTCTACGGAGCTTCGAATCAATGACCAAACCTCTCCATTGAATTCTTAGTCTTCAAAATAGTTAAACTAAATATATGATTTGACCAATTCAGATCCGAGCTGAGATCGGAGTGGTAACACACAAACTTAGACAAAATTTAAGCCGTTAGATATTGATTTTTGTGCCAATCACTAAATATAGTCAATATATATATATATATGGTTGTCAATCCAATAGGTATTTTTTTATTTTACCTATGGGTAAGTATTTTTTTTTAACCGTTGGATCACCAGATCTAATGGCTATAATGAAATGTATGAAAAGACGTGCATCATTAATGCTCTTTCTCTTACTTACTTTTTATAATAAAAAAATGTGCATGCTAAATTTTCATTGGCCAAATTGATACTTATGCATAGGTAAAAAAAAAAAAATACCTACTAGATTGGTGCCCTATATATATATATATATATCGAACTTTACCATTTTTTAAGTACATTCTAAAAATGACATCAAAAATAAAATCTAACGGTCGGATCAAAATTCAAACTCGAGCTCAAAAATAGATAAAATTAGCAACTTTTAATCTAAGCAAAATAAAATCCTAAGATATATACATTGAGGTTCCTCTCAACGATATAAACCCAATGAACCCAAAAATACATTCTGAAATAGCTGGAATTGTCGTCGGAAATTCAAAATTACTCTGCGTCCAAAACGGTATTTTCCGGTGTTAGAGAGCTCAACGGCAACTGGGAACACTCGATGGCAACCGAGGACGGGTGGCATGGGCAACTGGTATCGCCGGTGGCTGGGCTAGCCATGGAGACGACGGCTCCCTTTAGTCTACCTTCGGCTGAGGGAAATGAGAAAGAGCAGAGTGAGAGAGATTATTGGGAGGGAGGGGGAGATGAGATAGAGAATATAATATATATATATATATATATATATATAAATTAAGGTCAAACGACCACTTTATCCTTAAAAAATAGGTTATCAAAGTAGCAATGCTATATATGCATGATAGATGTTTCTTTATTTTTTCGGCTTGAAATATATGGTACGATTGATTAAGCTGAAAATTCTCTCCACTTATCAAATTTATAGATTGCCAAATATATACTAATTACCATTATCTCAGTCTCAGCTTGTGGTCAAGGACCTTACAGTCATCACTGATGATGATGTCTGTCGTTCAACTAGTTGTAATTACTTGACGTGTTGCACAATGTGGTTGGATATAGATATCGTTCTCCCTCGTCGGCGACAAGTCGTTGAAGTCCTTAGTAAGACGACATATCAAATATTAAAAGGAAATGATTTTTCTGCAAATAAAAATATCGCAAACACCCTTCCAAAAAAAAAGAAAATATGGGAAACTGAAAAGTAAAATTAATTTTTCTTCAATTCAAAATAGTGGAAACTTCTACAGATGATTAAATAAACAAAATTTGATTAATATCAAAGGTCAGATGGTGGTTAAGATTGATTTAGATATATATTCTAGTTTTTTATGTACCTTTCTTCGTCCATTTTCATAAATATTGCAATATACTTAAATACTCTTTTCTATGGTCAACTAACAATCCATTTATATCCGTACGTACACGAACAAGTTGCTATCCGTTACGTACCTAAAGTAGAGTAAAGAAGAGTTTAGGCAAGAAAAACATCAAGTCAACTTGCTCAGCTTCAAATTATTCACGAGTAAATTAATTTGCTAAGATCAATTACATTTATGCGTTGAAACTGGAAAATGACATCTACGGTGACGTTTTTATCAAATAATATATTAAAAATTAAAATGATATGACACCTGTTATCATATATATAAATTTCCACGTGTAGAATTGTTCGTACAGCCGAGAATTGACTCCAAGACCCCGTACCATTTTGTTATTTTTTATTTATGTATTGCCTCAATCAAGGGAAAAACAAATTAAACAAAAAACTATATATTACTTAACAAAAAAAAAAAAAAGGAAAACCTCATAAGTTATTGTTTCTGGGCATTGTAATCCTATTTCAGGGATTCCTAAGTTTGTAAGTAATGATATGAATATCGATCAATGACGACTTACATTGCTAAGAAAGTTTTATCAATAATACTCGGTACATAAACGTGATTACGCATGAATAATATGTTATCCTCACATTAAAACTTTTTAACATTGACAAAAAAGAAAAGATAAAAATGAACGCTTCAATTATCATTTATATTTGTGATTAATTAACTTTTGTTAAAGATACACTTCTTGCCTGAATTGGTCAATGTATACTTAACATTGTTGTATATATGAACTGTAATAACCCAATTTTTAGAGGGGTGAAATGGTCATTTAACCTTATATTATTAAAAGTAAATTAATATATATATGCGTATGTTTCTCTCTCCTTCCCAATTCACTCTCTCCCTCTCAGCCTTCTTGACGGAAAACCGCCGAAATAGCGACAGCCTATTGTCACCCCCTTTCTCGCTGTCTTCAGTCTGTGCAGCTGGTCAGCGTTGAACGGTTGTCGTCCCAGGAGGTCCCTGCTGCAGTTTCACGGCAATCAAAGTGGTGCACTATCGGTGGAAATCTTTTAAGCCCCGTGGATGTTTTTGATCACCAGCGACTATTCCAGCCATCATTCGACCCCAAACTGAGCTCATTAAATTTGTCTCATCGCAAAGAACATCAAAGAATATATATTTCACGATCTTATTTTGCCCAGTTTGAAAGTTGTCATTTTTGTCTATTTTTGAGCTTGAGTTTCACTTTTAATCTAACTATAAGATTTTATTTTTGTTGTCATTTTTGGTATGTACTAAGAAAATAGTGAAGTTTGATATATATATATATATATATATATATATATATATTATATTGACTATATTTGGTTTTATGTGTCACTGGTCTAGTATCAGCCCGGATCTAAATTGGTTAAGTTATATGCCTAAATTAGCCATCTTGGATATTAGGAATTCAAAGAATATAACTGGTTGTTGATTCGAAGCTCTATTGAGAAGTTGGGGTTTCCCAAGTGAACGATCGAGAGCGTAAAATTGGTCCATGATCCTCTAAGCGATTGTCTAACAATACCTTGAGGATCCAATAGCATGATATCGTTACTCTAATGAGGTAGGAATTCAGTTATCTCTATTTTATTTCGTGTTTAAATAAAACTAATTTTCTATAGCACATGATGACAAACGTGATTTTACAACTGTTCTGGATATATATGATAGAATTGAATTGTGTCATATATATTGGATTATTCTGAGACTTTTCTGAGTGCAAATTATTTTTGGATATGCTAAAGTAGGGCTGTTATGCCGCCCATTTTTCTATAAATTAAAATTAACTATTTTATTAAAAACAGAGTATCATTTGAACTTAAATTATTGCATGGTTATTTCTACACATCAGTTTAGAGTACACATGTCATAAGATCATACATGAATACCAGGTTAGCATCATGGAGTTTTTACAGTATGGCACTGCGTCCCTACCGATAGTGCAGAGTTCGTAAACTCACACAGGATATTTCTTCTAATTATCTCCCTATTTGGCAAACATAGGCAATAAAGTTGCCCATCTAGATTTGGTAGGAGACACGCGAGTATCCCCTCTGGTTATGGACTAGGTGTCAGGCAGACTGTATGGCCTACATAGTGCCAACGCTCTAGTTTCCAGTGATGAGAGGTGGTGAACTCATGGGCATGTATGGATTTGTATCATATGTATATGGATTGATTGGTTTTGAGATATTATGCATTATGTACATATATATGTATGTATGTTCATATGGAATATTGATTTTGGATATTTTTATGAATATATGCACATATGGTTTTACAAGATATTTTGGACTAAACTAACCATACAAGAGCTTTCTATCACTAAAATGGTTTTTTAATGAGGTAATAGTTTCTCTACTGAGCTTTTAAACTCGCTCTTTCTATTTTTCTCCCTTTTCAGGTGGTTTATTCGAGTTAGTTGTCTCGTTGACTAAGCAAGTCACTTGGCTTACGTTCACAGTCTTATTCCTGCTTCTCTTTAGTTGGTCCTTATTCCTCGTACTATTTTTTCATTTCTAACTGTTTAGTCAAGTATGTTGTTTTCTACTAAATGAATGTATGAAAATATATTTATTATTATTTGAGGATTTGGTATATAAATAGGATACTATGATTCTCAAGGAGCATACTTTCAAAGTTTTAAGTACTTAGAATTTTGATTAACTTATAAATCAATTTTTGGACGACTCAAGATTTGCGAACTTTATTTTAATCAACAATAAAATTTTTATCAAACCGAGTTTTTGTACAAATTAACTACGTTTTATTGAATTTTATAGGTGTATCTTTCTTAATAAATTAAACTAAAAATTGGCTCTCTTTTATATAGAATTTCTAATAATTCAAGGACTAAAATAAAAAATCCAAATACTTAATTTTCTCCGAATTTTGTAAAATTCCTTATTTATATTAATTTACACTCAAAATTATCAAAAGTCACGATTTTGAATTTCGGGTCGTGACATGAACCCATTAGAAGAGCTCTTAAGCATTATTATGAACTCATTCGGGCCTCTAAACTTAATTATTGTGATAATCATTATCTTCAGTTCAAGCCCATCTTCAGTTCTTGGTTTCTCCTAATATTCCTTTTCTTGTACGGCTTGCACCTAGCACCCATTTCGGCTCAGGAAGTTGGTATCTCAAGATTATATATCTAAACATTATTTCTGTTGAATATTATGTACGTATCTGTCATAACTATGTTCTTAGTTATGGTTATGGTTTATGCAGAAAATGAAAGAGAGTTTGATTATGTGCAAGAGAGAGAGAAAGGACCATAACATTGCGGAGAGCTAAAGAAAGGTTGAACAGCATGTAAGCATGGAAAGATGCAGTCTCCTATTGATATGCTGAATCACAGAGTCAAAGCTCTTCCAAAGTTTGGTGAGCCAAGGATGAATTATAAACCTGCTAATGCTACCATCAGGAACAGAGGCCATAATACTACGGTGAGAAAATTAAAAGACAAGAAGCCTGCTATGCTCAGACGCTTACTATGCAACCGTCTTTCATAATAGGATCCACAATGGGATCTAAATTTGTCCACTATAATTGACGTCCTACATTGTATATACACGTCTGTAACTAGCAATTTCTAATAAATAAATAAATAACTTTTCCTCATTTCTAGTTGTGATTAGTGTGGAAACAAAAACTTATATTATTTCGTGTTCATGTTTTCTTTTTCTTAATTTCTTTTTTTCTTATAATAAATTTAGATAGAGGACAGAGGAGAGCCAACATAGGGTCTTTAATTTATTTGCTCTAACTTTTATACACATGACAATATGTCCAATCTAGTTGAATAAGATACAACTAACTAATAAATTTCTTCGGAAGTATATAAAAACTCTTGATATCAACTTATTTGAAGTTTTAAGAGATAAGGATGCATTATGCAAATGTTATCTCGTTACTTAAATAAATTAACCTTGCGAATATTGGATTGCTACCAACAAAGTGAAGAACTTGTAAAGAAAAATGAAAGAGAGGGAGAAGAAAAGCAAGAAGAGTAAGAAGGAGCTTGAGACATTGTAGAAGAGCCTAACAAGAGCTTCTTCTTTGGAACATAGCATTTTCTTTATTTTTCTTTTTCTTTTTGTTACCTAATAGTTAATTAAATTCATTTTTTAAACACTACAGATACGGACTGTCTCTAAAGAGCAAGTAAAGCGACTTCGGGTGTCTGTTCACGATGTAAGTAATTGGCCAAATTTTGTGCTAATTGACATACATCATATATTATATTATATTAAGATATATATTGTCACGACCCAAAATTAGGACTAGTGGCAGAAGGAAAATTTCACAAAGATAAGAAATTCTTTGATTTATTTAAAAAGTGTCAAAAAGTTTTAATTTTATAAAACGGTCCATCTAAATGAAATAATTTGAATTTCATCTCGTAAATCTCTTCAACAGTTTGTATACACCATTAAACATAGATCGAATAAATACCGAAAACGTAAATCAAATATAAGTCCAAACATCATCATCATTCACGTCAAAATCAAACACCAAAACGGCATACATGAGTTCACAGACAAAAACAGAATATAGTAATCTTGGTTCAATGCTAAAACAAAACCTAAACAATCTAAACACAACAACCTGCTTCAAGCATTACCAAAATAATGAACTACAATCAAGAAAGCCTCTCATTTCTCTTGATCACCAAAATCACACTGGACACCACTTGAGGAAGGGAGAAAGGTAGTGAGCATACAATGCCTAGTATGAAAAATAGTTACCTTAATCGAAAATTTTTTAGTGATGGAAAGTCCCTGCATGGTTAGTTTAAATCCAATACATATATATATAATGATCAAAAACCAGATATCCATATGTATATGTATAAATCAATCTGTATAATCAAAATTATTCAATTCAAATGTACATGACACAAATCAATCTATACCTATGAGCTCACATTCTCTCATCTGTAGAAACTCAGGATGATGGTACAAAATGTACCTAATAGCCTGTCAAATCTGGAGGTTATTAGAAGTAACAAACCCCGTGCGGGTTTACAGACTCTACACCGACGACGGGACACGCAGTGCCACACTGTAAAATACTAACACAGTGCTCATGTATGATTCTATGACACGTGCAACACAGAACTGAAGTGTGAAGATAATTGTGTTTTGGTTTTTCAGTAAAATATACATATTAGGTTTTTATGGAAATATGGGCAATATAACAATCCTATTTTAATATACCCAAAAATAACATGCACTTAGAAAATTTTTAGAGCAATACAGTATATATATCATACAATTATATTCTACCACATATATTCAAATAATTCAAAAGCAATGTTTGTTTTCAAATATTGCAGAAAATAAGTTTTATTTAAAAACGGTATAAAACGAAAATAACTGAATCCTTACCTTACAAGAATAGCGATACCACGCTATTGAATTCTCAAGGTTTCGTTGACGATCACCCAGAGGGTTGGAAACCAATTTCGAGCTCTTGATCGTCCTCTTGTGAAAAACCAACTTCTCAACAAAGCTTCAAATCTATAAACGGACCTCTTTGTTGAATTTCTAGCACCTAAAATAGCTAGGTTAAACATATAACTTATCTAATTCGGGTTCAGACCCACACTAGATTAGTAGTATGTAAATCAAGGCAAATCTTAGCCGTCCGATTTCGATTTTGTGCTGCTCACCAAATACAGGCAATATATATATATATATATATATATATATATATATATATATATCAAACTTCCCCATTTTCGAGTACAATCCAAAAATACAACAAAATGCGATCCAACGGCTGGATTAAAAAGTCAAACTTAAATATCAAAATATCCAAAAATGGCAATTTTTGATTCGGACAACTTTTGATTCGGGCAGTATGAGATTAAGATATATATATACCTTGAGCTTCCTCTCGACGAAACGAACCCAATGAGCCTAATAATGCGAGCTGAAATGGCCCGAAACGACACTGGTGACGAAAAGCTTCAAACAACCATTAATGGCATTTTCCAGCGAGTGGGCATTGACAGTTGAACATGATCGACGACAGAGCACCCTGGTGGCACAACGAGCTCGCGTCGGGCGGTCGGTGGGCCGGACGAGGCCCAGGTGGGTGGCAGTGGCTTCCTCAGTGCCCGGCCGAGAATGAAAAAGAAAACGAAGGAAAGAGCGTCAAGGGGGGAGAGAAAGAAGAGAGAGTATGTGTGTGGGAGAGAGTTCCAATGTGAGGGAATAAATGAGACTGTATAATTTTTAAAAAATTACACTATAATCCCTTTTTCCCAAAATTCTTTCAAACTAGTCCCCTAAAAATTATAATTTAGTCCTTTTACTAAAAAATTTTGCAAATTAATCCCTCTATTATTATATTCAAAAAATTGGTAAAATGTCTAAATTATCTTCGAAAATTCTGGGTTTTCACATATATTTTAGCTATGCAAGAGTTTAAATTTCTTAATCAAGCACTTTAATTACTTCAATTTTGCACAAAAGATATCTAAGCTTTTAATAACTAACTAACTATATATATATATATATATATATATATAAT
This sequence comes from Parasponia andersonii, assembly GCA_002914805.1. Lineage (NCBI taxonomy): Eukaryota > Viridiplantae > Streptophyta > Magnoliopsida > Rosales > Cannabaceae > Trema > Trema andersonii. The sequence continues at coordinate 208,829 of JXTB01000268.1, read as the reverse complement.
TTTGCAGTATGCGGAGGAGAACGCAAGGCTTGTTCAACCCCTCAGTATAGACGAGGCATTCACTTGACCGATGGTCTAAATACACAAGATAGAAATTAATTAACTAAAATTAATACCATACTGAGTTCATTTTAGCAATGTTTTTTGTAGTCTACTAGATCATGCAGTTTCCATGTTATTAATGTTAATTCTTTTTTATTTCCTTACTTTTATCTTCTTCTTTTTTTCAGTTAAGAAAATAGCTATTAGTATCGGTGCCTCAATGATGTATTGTACATAAGCAATGCTATATATGCATGCTAGATGTTTCTTTTTTTTTTTTTCAGCTGGAAATATATGGTTTGATTGATGAAGCTAAAAATTCTCTCCACTTATCAAATTTTTAGATTGCCAAATAGTAATTATTATTAGTTAATATTGTAGCGCCCAACATTATCTCAGCTTGTGGTTAAGGACCTCACAGTCATCACTGATGATGTTGTCTGTCGTTTAACTTGTTGTAATTACTCGACGTGTTGCAGACTGGTTGGATATAGATAGCGTTCTCCTTTGTCGGCGACATGTCGTTAAGTTTGTTAGTAAGACGACATATCAAATATTAAAAGGAAATGATTTTTCTTCGAACAAAAAATATGGGAAACTGAAAAGTAAAATTAATTTTTCTTCAATTCAAAATGGTGGAAACTTATACAGATGATTACAATAAACAAAATTTGATTAAGAGAAGAGAGATCTTAATTAAATATCAAAAGTCAGATGATGGTTAAGATTGATTTAGATATATATTCGAGTTTTTTATGTACCTTTCTTCTTCCATTTTCATAAATATTGCAATATATTTAAATACTCTTTTCTATGGTCAACTAACAGTCCATTTATATCCGTACACGAACAAGTAGCTATCCGTTGCCTAAAGCAGAGTAAAGTAGAGTTTAGGCAAGAAAAATGTAAAGTCAAATTGCTCAGCTTCCAATTATTCACGAGAAAATTAATTTGCTAAGATCAATCACATTTATGCGTTGAATTTGGAGAATGACAGTTTTTATCAAATAATACCTTGAAAATTAAAATGATATGACACCTGATATCATATATATAAATTTCCACGCGTAGAATTGTTCTTACAGCCGAGAATTGACTCCAAGACCCCGTACCATTTTGTTATTTTTTATTTATGTATTGCCTCAATCAAGGGAAAATCAAATTAAACAAAGAACTATATATTACTTAACAAGGGGAAAAAAAAAAAAGGAAAAACTCATAAGCTATTGTTTTTGGGCATTGTAATCCTATGTCTGGTTTTCCTAAGTTTGTACGTAATGATATGAATATCGATCAATGACGACATACATTGCTAAGAAAGTTTTATCAATGATACTCCGTACATAAAAGTGATTACGTATGAATAATATGTTATCCTCAAATGACAACTTTTTAACATTGACAAAAAGAAAAGACAAAAATGAACGCCTCAATTTTCTTTTATATTGTTAAATATACACTTCTTGCCTGAGTTGGTCAATGTATACTTAACATTGTTGTACATATGAACCCATTAGAAGAGCTCTTAAGCAATATTATGAACTCGTTCAGGCCTCTAAACTTAATTATTGTGATAATCATTATTCAGAATCAAAGCAAGCCCATCTTCAGTTCTTGGTTTCTCCTAATATTCCTTTATTGTACGGCTTGCACCTAACACCCATTTCGGCTCAAGAAGTTGGTACCTCAAGATTATATATCTAGACATATTATTTTTATTGAAAATTATGTAGATTTAAAATTGGCAAAACATACGTAGTTTTGTGAAAATTATATATCTAGACATATTATTTGAAAGATGCAGTCTCCTATTGATCTGTTGAATCACAGAGCCAAAGCTCTTCCCCAAAGTTTGGTGAGCCAAGGATGAATTATAAACCTACTAATGCCATTATCAGGAACGGAGGCCATAATACTAAGGCGAGAAAATTAAAAGACAAGAAGCCTGCTATGCTCAGACGTGTCTATGCAACCGTCCTTCATAATAGGATTCATTTTATAAACATGTCTGTAACTAGCAATTTTTAATAAATAAATAAATAACTTTTCCTCCTTTCTAGTTGTGATTAGTGGGGAAACAAAAACTTGTGTTTCATTTTCATGCTTTCTTTTTCTTAATTTTTTTAGTCAGAGGACAGAGGATAACCAACATAGGGTCTTTAATTTATTTGACAATATGTCCAATCTATCAACTTTATTTGAAATTTTAAGAGATAAGGATGCATTATGCAAATGTTATCTTGTTACTTTTTTTAAAAAAAAAATTTGTAATGCTCCTGTTGTGAATACTGGAATCTATGACTCAAAAACATTTAGGCATCTTGAAAATGAATTTGTGGAAAGTGAGTTTATTTAAAAAACAGTTTTTCGATACTGAAAATATATTTGGTCTTTGTTATATTGATGCAAAATTATATCTTGATATAGCTAGATCAGCTAAGATCAACGGCATCGATTACTTCCTCAAACAATGCCACGGAAGGTGATCTTCCTCCATTTACTCTCTCCTTTCTGATGGAAAAAAAAAAAAATCTGCATTTCTTTTGGAATTAGATAAGATTTGCATTTATTCGAATTTTATTTAATCTAATGTTCAAAAACACGAAAGATACTGGGTATTTTACACCACAATCCAACCTTTATTGTAATTTTTAGATTATTTACTTGTTTGTGCGTATTAGGTTTGACTTGGAGCTACACATAGTTCACCAAAGCCATGAGGTCAATGAAGTAAAATTACTATAATTCCTCTGTTCTACAAAACTGGCAAGCCTGATCGTTTTCTCTCCAAGGTTAAAATGCCCCCAAATGAATACATTCATTATTATTATGAGCTAAAATAATTCAACTCTCTTATTTGTTACTCTAGAAAATCACAAGAATGATTTTTTTTTTTTCCTTATGTTCCTAAAACTATATTTCACTTAACCAAAGATGTAACATCCGTAACTGAAGAGTTACACCAAGGATTGATACTTCGGTTCACTCACTACTCACTATCCCACCTTTTAGTGCAGGACTTCTTTGGGCCATAAATAAAAGGGTATAATTTTTTAGCTTTTTAATACAAAAACAACTTGAAATAATTTAGTAAAATTAACTTTAAACTCAGTTTTTTTGAGTAAAACACTTTGAAGTCCTTTAATATTAATTCTATGGAAGAGAAATGTATTTATGTTATGTTTTATTTATAGTTAAGTTCTCATTCTTTTATTTTTGACTTTTAGGTCCTTATTCTTAGATTTTTATTTCACATTATAATCTATTATGTTTAATAGTGTCATTAATTAGCACTTGCCTAAAATATGCCCATCTCAATAGAGGTAAAATTAGAAATAAAAGGAAATTACTATTATTTTTTTGAAAAAAAAAAGTTGGATTATCATCATCATTCAAGACAGAGGTAAGAAATTGAAAAATTTTATATTATTTTAATATAGATCTACTTTAGTACAAGTATTCGTATCTCTACTAAAGTGGTATATGAATCTATTGCCAATTTTATAAGATATATATTACTAATTTTATATTTTGTCATTCTAATGTTATAGGACATATATTGCCAAAATTTTATATGGTTCCAATATGAATCTAATTTGGTCCAAGTATTCATATATCTTTTTTCTAGATATATGAATACTTAGACCAAACTAGATCCATATTAAAACTATATAAAATTTTTCAAATTCTTACTTCCATCTTAAACGAAAACTATAATCCAATTCATTTTTTTTAATAAAAAATAAAAAAAATTACCTGTGTTTCCAAAGTTATACCTGCAAAGATGAGCACATTTGGGATAAGTGCTAATTAATGACAGTTTTGGACAAAAAAAATTAAAAATGATTAAAAGTAAATCAAAAATATAAGAATAAGGATTTAAAAATTACAAATAAAAGAATAAGAACTTAACTGTTAAAAAAAACTAATTTTATATATCTTTCTTTTCAAACAAAACTAATATTATTGGACTTTAGGGAGTTTTACTCCAAAAAATTAAATACATAATTAATTTTACTAAATTATTCTAAATTCAGGATTTTTAATTAAAATGCCTAGTTTTTTTCATCAATTTTAGAGATTAAAGCTAATTGTGTAACAAATTCTCATAATTACTGTTTCCATAGAACAAGCTAGTGAGACTACTTAAACTAGCTATGATGTAAGTACTCCTTTTTCTTTTTCTTTTTCTTTTTAAGTTATTAAAAGTCTTAAATTCAGCTAAGCTAAAAGCAGTACTTGATGATGATTTTTTTTTTAAAAAAATACAGTATGCTGAGATGAATGCAACTCCGTTGCAACCCTTAAATGGAAGAGTTATCCACCTGTGTGGCCATATGTTTCACCCTGGAGACTCGAAAAACTGAAGCATGCCAAGCTTTCAAGAATTTACTATATTATATTTATTATATATTCTGTTTCCCAAATAATAATAAACCACAGTAGTTTTACACGTAAATTTTAACAAATAATATTCACAAATTTGACAATCATGTATGCGGTATGGTGGCAGAAAACCGTGGTTAGAAGTTTATCTCAGGAGCCTTACATGATATCTATGAAAAAAGGGTCAGACGACAACAAAATATGAAAACGACAAATTCGATAAGAGAACCATATTGACCAAAACGAGAAGAAATAGAAAATAAGACACCTATTAAAAAGGAGAACGAGGAAAAAGGGCTAAATGACAATAAGGGGGACACAACGGTTGACAATAATGAGAATAAAATGACTACGAAAAATTAGGAGCTACTATTAACCTTAAAATAATAATAATAATAATAAACTATTGTTTTGTCCGTATATAATCCGACGAGTGGACCGGATTCCTTAATTTGTACTACTTAATACATAAAAGTAATTACTTGTGAATATAGTTTGAGACATGAATATACTAGTTGATCTATTCCTCATATCACATGACAAATTATAGCATTAACCATAAGAAAAAGACAGAGAGCTTGAACTTTGATTTATTTTTTGTAAGCTTTTGTCACAGTTACACTTGTGGCCAAAGTGGTCAATTTAACATCATTGCATATATAAACCCATTTGGAGAAGCTCTTTGGTGCAACAAAAACTCAATCAAGCCTCTAAGCTTATTGTGATGACAATCATGGCTAAGAATCAAAGCAAGCCCATCCTCACTTCTTGGTTTCTGCTAATATTCCTTTCTTTGTACTTGCACCAAACACACATTTCGGCTCAAGAAGTTGGTAATAATCACAAGTGTGAAGAATGTTTAGTCATTTGTACATTTATTATGCATTGAATTATCATTGTAATGAGGTGATGATGGATCTGGCTTATGCAGAGGATGAGAGAGAGTTTGATTATGCGCGAGATAGCGAGAAAGGACCGCAACGTTGGGGAGACATAAAGAAGGAATGGAGGGCTTGTAAGCATGGAAAGTTGCAGTCTCCCATTGATTTGTTGGATCACAGAGTCAAAGTCCTTCCAAAGTTTGGAGAACTGAAGATGAATTATGAACCTGCTAATGCTACTATGAGGAACAGAGGCCATGATATTGCAGTAAGACAAAAAAGATTAAAATAATAAAAATAAAAAGAGTTGTGATCAGTACGGAAAATAATTAATTGGTTTTGACTACTGTTTAGTGCTTTGTTTTTTTCTTCAATTAATGAATTTGGTCAGTGAACATAGGACATCCCCTTCTGTGTAAATATTATTGAATAGAGCTTACAATATGTCTCTACTTAATTTTGCTGACTTTTGTAGACATATCACATATGATACAAATAAGTGCGGTATAGGATTACAATTTTCATTTATTTTCTCTACTTGACCCTGCTGCTTTCATCAACCTATATTTATAATTTCCTGTTACATAGTAGAATCAAGACTAAAACAAGGTAAAGCATCTTAGAAATGAAGTTTTGGGCTTACATATATTGGTGCTTTTGAAGATGATTGTTTCTTTTAGTTGAAAACCATTTCATTAATACTAAACACATATAGTGTTCTGTTATCGGTTCAATCAGATCAAATGGCTTGGAAATGCTGGATCAGTTAAGATCAATGGTACAGATTACTTCCTTAAGCAATACCACTGGCACACACCCTCTGAGCACACCATCAACGGCAGGAGGTGATCTCCCCTATATTTCCCCTCTCCTTTCTAAAGTTCATTTTCTTTTTTCTTTTTTTTTTTTTAAAAAAAAAAAAGAAAGGAATAATCACTAAATTTTATTAAATTCGATATTTTTTCGCATTTTACAATTATCATATGATGCATGTAACGGTTAATACGGTGTTACCATATGTATATTAGTTTTGACTTGGAGATGCACATGGTTCACCAAAGCCATGAGGTCAACAAAGAAAGTAAAATTGCTGTAATTGCTTTGTTCTACAAAACTGGCGAGCCTGATCCCTTTCTCTCCAAGGTTAAAATCCTCCCAAATGAATGCATTTCAATAATCTTAGCAACTATTATTTGTTACCCTTAGAAAATCACATGAGAATGATTAATTTGTTTGCCTTTGCACCTAAAAATTTTTCAGTTTACCAGAGATTTAATTTCCATAATTGACACAAAGAAAGAGGTGCATCTTGGATTGGTTGATCCTAGAGATTTAAGAATCAAGGGATTGAAGTACTACAGATACCTTGGCTCACTCACTGTCCCTCCTTGTACTGAAGGAGTTCTTTGGGCCATAAATAAAAGGGTATAGTATAATTTTTTTTTTTTCTTAATTTTAATATAATCTTCTCTAAATTCTTTTGTTTCTTATATGGGATTTAAACCAAATTCTTTTAAATGTTTACAGATAAGTACTGTTTCCACAGAACAAATGAGACTACTTAAACTAGCTGTTCATGATGTAAGTACCTTTTTTCTTTTGTTTTGTTTTTTTTTTTTCTTTTTTAGTAAAAAGAACTCTTAAATTCAGCTAAGCTAAATGCAGTAACTGCCGATTGATTAATTAATTAATTTTCTTAATACAGTACGCGGAGATGAATGCAAGACCGTTGCAGCCTCTGCATGGAAGAGATATTCACCTATTTAGCTCAAAGCTTCGCCCTGGAGACCCAAAAGACTAAAGCATGCTGTGTTTTGAGGAGATTTTTTTTTTTTTTTTTTTGGGTGTGGCCTGGAAATGCATTTTAGAAGTTGTTATTTTATGATCTTTCCCAACTAATATATCACGTCACTGTTACATGTTATTTCAACAAATAATCTTCCCAGTCATGTAGGTCGTATGATGGCAGAAAACCATAACTTCAGTTTATTACAGTAATACGCCGACAACAAAATATTAAAACGACAGTTGTCCATATGAGCCGACACTAGATTCAAAAAGACGACAAGGGGGGATGGAAGGTGCAAACGACATCATATTTCTGGAAACGACAACGGATATTGAAAAAGACAATTATGGAGAAGAACGACAAGCAGGGCAAAAACGATAACAAAATGAAACTACTTAAAAAATCAAATTTATAAATAAAAGTCAGCAAGAAGGCAAACGAGAATTAACTAAAACACACAAAAAAAAAAAAAAGGAAAGAAAATGATTGCTAAAATATGAGCATAATTGAGAGGAAGCCCCCAAAAAAAAAGGCGGCTAAAAAGTAGAGGAAAACGATATGAAAGTGATAAATGATAAGAAAGGGAATAAGATCAGCTCACCAACTACAACATAAAATTTGAAAAGAAACGCCAACCTCTTTCTTTCTTTTTTTGATAGTAAAAAAGCTCGTTTAAATTCAGTTAAGTTAAAGCTGTATTTGCTGACTAACTTCAATGGAGTATGCAGACATGAATGCATCTACCAAATCAACCAGATATCACTTCTATGGTCCATATTTTTGCCTAGGCAACTTGGAAAACTAACAATTTCGAATTTTCCACCAATTTGTCTCCAATTATCTTTTCCTGCTTGTAAAACATGGTACTTGCACATGTCGTTTGAACAAACACGCTCGCAAATCCTGCGTGACCGCGGACATTGTGCGTGCAAAGTTTGTCACAGTAGCAGTTGCATCTGCTTCAACTTCGAGTAGCAACCCAGATATATTAAGATTCTACATGATCAAGATAAAAGTACAGAAAACAAACATCCTTCTTTTACTAAAGAAACCAAGCGTAAATGGGTACAACTTTTGATTTGAGCATGCGATCTGCTAGCTCTACACACCAACAATATCAACATAGTGGCTTGATGAATTGGGTAAGTGAACACTTCACAAGAAGTGAACCTACAGGTAAATAATAACCAAAGAATGGGGAAATCACGCCTTCCCGCCTTCGTCACAATTAAATGGGACCGTACTATGAAACTTATAAGACGCTTAAGCTTAAGTTTAAGCTTCATAGTCACCAAGGAGTAAGTCATCTCACCATCTCCACAAACCTTGATGAGCACGAGCTAGGCCCTCCTTGTGTCTGTCTCGTATTGTAAGATTTGCATTTCAGGCACTTGTGTGCAACAATGTGGAAATGCACCTCTGAATTCTCGCCACAATCATTGCAGAGGATCCAAACCTTAATTAATTTTAACAGCCATGCATGAGAAAAGTTCAAAAAGCAACTCGATTCAATTGCAGATATAAGTAGACATTCATCACTTACCATTTTGTTTTGGTACATTTCAGGCATGGGAGTTGAAGCAACCTGGATTTCATTTTCAAATCAAACATAAGTCCTCGTGACAAATGGTCAATCCAACAATACAAAACAAAGCTACAGAACCTAACTGCAGACTACCTCTTGATCAAGTTTTTCCCACACACGTGACATATCACAATATGATTTTGAGCATACTGGGCATGAGTACCTAAAGAATGCACTCAAGTTCTTAGTTTCTTTTCCAGAATTAAAGTTAAAAAAAATGCCTTGATTTTCTGCATGCAAACACTTACTGGAAATGTCGTTCCATCTCTTTCACACATTCCAAATGTATAGTGTGCCCACAGGGCAAGACAGTAATGTCCTTCATTGTTTCAAAAAGATACTGCAGGCATAACCAATTCAAGTCAATAAACAAACAAACAGAAAAACTTCTCACATTTCTACTCAAACATCGCATACTGTGAAATTTTTACCTCGAAGCAAACAGGACAGTTGTGATGCATAGCTTTTTCCACGCAACTATGTGAATCTTTCAACATAGTCGAATAGCAACATCCTGCAAAAAAAACATAATAGATTCACATAAGTATAAATGAGACAATCAAAAGACATTCCGAGCAACTTGATTTGAGAATTTTAGTATCATACCACATTTATTACAGTGGAAAAAGTTTTCCTTGCCTCCAACTCTGCAAGTTCCAGCACAAGTATGACCCTTTGGTTAGGCTTGTTAAAGCCACGAGCTGATGAAAGGAATCCAATCAAACCAAGGATAAGCATATAACTAACCTGCATATACCACATTCATTGCAATGGTACTGATCTTTTGAGACCTGACAAAACAAAAAAGGCCCTATTAATATAGGAAGAGCAAAGCAACGCCAGAAATTTCAAGGGAAACTCTACTAAGAGGCTTACATCATCATCGAAGAAGTTGCATTTGGAGCAAAAGTAGTTTCCCATGCAAACCCCGCATTGGACGCAATGCTGCTGAACCTGCAAACAGGTAAACGCATTATATACAAAACTATTTTGTTCTATAAAAGTTGCAATTGTAATTACCATGATAATGATAACTAAAGTTCATGAAAAGGGTTCAAGCAAAGGAAAAAAAAAAAGAAAAAAAAACCTACATCTTGTTCTGTGTCACAAAATGAGCAGATAACCTGAAAAATGTTAAGAGAAGGGAGAAAAAAAAAATCATAAACAATTCAGAATGCCTGGCATAAAAAAATAAAAATAAATAAATAATAAATTAGTAAATTTTATGAGAACAAATAAGGATGAAGTTCTTTTTGTTCTTATGAAGTTATTTTTGTTCTTCTTTAGTTACTTTCCTAAAAGAGCTAAAGGTCTGGAAGTCTGGTACAAACAGCAGGATAAAGATAAAAGGAAACAAACCCTTTTCAAATCATGGCGAGGAATATCATGACGATCCTGAGGATCAACTTCCAGTGAGTTCTGTTATTTAAAAAAAATTAAAAATTAAAAAACTCATTTGCATTAATTGAAAAAAAAAAAAAAAAAAAAAATCCCAACCTTGGATTCGTTATGGCAATGCCTGCAATCAAATATTTCATCACAACAAGGTGCTCTGATCTTGCACCTCCTCCTATAATGTGAGCACCTTCATATTTCAAAAAGTGAAAATAAGCAAACTTAGTCACAAATTTTAGCACCTAAGTTTTCTAACACAATTATTCAAAACAAAATTCTCAAAAATGGAATTAAATAACATACCCGAAATTCCCAGATTCCAGCTCCATTAAGGAGTGGTCTTTTTCATGAGAATTCTCAAAGGCCATCTGGGTTTTCTGGGTCTTCAAACCACTCTCCATAATTTTAATCTCCGGACTCGGACTTCCAACAAATCTCAAAAACAACCTGAAATTCCCATAAACATTAAAAATCAAAAACAATGATCCTTAAACCAAATAGAATAAAAAAAAAAAAAAAAGAGAAAAAAAATATCTAAAATTAGAGCAAAACAAACAGACCCCAAAAGGCTAATAGCCGAAAGGGTGTACGAGAGACAATCTAGATCGAATCAAATACCCAAGTTAAAAGGCTGGATCTTGACCATGGAGGAGAGAGAGGGGGCTGTGAAAGAGGAAGAAACAATAACAAGAAAAACGCCTTAAAAAGCATAACTCCTAACAAAAACAAACTTTTTTAAAAAAATAAGAATAATAATAATAAATTAAAAAGAAAAGGGTTTAGATTCATTTCAAAGGCTACAAAGGGGAGTTCATTTTATATTTTTTTATTATTATAAATAGATAATGACGAGGCGAGACGCCAGCGTCTGCTGGCCGGCCGAGCAATAATTACGAACGGATAAAGGGTAATGCATCAATTAATTAACTAATTAATCAATCTATCTAATTCGTTAGGATAACGAAAAGTGATACTGACAAGTAACCTCTCTCTAGATTCGCAATCTATGGGGATTTATAACTGTCAAAACGACATCGTTAATGTCATCTAAATCTAACTCCTCCATCGCGCCATGTACATGAGCAAAAGACTTTATTGAAAGGTAACGTGGAGAGTTAGGAACATTATTTCTTTACGTACCAGCTATGAAATTCTCTGGTTTTGGGGTGTGGTGAGTTGGGTTGAGTTCGTTCTTTGAGGAAAGAAAGGCCCAATATTCTGTAAAAGTGGCAACTGGGTTTCTTTTCTACTATGTTGAATAGTAAGCTGAATCGTCAAGATTGTGTGCTAGGAGTTCTTACACAGACACATATATACAGGGGTTTAAAGAAAACTCAACAATGTGTCAATTTATTTGTTGTTTTCATCAAAACAAAAAAAAAAAAACATTTTTCATTGAAATGAATTTACCTTTCAAAATTTAAATAAAATGAAGAAAATATTTCTTTCAATTTTTATAAACAAATTTCAGTTTGTACAGGTGTGTTTCACCTTAATTTTGTTGCTAATTATTTCTACTGTTTAAGTTGCACAAGTTGACTCAATTATACGAGGGAACACCGAAATATTGTACAAAAACTTACACCTAAATGTTTAACTACGTTACTTTAAATGAGATGGTTTTACTTTGAGATAATTTGTGGTTGAAATTGATGTGACGTGTAAATTATTTGTATATAATTTAGCTACAGTACTTTGACGAATAGAGGATAAGGAAGAATTTTATCATTCAGCATCCTAAAAAATAAGAACTTGGTCTCAATGTCGGTTTACATGTTTCCCCAAACAAGTGGTCAGAGAATCGGAAGCTAACGGCTATAACCGTGTGCTGGTTTTTTAGGTCACGTGAAGATGACTTGGATATTATCCACAACACGTGGTCCATTGGGTTGGAAAAGCTATGGCTTAGGAGAGTATTAGGTTCCAAAATGTGGGCTGTGCATGTGGTGGTGGAAAAGAAGCACAACCAAAATATCAGACAAAAATATCAACTTCAAAATGGGGGTGTTGTGGGAGAGATGAAGCTTCTCTTATCAGTCATCAATTTTTGGTGTGTATTCACTTAGGTAAATGACTCTTTTACGACTATGCTAGATTACAAAATCTAGTGGTAGTGTCTAACTGGTATTTTGCTAATCACCAACCACCATGACTGACCAGTCAATTGGTCAAAAAAGTTTGAGCTTATCACTTTGGCTACTTGCGAAAACTACGTACTTGTATTTGCTAGGCCACTCGAAAGTTCCATTGAACCTTTTCATCTCCAATTGCCATATCCATCTTTGCAATAAGGATAAACACTAAACTGCTCCAGTAGCATCCTACTAGAGTTTAGTACAGGCTGTTTGCTTAGTTTCAAGGGGAGCTTTTTAGCAAAATGGTCGAATTTTGGGTCACTTAAAATGAAATAAAGGCAGTGTTTTGAAAAAAAAAAAAAAAGGGGGCAAGTAATCAAACATCAATAATTATAAGCTATCATTTTTATTGTTTATTTTTTTAATATCCGGGTAAGTGAACAGAATTTTTTTTGATATTGCCCTTCAATTATGTGCTTTCATTTTTAAGGAATATATATATCTTCGTTCTGTTTTTATTTCTCTAATGATTTATGTTTCGCTGAAATAACGGTGTCTCTGAGAATTTTGTTAGTAATGCGCTCACTGGGTCTAGTTTTACAAATTATTAGACTTGCTTTGTTGAAACCCGTTTTGCGGTTACCTTTTGCTCTGGCGGAATAAAACAACTCTAGAATGGGTAACAATAATGCTTTTAGCAAATACGATCAATTTCGCTACACAAGTTATAAGAAGTTCTGTTACATCTAGCTGACTTTGTAGATTTTTGTCCCCAGAAGGTGATTCCTTTGAGTTACCGTATTTATTGAGTTTTGTCTGTTGACAAAGGGGTGGGTCCCTAAATTTTACTCATGCTATATGTTAGTTCTGTGCGACTGTGTCAGACATCTGCTTCTAAAAGGGTGGTTTCAAATTTGCACAACTAATTCTGGAAATGAAAAAGGATAAAAAGTAATATGTAATGGTCTGGTTCTGAGACAATGTTTGGACCTTCATCTTACAGGATGCTCTGTTTAAGAGTAAAGACTCTCAAGAAAATGTTGGTCTGGTGAAAATTGTGGCTTGTGATTCAAAGCTGCTTACTTACACAATGAGATGTTTAACCATTGGAGAGCATGCTAACTGAGTTTATTGATCTGTTGGGAGTACTGATGGTAGTGAAAGTAACTAAAGCGAACGAGTCCCAAATACTTGGGAGGATTTGGCAACTTTTATATTATGTCATGATGATGTTGTGTGATTCTTAATGAATATTTCTAGGTGTCCTTTTGCATTTCAGAAGAACATACAGTTTGCAGATGGAACTGGTATGAGGTATACAAGAATGAAATCTGCTATTATGCGAGAAACTATGGAAGGAATTTTTCTTCTGTTTTGTTTGGTGTCTTTTTTTTTTTTTTTTTTTTTTTTTTTCTTGGTTTTTTTCTTTCGTTTTTTTCTTCCTGCTAACTTGTGAAATAAGGTGTTGATAGCTTGTTTTTCTATTTGCTTGGGTGTATCGAGCTGTTTGGCGATGTTGCGCAAGAGGGACATGTCTACATTTCTCCCATGGAAATACAGGCATACAAGTTGGACCTACGGCCACTGCAATAATTCTTCTGACGGTTTTCGCTTTTATGTGACACTGCTCCATTGATGCTCATCTTCCTCCACAGTTGCTGATAACATCACGTGATGAATATATCTGTGGCTCGTTGTAAGCTTCGGGCAACTTCAGTTTGAGGTTCGTTTCCGCAAGATATATATATAATCAGAATTCTAGCTATGCTCGCGCACAGTTATGTTCTTGTTGTACGAGTTTAGACACGCATACTAGAGGTAGAGGATAATAATATTTTTGCTACCTTGTTTATTTTGTTTTCGTCAAGAGACGGTGTTTTGTAACACAAGCCTGATTAGTCGTCGTCAATTGTCTGTTGGTTTTTTTTTTTTTTTTCTTTTGTCTTTTTGGTGTGAATGTTTCTGAACTAACAGTCGAGTTTATCCTTAACTAAGTTTTTGTTCGAGACTTTATGAAGCTTCTAAATGAGAACAGAGGAAGGACCTCCATTTAACAGGCTTAAAGTTTTTTTTTTTTTTTTGAAAAGAACAGACTTAAAGTTAGCTGTTCCCATTTTGTCTTTCCTTCCGTCACGAATTGTCTTCACCAAAATTATCACAATCTTTATCCTCATCTGGAAATTTATGTCTACAAATGGGTAATTAACAAAATGACATCTATCATGTGATGGCAGAAACCATGCTTGTAATTTTGCTTCTCCTGTTGTCAAATAAAAATTCTTTCCTCGCTGTTGTGGCACCTCAAACAGACAAAATCATTGCGAGCACAACATAGATAGTAGACCAGATTCTCTCTCTCAAGTCTCAACTGTTACAATATGATCTCCTCTTGTACACTAACATTAAGAGTCTTATTGGGAAGAACAATGCTGTTTATCACCACAACTTCGTCTTCAACAGTCACAGCTTCGCCTGCATAGAACAGAAATGCTTTAGTCTCAAAATTGGTTAGAGAGAGTATGAACAATAAAGAAAGAACGAGTAGACAAGGCTGCATACCAAGAATAGTAATTCCAAGCTTTGCATTGTAGTCTCCCTCAGCCTGAAAGAGCAGTAAATCAAATCTTCATGAGCCACTAGGAATAATCCACAAAAGTCTCAAGAATGTCTAAACATGATTGCGTATAAGGGAATTTTAAGGTTCTGCTGCAAGCCCCTTAGTGGCATTATTTTTTTTTTATATAGGGAATGAAACGGTTAGTAGGTAATAAACCGTATAAAGATGCAACGATACCCCCAACAAAGAACCAGTATAATTGATAGAATCTAACCCTGTTATCTTTTAATAAGCCTTCCCATCCATTTCAGGCCTCTTACAACAACCGAACCTTTCAAGATTATGCTGAGCTTTAATTTGATCCTTGGATAAGAATCAACTTCCATTATCTACCACTATTGATCCATTTTAATTTATATCAATTCCACTCATCTAGGGAGCATATTTACTATCTAAATCAGATTCGATGTACTCTTTGTTCATCATACATTCCCTTCCAACTAAGTTTATCTCTTTCCATTTGAATTTTTGAAGAGTCTTAGTAAAGTGATGGTTCAAGATGATGCCACTGGATAAGTATAACTGGACTTGCCTGGACACGTGACCATTTCCCAATAGATGACTTCCACCCAACAATAGAGTAAATAACAACTGCATTTTCCTGTCAAGCGGAAATAAAAAAATATTGTTATATAAAAGAATACCAGGTCGTGGTTATACAAGTTTTATGTGCATGGACTTCCGTACCTTAAGTTCAACATCATCTAAGATGATGCAACTTATAAGTCTTACCCCTGCACCAACCCGAACATTTGCTGAAATTGAGACATTGGGACCAATCTGTCCAAAGAAAAGAGACCGATGATTTAGAAGAAACACGTAGAAGAAAGGAGGTTCCAGCCAGAAACATGTTCATATGCATACGTACATGCCTACATGTAAGGCACATGCAATTTGTGAATCCTTCGGAATATAAAATAACTTGAAGGCACAAGAATACAACCAACTATATACTGAGATAAAATTACCTTTGCAGTCGGATGTACTTTTGCTGATGGATGAACATAAACATCACCGGTAATCATAGCACTCTTAGTGCCATCTCCAGCAGCCAAAAGATGGGGAGAAGTAAGTCGGAATTGGGCAAGATACAAAGCCGAACATTTCAAAGACATCCTACAATGTCAACTTCAGATTAATATTGGCACACTAATTCGAAGAAGGTTGATGAAAATACGAAAAAATGAAGATAAGAGGCATAATCACTCTACCCTGGAGTCTTGATCTGTTCCCAGAAATCCATTGTCTCATATGTGTATAATTGCTTCTTTCCAGCAAGGGGAGACAAAATATCTTGATCCAATCTTACAAAATCAGTAGGAAGGCTCCGGCTGAAAGATATGTGTGTCAGTATGAAACTGGAGGAACCATCGGATTAAAGATCATATATACAAGAATAATATTGACGTGCATTTGATACTAACAGCAATGACATCATTTTTTCTTTGCCAAAAGTGTGGACTAGGAGAAAGAGATCAACCTTGTTGCAGATTGGAGGGCTTCAAAGCTTGAAACACGACGTAAATTAGCTGCAATAGGAAAAATATAAGTCACAGGCTTTGACAAGGTGAAGAGGATTTTTTTTTTTTTTTTTGGGCCCACAGGCACACTGATTACAAAAATCAGATCTTGAGGCAAAATGACTAACCAACTCAAAATTAACAGCGCACATAACCTAGAGAGACCTACCTCTGTCTTCCCGGTGAGTGGAGACATATTGAATTGCAGTAAAGATCTCAGGAGTAAATACATAGACACCACAGTTTATCAAATCACTCACCTGTGTTTTCCAAAAATAAGAAACTCGTATCACCAGGAACGACAAAATAAAAACAAAACACTAGTTCATTAAGAAAAATTAAAAGCTAAAAGAATTAAACCCAACAAGCATCATTAACGTACAAAAGTCTCAGGTTTTTCTGTGTAATGCAGAAGTTCATTGGTGACTGGATCGGCGACCAACTCACCGAATTGATGAGCAGATTCGGCAGAAACCTGCACATGAAACCAAATAAGGAAACCGATCTTTTCAAAAGAAAAAGAAATGACTTTTTGCTCGCTAATTGTTCTGAAGTAGTAGTTCATGCGTGCACCAACCTTAATAACAAGCATTGTTCCCATCCCACCATATCTTTTATGAGCCTCTGAAAGATTCAATTGAAAAAAAAAAAAAAAAAAGAGCAGAAGACAGTTCAAATTCTTGAATGTCAAGAATGAAAAATAATTCCCAATACCATGACTTCAACTGTCAATAATAAATAACTTTGAAGCCCAATAAAGAATGCAAGAAACTAACCAAGCATGTCCGGTAAAGGAAAATTGCAGCAAACATCACAGTTTAGCAGAAAGATATGTGACTGCTCAAGTGAACATTAACCACATTCAGAAAGTTTACATAAGCACCAGTCTCATTATAGAAACTGAGGAACAAGTAAAATCAGAGACTAAAGAGGGGAAAGATGCAGAATCAAACCGGGCTGTCTTCCATGATCATATCTCTGAAGTAATAAATGCCACCAGCAGAACCATGTGGCTTGTCCTCTTTCAAGTACCTACATTCACGCAAAAAAAACCATAAACCATCCAATCCAAGACAAAGGCCCTTCTCTTTCATCTCTCTTGAATTGAAGAAATTTTATAATTCCATAAAATCTAGGGACATATTTTAATAATCTGTGATATAATAATGTTACACTAATCCGGAAAAGAAAACAAGGGAATTGTTTCCTTTTCCCATTTATTGATTATTACGGATGCACTATTGATCAAAAACTACCTGACAGGCACTTTGAGCTCATTTGAGATGGAAGAAACATAGAGCGCGAATTCCCGTTCCTCATAGAATCCAATTAGAAAGATTTGGGCCAAATTGGGTATCTATAAAATAAATAATAAATAAATAAAGTCTTCAAAATCATCATCATTTCATATCCATTGAGATTGAGACAAAATTTTTCAGAAAATTTTGAAAAATAAAATTAAAAAAAAAAAAAAAAAAAAAAAAAAGAGGGCGAACCCTTTTACAGGCTGAGATGGGGTGGTGAACCATGGGCTGCCCAGCCAATGGGAAAAGGGGTTTTGGAGTGTTGAATGAAACAGGCCGGAATCTAGTCCCTGCCCCCAAAACCCAATAGTGTTAATTATTGAAAAAAATAAATAAAAAAAAATCAGATAACAAACCCAGCAAGAATCTTGATTTAAATGAGAATAAAAATTAGAAAGAAAAATTTTTTAAAAAAAAAAAAAAAAAAAAACAGAGCGAATTGAGTACCTTTTGTAGGACCGCCGACCATGATGACGGCGGCGACCTTGTGTTCGGAGTAGTCCATGTCGGAGAAATTAAAAACTAGATCCTGAGTTTCAAATTCTAGTAGTACTAATACAACTTTAGCTGCTCAGTCACAGACTCACTCACTGCTGTGTTCATATAAATGTAATAATTCTAAGTTAGGGGAATAATAGTTGTAACTTCCAATGCGTGGCTTAACGAGTAAGGAAAAAATGAAAATCCGGATTTTGGGAGGGAGAATATTCGCTAAGAGATACGACGTCGTTTCAAGGTCAGTAAAATTCGTAAAATATTGTTGTGCAAAATCAAATATCAATTTTTCATCAGTAATTTTTCGGTCAAGTATTAAATGCTGGCCACTATGTGATTTTGATATAATAGGTGAAAAAAATATTAAAGGGGATTAATATTGGAACAAATCACAATTTTAGCACTAAAGTAGATGTCTGAATTATTTATATTAGTTTAGGTAGATGTCTGTATTTTAAAAATTATAGCTAGATGTTTATTTAAAATTATTTATTCTAAAACTTCTCCATTAAAATATATTGTATTTTTATTTTTATCATTAAATAAATTGAACATTTAACTATAAATTTTATTTTATCATATATAAAATTTTGGATTAAAAAAATGGTCTAATAGCTAATCTATCTTAATAGGATTCTTAATCAAAATCCGATAATATTTTATTTCATAAGAATCTTGGGCATAATCCAAAAGATTAGGAAGAAAAGGGAATCATTACAGCTAGAAACTTATGAGATTAGAAACGAGGACTTATTTAAAGTAGAAACTATAAACTATGAAGTCTTTTGCTAGATCAGAACAAAGTTAAAGTCCATTGGTCTCTTAGGATGCCTCAGCTGGTGCTTACATGGCTGCACACTTGACATGTGTATCGTAACAAATGAGCATGAAGAGAATTCTGACCTCAGTTCCCTGAAGAGCGATGAAGAAGCACGTGGGATTCATAGGTACTTTCATTTTATTTCTCCAATGCCAATTAGGGAGTGGCTCATCGGAAGAAATTGAATTGTTTTCAATTCTTTCTTTCCTTGCAAATAAAGCTAATTTCTCTATCTCTCTCTGGTTTCTTTTTTGTTAGTGGGAAAAAATAGAATCAGGTAGTAAACAAGTATTAATTTTGAGACAAAAATATGATTCTGAATTGTCATGAATTAGATTCGAATCATATCGTACGAGAAACTAAGACCGTATTTGGTGTATTTGGTATAGAATTCAAATCTCATTTTTTAAATTTAGAAACCGCTTTTGTAGTATAAAAGGATAAAATATTTATCCTTCAAACTTTCTATATAAAAATTATTTTTAGATTTGAAGAATATAATTAATCATGTACTTAACTTATCTTAACCATTTTAGAATCAACCAGATCCTTTCCTTTTTTTTTTTTTAATGCTCAACTAGATCTTTTTCAATGTAGAACCCACATGAGAAAACTTTTAGTTAAATAATTCTAGTCTTAAATCAACATACCAAAGTAGACACCAAACCTTAGGGACTACGGAAGTAGAGCTAACATATGGCCCTTGACAACTTTTTCAGGAAAAGTTCATAAATACATGTTTTCTTAGACATATTTTTTAATAAATACCTGTTTTTATTTTCGTATACATTTTAAGAATGAACATTTTACCTAAAAATGGGTATAAATTTCAAAATGCATATCATAATTATAAATTTATACCGTAAATATAAACTATAGATAAAAATTTGCATTATAAATGTATATCACATATATTTAACTAATGAAATGTATAAAAAAATGATATTTTTAAATCAAATTTTAAAACAAGTATTTTGAAATATAAGGCACAAAAATGGATATTGGATGTAAACTTCTCAATTAATTTATAAGGTCAACCTTCTGGAGCTACCGTATGGGCCCTGGCTAATTTAAAAGGTGGACCTTAAGTTGAGTTTCACAACCTTTTAGAGAAAAATTGATTTTTTTAGGCTACTTTTTCAAAAATAAAATGAAAAATCCCGTATTTTTCAATTGATTGGAAATTTTCATATTTGAATTAGAAAAATACCATTTCTAACAGTAGTTAAAAAAGTATCACTTTCAATTAATTGAGAGATACTTGAGGTAACAAATCAAGTTACATAAGGTAAGGTAACTTTATTTGTTACCTCAAATAATTAGATTAGTTATTCCCGAGTAATCCAACTGTTTACCTTGAGTATCATTAAAAAATACCAATTTTGAATAAAAAAAATTGTATTTTTATAAGTACTTTTTACAAATATTATTTTTAAAAGTGATATGTTTCTAAATCAATCCGAAATTTTCTAAAAAAAAAACTCATCTCATCCAGAATTTTTCGATTTTTGGTATTTCCTATAATTTTGTAAGAATCCCAACCTTTTATGGCCAGACATTTCAAAAAAATAAAACAAAATTAATTTAAAAAAAAAAAAGAAAAGAAAAATTACCTATGGATCAATCAACAGGCTGCATACTTTAGGTTTTTTTTATTAAAAAGTGAGACTTAATTAATGATCTCTATTTACTACAAATTTAAAAGAAAATAACACACACACACTCTATCAAGATTTGAACCTCTAATTTCCACAAACTCACACACATATTCTGTAAACCTTAGACCAACTAAGCTAACCCTAGTTAGCAAATACACGTTTCCTTAGGTTTAAATATATGTTTTCTTAAGCATATTTTAATAAATACCTATTTGTAATTTCTGTTTTGCTAATACTCATTTTTATACATGTTATTGGAGAAATGTATGCTATAAATATTTTATCATTTCATGTATACCATGGTATATATTTCGTAAATAAAAATTGTACCTAAAAATCAGTATATATACAAAATGTAGAATTTACACTTGTAAATGTAAATCATAAATAAAAATCTATACTATAAATTTGTCATACATATTTTACGCATCAAATATATACTTTGCTAAAAGATAAGTATTTTTGGAATACAATTAAAAAAAGAGTATTTGTGAAATATAAGGCACAAAAACTGGTACTCTTCCTCTCTCTCTCTCTCATTTTTTTTTCTTTTTTCCTTCTTACAAATATAGGCCAATTGTGAGTTTTTACAGGTTATGCTTTTATTTCAAAAGTCTTTCCAATCCAAATTTCACACAACAACATAAAGTCTCTTCAAGCTCAATAAAAAGACTCGTATAAGCATAGATGCTAGGGAACTCTTTGGTATGCAATTTGAGAACAAAATTTTCTATTAAAAACGTCTTATCTAAAACCAAAGATTGTATTCGAAGTTTTTTACATTTAAAAATTGTTTGTTTATCATTTTATAATAAATTTCAAATTTAAAAGAAAAAAAAATCAATTGGTTGAACAATTTGTAAGATCCTTTGCAATTAGTCTCTTCTATTTTCACTCCATCAAACTATTGATTCAAGATTATAAACCTACAGAAAGTTTTTTCCACAATCTAAAAATTTCAAAAGATTTTAATACACACTTTTGATTTCACTTTTGAATTTTTCTGTCCAACGTGTTTTGAAGCTATTAGAAACCAATTCTTTGCACCAATGAGAGTGAGAGAGTGTCAATTCCCAAAAACAAGTCACCACAAAAAAAAATTTACCTATTGGCGAGTTACATTTCCCATGCCGATTCTTTTTTCCCAATTTCATTAACAATGACTTCAAATGCGTGCACCGGCAAAATAAAAAATCTCATATTTTCAAGCAAGTGTTACATTACAGCAAAATAATTTTCTTAACTTCTGCAACTACATATATCCTGTTACCCCTGTAGTAAACAAAGCAATCCAACTTAATGGTGCTCTAGTAAGAGTAATGGGATATCCAATAGCCGATCCACACTTGCTCAAATCATCAATGTAATTATGACATTAATTAGGTGAAATAGACTTTTTTAATAGTGTATTATAAAAAAGAGACTTTTTGCAAAATAAACCTTTTAATAATCCAGCGAACATGTCTAGTGAAGTATAGCTATAACATAGTCAATATTCAAAAGATCTATTTTCCAAAACAAGCTATCAAAAATGTCTATTTTACAACAAAAGCCGCTTAATTAAAATTGACTAATCACACACGCCAAGTATGTCATCCAAACTAACCAACAGCCACAATGTTCAAAACATATCGCATAACCAATTTCACTTCTTCCATTGTCTATTTTTGTTATTGTCCTATATCGGCCTGTTTGGTGGCCCAGACTAAAATGTGGGATTGGACTTTTTGTTTAATTTTATATTAATTTTGGCCCAAAAAGAAATTAGATAAAAAAATCCGCCCTTTTTTTTGAGTCTCCTTCTCGTGTGATTAAATTATTCAAATTAAAGATTGAGTTAATTTAGTCTCAACCAAGCACTCACTTTTTTTTTCCCTTTCTTTAATAAATTTTTTAATTAATATAAATATTAATTATATTTTTATTTTTGTTTTTAAACTAAAAAATATATTTTATTTATATATATTTTTCATAAAAAAATTAAAATCATATTATTTTATATAATCATCACTTAAATTTATCTTTTCTATCTTTATAAATATTTATGTATTTATAAATAAAATACAATTAGAACTATATTAAAAAAATTATTATATTTATTTTGTTTTAATTATGCGTTGCACCAAATATATAATAATAATAATAAATGAAATTATCCAATTCAATCCTATTTAACAGTGCAATCAAATTATGAGTGCGAAACAGTGTATATGATCAATGGTTAGACTTATGTGCTCGAAGTTGAAAATAGCCTAGAAAGCCAAAACCCGATTTCACTTCATATAGATTATATATATGTATATATAGTAGAAAGGTATCTAAGGCCAATATCCGATTTCCATTTTTTCCCATTAAAAAAAAGAAGTATAGGAGATAGGAATTTGGTTCTTAATTGCCGTTCGGTCCAAGTCATTCACATCAAACTAAAACCAACTCTTAGTCAAATAGTAAAAGACAACACACAAGAACAGTTATAATCAAAGTCGGCAGTACTTTCGCATATGCAGTATTTTGTACTAATCATATATTGTTATGTATCGATTGAATGAGCATGACATTCAATGTTCACCACGTGAAACACAGCCAAATATCTCTATCCACGGGATCTGTCTTATCCTTGATTACGCCAACGTCTTTATCACTTCTTGGACATACATTTATTTAGAACCGTCCACTCCATCTTGATAATTACCGGTGGGTCCTCAAAATCAGCCTATTGCTAGACACAATATCTTTTGCTTGGTTTTGAACCACATCCCACACCGCCCATCGATTTGGAGATCCCTTTCAAGTGTTTCATTTTTGTACGAACACAGGTTCATTATTAATAATGGACGTCTATATGTTTTTGTTAGCTGATTTCTTATTCCTTTTTTTTTTTTTTCTTCTGCCGAAAATAAAAAGTAGTTATTAATTAGATGTTTGAAACCTAAATATATTGACGAAAGGCACCTTAAATAAAGTATTAAGTAGAACGTAAGTGTGGATCCAACTTTTACTAATAAAGATATCTTAATAAAGGGTATTTTTTTTTTTAGATTTTACACATTTTTTTAATAGCCCTATGTTTGTTAGCATATAAGAAGTGTTCGGGTGCCGAACTTAGTAGCGGAGAGTAAATCGCAATTTCAAGAGGTGTAAAGTGTGAGTTCTATTTTGAAAATTTTTCTGTAAAAACTCGGAATTTTCGAGAGTAATTTGGATATTTTATCAATTTTTTTGATAAAATATTGTGGAGACTAATTTGCAAAAATTTTGTACAGAAAGACTAAATTACAAATTTTGGGGGACTAAATTGATAGAGATTTGAAATTTGGGGACTTATGTGCAATTTTTGAAAAATTGCACAACCCTATAAGGTTGGGCCACGTGGCCCTGCTCAACCAATCCCCTCTCTTCTTCTTTCTCTCTCCTCGAAACTCTCTTTCTCTCTACTTTCTCGGATCTCTCTCGGCCGCACCACCGAAGGATCGCCTCCGGCCACCGTCCGCCACCCCAACCAGCCGGCGAGCATTCGCTAGGCTGCCACGAAACTCCGCAGCCCCTCGCCGCTTGTTGCCGCCGCCTGTATCGCCGGAAAAAGCCATTGATGCCGTTTTGACCCATTTCGGTTTTTTCGTCACCGGCGACAATTCCGGCCACCATTGGGCCTCAAACCGGTCCCGTTGGATTCGTATCGTCGCAAGGATCATCAAGGTATATATATCTCAACTCCATTTTGCCCGGATTGAAAGTTGCCATTTTTGGGCATTTCGAGTTTATGGTTGTTGTTCTCGATCCGGCCGTTGGATTTTATTTTTGACTCCATTTTTGGAATGTACTCGGAAAATGAAGAAGTTTGATAGATATATTGTGTGGTTTGGTGATCGGCACGAAAATCGAGATCAGACGGTCAAGATTTTGTCTCGTTTTGCATGCCACAGGTCAGGTGTGAGCCCGGACCCGAATTGGACAAGTTATATGTCTAACCTAGCTATTTTGGGTGCTAGGAATTTAGTGAAGAGGTCCGTTTGTGGAATTGAAGCTCCGGTGAGAAAGTTGATTTTTCGCATGAGAATGATCGAGGGCTTGGAATTGGTTCCCGACCCTCCGGGCGATCGTCAACGACACCTTGAAGACTCAATAGTGTGGTGTCGCTATTTTGTTGAGGTATGGGTTTAGTTACCTTCATTTTATACCGTTTTTGAGTTAAAACTTATTTTCTGCAGCATATAAGAACAAGTGTATTTTTAATGATTTGAATTATATGTAATGGAATCTGGTTATACGATATATACTGTATTGCTCTGGGAGTTTGCTGTGTGCAGGTTATTTTGGGTATATCAAAAATAGGGCCGCTATACTGCCCGTTTTTCTATAAAACCCTATTATGCATATTTTATTGAAAAACCAGAGTACAGTAGTTTTTAAACTTTAGTTCTGTATTGCACGTGTCATAGGATCATACATGAGCACCGCATTAGCATCGTGGGTTTTACAGTGTGGCGCTGCGTGCCTCACCGTCGGTGAAAGTCCGTAAACTCGCGCGAGATCGTGTTACTTCTGATTACCTCCCCATTTGGCAGGTGTAGGCAATTCGGTTGCCCCTCCAGGTTTGGTAAGCGACATATGGGTGTCTCCTCCAGATATGGGCTTAGGTATCAGGCAGGTTGTTAGGTACACTTAGTACCATCATCTTGGGTTTCCACATATGAGAGGATTTGAGCTCATGGGTATGGGTTGATTTGTGTCATGTGCATATGGAGTGATGGTTTTGATTACACTGTTTTATATATATATTGGCTCCCGGTTTGGATTATATATATATATATGTGAGTGTATATTTTGGATTTGAACTAACCATGCAAGAGATTCCCATCACCGAACTGTTTTTCCCCGTGGTAACTATTTTCCTACTGGGCATTGTATGCTCACCCCCTTTACCTTCCTCCTCAGGTGGTGTCCAGTGCGATCTTGATAATCAAGAGGAGTAAGAAGTCATCCTGATTGCAGTTCGTCTCTTGGTAATGCTAGGAGTTTATTGTCGTAGTCTTTAGACTATTTGGATTTTGAGTTAGCATTGAACCAAGATTACTGCTTTCTATTTTGTCTGCAAACTTATGTATGCCATTCTGGTGTTTGACTTCTGTTGTGGATGACGATGATGCTGGGTTTTGTATTTAATTTCATGTTTTTAAGTAATTGTTCAATCTATGTTTGATGGTGTATACAAACTGTGGGAGTGGTTCACGGGATGGAATTCTGATTATTTTATTTAAATGGACTGTTTTATTAAAAAGTAGAACTTTTGACACTTTTGAAATAAATCAAGGAATTTCCTACCTTTGTGAAATTCCTCTTCTACTACTAGCTCGGGTTTTGGGTCGTGACAGAAATTTTTAGTATCAGAGTTTTGAGTTCAACAGCTCGGACGTATCACTATTAAACTAGATTGAAGTTGATTTTTATGACAAGCATGCATCATTATTGCACTAACAGTTTGGCATATTGTTTCAGACTTTAAGGATGCCTCCTAGAAGAGTTCCGAGGCACCAGCCGGATGCCGAACCTCCTCGTCTGGATTTCACTCATCTGATCAAGGCAATGCAGCAAACATTCATCCAGATGAGCAATCCAGACTATCAGCCTCCAGCTCCGAGGGAACGTTAGTTGAATTAGGCTGATCACCTTCAACGGTTCATGCGTCTCCAGCCAGGGCACTTTGATGGTAGACCAGAAGCTCTCACGGTAATTGGTTGGTTGCGTGAGATGGAGAGGCACTTTCGAGCCCTTGGTACTCCGGTTGAGTTTTGAGCTGTGTTTACTGTTACCCGTTTGACAGGGAGTGCCATTTATTGGTGGGAAACAGTGGAATGGATGCAAGATATAGTTAGCTTGACTTGGGGAGACTTTGAACGGATTTTCAAGGCCCAGTATGCCAATGAGGATCAAGAGGATGAAGTTGTGAACTGATTTGAGACTTTGACCCAAGGGAACAGCACGGTAAATAAGTATTTGAAAGAGTTTACTGAGTTGGCAAGTGTTGCTCTTAGACCGGGTACGAATGAGAAGTACCGAGTTGCTAAGTTTAGGAGTCGTCTGAATCGGAATATTTTCAACAAGATTGGTACCTAGACTTTCCATACTCTTCCTGAGATTGCAGTGGCTACCCAGCGGGCAGAGGCCATCGAAGAAAGTTTGGATTCCAGGAGGAACCAACGGAGAGAAAATGACAGGAAAGCCACTAGAAGGAACCAGAGGCAGTGGTCAGCCCAGGATACTCCGAGCAGTGAGAGCTCAAACAGTAGTGGTTCTTCTGGGGGTGACAGAGGTAGTCCGTATGGAGGATGTTTTGTTTGTGACCAGCAGGGTTATCGGAAGAATGAGTGTCTCAACCGTCTGCAGAAATCTCCTCTTTCTCATGGAGGACTGCAGAGGAGCCAATCAGGTTCTGTTTCTTATCAGAGCATTCAGGCAAGGCCGCAACAGTCACAGGATGCTTCGCAGGCTTTTACTTCCCCTTAGCCTTATCAGCATCAGTATCGCCCTCAGGGTTTTACTCAGAACTTTCAGACTCCTCAGGCCTCAGGGAGTCAGGGTGGGCATGGACATGGCAGTAGTGGTCCAGGATCTAGCAGCAGCCATCCTGGCCAGGGAAGAGGCAACAAAGGGAAAGGAAAGGTGACTAGCCAAGCCTATGCTTTTACTGGGGCAGACGACACTCTAAATCGTACTGGCCGAGGTGTTGTTGACGGTATGATCCTTCTTTCACACTCTTGGGCACATGTTTTGTTTGATACTGGTGCATCCCATTCATTCATATCCTTATTGTTTGCTCAACTATTAGGGTTGAAATTTTCTGATTTGGATTATGTATTGTCGTTGGGTACACCTTTGGGAGGAAAGGCCGATGTGTCTAGTGTGTATAAGTCTTGTCGGGTTGTGATTGGTGATAGGAAGCTTCTTGCTGATTTGATTGTGTTGCCAATGGGACAGTATGACGTGATACTCGATATGGATTGGTTGTCGAAGTATCGAGCCGTTGTGGACTGTCATAAGAAGCGGGTGACTCTTTTTCCTAGTGATGGATATCCTATTGTCTATCAGGCTGGGATGAGTCTGTTGAAGCCTAGTCCTGTTCTGAAAGCGTGCATGGATGGAAGGAAGAAACTTGAGTGTTATGGGAACTTGTTTGCTATGGATGGTAAGGTGAGGACAGACGATCAAGACCTATGGATTCCGGTGGTGTGTGAGTATTCAGAGGTGTTTCCTGAAGACTTACCGGGGTTACCACCTAATAGGGAGATCGAGTTCTGTATTGAACTAGTTCCTGGAGCTCAGCCAGTTTCTATTCCAGCCTATCGCATGGCACATGCTGAGATGGAAGAATTAAGAGAACAGTTGGACGATCTGCTTTCTAAGGGCTTTATTCGCAGTAGTACTTCTCCTTGGGGTGCTCCTGTTTTGTTTGCGAAGAAAGCTGATGGTTCGTTGAGATTTTGTGTGGATTACCGGAAGTTGAACTAGTTAACAATAAAGGACAAGTATCCTTTGCCAAGGATAGATAAGTTGTATGACCAACTCAGTGGTTCAAGATTCTTCTCCAAGATCGATTTGAGATCCGGTTATCATCAGTTAAAGATAAGGGAGGATGATATACCGAAGACATCATTCAGAACCCAATTTGGTCACTTTGAGTTTCTGGTGATGCTATTTGGTTTAACGAATGCACCCGCAGCCTTTATGGATCTTATGAATCGGATTTTCAGGCCATTTTTGGATCGTTTTGCGGTTGTATTCATTGACAATCTCCTGGTGTATTCCAAGACTCGAGAAGAATATGCCGAACATCTGGGGATAGTACTCAA